>PVIW01001776.1:0-266407 GCA_004026585.1 Noctilio leporinus
CTGCCTCCCCCCTCCCCCCAACCCCTTTCCCCCTGACCACTGCAGGCCTATTCCTTGTATTCATATACTTGGTTCTGTTTTGCTTGTTGTTAGTTTTGCTCATTATTGTCCTGTAATGGGTGAGATCATATGATACCTGTCCTTCACTGACTGGCTTATTTCACTAAGCATAATACTCTCCAGTTCCATCCATGTTGTTACAAAGGGTACAAGTTCCTTCTTTCTTTCTGCCATATAGAATTCCATTGTGTAAATGTACCAAAGTTTTTTGATCCAATCATCCACCACCGATGGGCACTTAGGCTGTTTCCAGCACCTGGCTATTGTAAATAGTGCCGCTAAGAACATAGGTGTGCATAGGTTCTTATGAATTGGTGTTTCAGGATTCTTTGGGTATAGTCCAAGTAGTGGAATTGCTGGATCAAAAGGCAGTTCCATTTTTAGTTTTTAAGGAAACCCCATACTGTTTTCCATAGTGGCTGCACCAGCCTGCATTCCCACCAACAGTGTATGAGTGTTCCCTTTGCCCCACATCCTCGCCAACACTTGTTGTTTGTTGATTTGCTGATGATTTCCATTCTGACAGGTGTGAGGTGGTATCTTAATGCAGAAAAACCTTTATTTTTAACTTTATATTTACTTTGTTATTATACAAGGCCTGTCCCAAAAGTATTGAGTCAATGTCAATATTAATTAAAACAGTTTGTGCAGTCAATACTTTTGGAACAGACCTCATATAAATATATATATATATATATATATATATTTAAAACTTGTTAAAAAGAGTAATGGAAGCACTCTGGCTGGTGACATGGTGAATAAGGTGCCAGTCTGTGAACCCAAAGATCACTGGTTCAATTCCCCAGCCAGGGCACATAATGAGGTTGCAAGCCAGGTGTCCAGTCAGGTCTGTAGCTGGAGACAGGTGAAAGGCAACCATACATAGATGTTTCTCTCCCTACCCCTCTCTCTAAAAATAATAAATAAAATGTTAAAAATAAAGAGTACTTAAAGAAAAAGAGTAATGGAAGAAAATATCTTATTTATAATAATCACACAATTATAAAACAACTTGGAATAATTAAATAAGAAATAAAGCAACTTTTCTTGAAAACTCTTTTATAATGTGACTAAAGGACCCCAAACAAAACTTGAATTATGAAAGAAGAATGCCACTGCCCTGACCAGTGTGGCTCAGTTGGTTGAAATGGTATCCCATAATTGCTAGGTTGGGGGTTCAATTCCAGGTCATGGCATATACTTAGGTTGTGAGCTCCCTATCCAGTCTGGGCCCCTACAAACCCTGGTTGGTGAGTGTATGGGGGGCAGCCAATCAATGCTTCTGTCTCACATCAATGTTTCTTTGTCTCCATTCTCCTCTTTCTAAGTGCAACTTAAAAAATGTCCTCAGATGAGGATTTCAAAAAAATGCCTTCTTATTTCATAAACTTAATATTAAAATAACCTCAACTAATCCTAAATCAATGTCTAAGTTTTGATGCCTGTACTCCACTAATATGATTGTTTTCATTAGCACTATTGATTTGAATATAGATTAATGAATATTTAAGACTAGCTAGAAAATTCTTGAAAGGTAAGGGTAATCAAGTTCACTTGAATACTTGAAGGTATACAACAAATTATTATAAATGTTAATAAGATAGTATTGTATTGATGGATAAAGGAGACAATGATAAATAAGAGTCCAAATATAATGCAAATATGTATGGGAATTTAGTACATGATAAAAGTGGCATTTTATATCAATGGAGAAAATACAGATTAATTAATGGTGTTGAGCAATTGGGCACATTAAAAAATAATTTGTGCTACAACCTCATTTCTTGTAACATAATCAACTGAAGTTGAAGCAAATAAAACAAAGAAAAAAGAGAAAAATGATGAGGAAAAAGGAAACTATAAATTATTAGAAGATAATTCGATTTTTTCTTTTTTTTTAATTTTATTGTTGTTGTATTACATCCATCCTCTTTTTGCTCCCCTCTGTTGATAGTTTGATTTTTATATATTTAAAAATAATTTTGAAGTGGGAAAGACCTTTATAGATATTAAATACAAATTATAATAATGGTCTGGCTGTGTGGCTCAGTGGATTGGCCCTGGACTGTGAACCCAAAGGTCACTGGCTCCATTCCCCAGTGAGGGCACATAACCAGGTTGCCAGCCAGGTCTCCAGCCACGTCTTGAGCTGGAGGCAGGTGAAAGGCAACCATACATCAATGCTTTTGTCCCTTTCTTCTTCCCTCCTTGCCCTTCTCTCTGAAAATAATGAATAAAAATCTTTAAAAATATAGTTTTTAAAAGTTACAATAACTGAGATCACCTGCAAATGTTTAAAACATTTATGACATAAAATATTTTTATGCTATAATGAAAAGTGCCATCTTGAAGGCAGGTATTATAAATAATAAAATATATACTAATGTCCAAGTTATACATTTTTAAAACATTATTACACAGTGTGATTCTTATGGTATGATTCTAGTGAGACAATGTATTGATGTATCATTCAAAAGATCTAGGTAAAAACTGGTGTCCCTGAAGTTAACTTCAGTTTAGGAAGAGTAGTTCTTTCCACTGAAAACTCTTTTTGAACTTTTTTGTCCAAATACATGCATTTATTAATATTAACTCTCTTAGCTCCAGTGAAATTGAAAAAGGGATCATGTTTCACTAAAAAATCTGTAAGCCTTTAGAATATTAGATAGTACTGTTTTAGAACCAATGCAATACATACACTTGAAGGGAACAAGAGTTCCTTTCTCCAGTTCTACATGGTGGACAGGAACATAGAAGCTGTAGAGAAGGGAATGCCTTCCACCCAACGTATTGGCAGCAGGGTGTTGGTGCCCCACAACAAACAGCCATGGTGCCAGACAGAGGGTGATGGATGAGCGCTGAGGCACTAGCCGACTAGTACATGCAGGCAGCAAAAAATTGTTATCAGTGGATACAACAAAAGACAAGTCTCACAGAAGAATAAGAAGGTGAATTCATTGGATGCTGTCAAATGTGCTTATGAACATATGTGAAGTTCTTCTGCAACCGTACCCCTGGTAACCCCTGAAGCTTGGGAAGGCTTGGCAGAGAACTGGAGGCTTTGCAACAAAAGCAAGTTAGGATGTAACTTTAGGATGTAGTTTGTGCTACTCAAGTTAGTATGGTCAGGAGGTAGACAATTACGGTATGGTGGATAAAGTAAAAAATTAAGTACTTTTTTAGTTTTTAATTACACACACACACACACACACACACACACACACACACACACATATATATATATATATATATATATATATATATATATATATATATATATATATATATACATGTATGCATAACTTACCTGGAAGCTCATGCTTGAGTTCAGGTCCTCAGCTATTGATCAATTTTAATGCAATTAATAAAAATGGCCCCTATAAGAAAAGAAACATCAGAGAAACTTCAGAATATTCTTTCTTTTAACCCAAATGCTCAGGATTGAGTTCCAAACAAGTGTTTCTGAATGACTCTCCTTCACTGAGCAAGGAAGGGCTAACAGTGGGAGTGACAGGTAACAGATGACATTAGAATATATTACTAGTTCCCTGACTCTTGCCTGTTTATTCGGCCTCATTTAAGTTTAATCTTCACTGTTCTATCACCACAGTACTCCATGCTTCGGTCATGCTATTGTTCTGAATCTTGTTCAAAGTCATTTTGCCCAGAGCGCTGCAGGGAGCATGGCCCTGGCAGGAGCCACTAGAACCCTTCTACCCAGGCGTGTTGCTCACTAAGCAGTAGGAGGTATCTTTTCACAGCAGTCCAGCACCACAGGTCGCAGCTCAATCTTCCCGTGCCTTCATCATCCCTTCCCATCTCTGTTCTGCCCAGCATCAGGGTTTAAAATGGCCAGAACCCTAGCAGGAGTATTATTAGTTTGGGAAAAATCAAACAATACACAACTTAAAATTAATTTCCCACTACTGAAGCATGATATGAAGATTGAAGCATTATGGAAAGAATGAGATAGAATGACCCTATTTTAAGGGTCAGTTTTCTACAAAAATCTGAAAACTTTTTAAACTAACTTGATTAAAATTTTCTAGCAAAGCTTATCCTATTGAAAAGCTGCTTTGTGCAGGAAGTAGAAGGAGGAAAAAAGTGGTTCTTATTTGTTCTACTCAATATTTTGGTAAGTCGTCTGCTTTCATCATAGACTCTACACTAACTATAGACTCATATTCTAACTTAAAATACACATCTACCTGTACTGGGTAAATACTGTACCGCCAATTCATGCCCACCTGGAACCTCAGAATGTGACTTTATTTGGAAATAAGAAAGCCTGGTGGAGAGAGAAGCAGAGATGGCTGAGGTGTGTCTAGAAGCCAAGTACCACAAAGGATTGCCAAGAACCACCATAAGCTAGGAGACAGGCATGAGACAGTGTTTTCTCTCCAAAAGAACTCAACCTTGCCAACACCTGGGATGTAGAATTCTAATATCTAAAATGATGAGAGGAAAAATGCCTATTGTCTTAAACAACCCAGTCTGTGGTACTATGTTATGGCAGCTGTGGGAAATTATTACACTATTTAAAAATATGCAATATAAGCACATTTTATAGTCTATTTAATCTTATTTTCTGTTTTTATTTTATTTTCTCTTCTATTTAATTTTTGCCCCTGCTGAGTTACATTATTGAAGGCAATTAATATTTATTAAATATTTTAGAATTTCCAGGAGCTATGCATTAATAATCCTCACAATTACTATGGAATAGACATCATCACCCCAAATTTACAGATTAGGATATCCTTCCTACACTATATGATGGAAAGGGGTCTTATAATATTAAGTAGGTGAATCAGCATGCAAATTCATTTCTGTTTAACTGCAGTATTTGTAGTCTACCTGTTAATTTATAAGAAAAGAATGATTTATTCTAACATATAATAAGAATTTAAATCATACTGAGCAAAGAGCTTTCACCTTTTATCAGTGTGAAATCTATGTGTATTTAACGTTCCTCTCCAACCCGTGAGATGTGCAATGTGTCATCAATCAGAATGAGCTTACAAATTCATTTAGAAGTGCATGCACTTTCAAGTGTGCCATGTAGTCAATTCCTTTTTCAATCAAAGTTCCCTCTGCTACCATAAGGCTTTTATGCTAAAACAAGTCCAATGACAAGACAATTACTTCAGGTATTGATCAAAATTGCAAACAGAAGAGTAGTAGGGAGGTTCTTCCAAATATGTTCTTACAAATTGGAAACAGTTGAACAAATGCATTATTCTCTTTTGTAATAGTTTGCCTTTTACTCTATATTAGTTCATGACCATGATCCTTAATGATAGACTGATTTATGGCAAAGTAATTTACCTTTTAAAAGGAGTATCTGTTATAATGAATGAGTCAACAATAGTGTTGCGGCAGTTCATTGAAAGTATAATAGGAGTTTTGGGGTGGAGGAGAGAGAATGTGTGTGGCTCATCTCAAACTTAAGCTGCATCCAACACTGGGATTCAGACTTATTGGGTATGTCAGGGGAGTTCATGGAGCAGAGGACTGGAAAGACTTCTGAGAGAGTATTTTAAGGGATGATAAGAACACCAGAGGACAGGTCTCCTCAACTAACTAAACTTTAGATCTAAAAAGGGAGGTGTATTAGGTTTGTTTGTTTCTTTCTTTCTTTTTAAAAATATTTAATTTATTTTTTACAGAGATGGGAAGGGAGAGAGAAAAGGAGGAAGGAAAACATCAATCTATGGTTGTCTATGGCATGCCTCCAACTGAGGACCTAGCCTGCAATCTGGGTTTGTGCCCTGACTGGAAATCAAATCAGTGACCCTTTGGTTCACAGGCTGTCACTCAATCCACCGAGCCACACCAGCCAGAGCAGGATGTATAAGTTTGACAAGGTTGCTATTACAAAGTAACACAAGCTGGTTGGTTTACACAACCAAATTTCTTTTCTCATAAACCTGTATGATAGAAATTTGAGGCTAAGGTGCTAGCAAGGGTTAATTTTTACTAAGGGCTTTCTCTTTAGCTTGTAGATGACCATTTTCCCTTTGTAGCTTTACATGGTCTTCCCTTTGGGCACATCTGTGTCCAAATTTCCTTTTCCTATAAGGATACCCATAGTACTGAAATGGAGCTCACCCTAGTGACCTCATTTTAACTTAAATAACCTCTGTAACGAGTCTATCTTTAAATATAGTCACCTCGGAGGTGACTAGATCTTCAACATACAGATTTTGGGGAGATAAAATTCAGCTCATAATAGGAGGGATGATTTTCAGTACAATATTATATTTGTCAAAAACTTAGTCCTTGACTCAAATGTTCATAGATTTATGTCAAACTTTTTCCAGGGGATTTGAAAGATGTAGACTATGAAGCTATAATAATCCTACAATAAAACATAATATCCAAAATGAGAGAAGCCTTCTTCACTTCTGCATTGAATGTAGTGCCCATGGACAATCCACTGGACTCAGCGTTCAAGATGATAAAAGAACAAACATTTTTCTCTGACATTAGCAAGAATTTAGCTTCCTACTGTTTTCCACGATACCTTTTTCTAAACCCCACTGATCACAGATTCATCCTGTTGACCCTGCAGCTTATTTCATGATTAACACAACCACATTTTCTTTATACCTTTCAAGAATTTCAACAGTGAAAATTTTCTTTAAAAAATATGCTGGCCATCTTCAATTTTTCTAATAAAATTTTTAAACTTCATGCTTTCCATAAAACAGCTATGTGCTTTTCACATGTCTCCATATTTTAATAAATATGAGCTATTGACTTTTTTACTCTACAAGAGCCTCATTTGCTTTCTGAGATACCCATCTCAGCAGAGATGGAAGTTCCTGGCAAAGGAAGGGACAACAATAATGCAAAGCAAAGATGACAGTGGCAGTGGCATCAGCAGAGACTGGTGAAAGTGCTGGCACTGCAGGATGGAAATGCTTAGGCCAGGGGTGAGAAAGTGTGAATTAAAGTGTCTTCCTATAGTTTTTAAACACAGTGGTCTTGGCAACAGGCATTTCTATGGGAAGCTGAACCTGAACATGAAAAAGAGGAAAGAATCTCTGTGGTTATAAGACGTATCCAGGAGAATAGATAAAGAAGCCTTTTGGGATATGCCTATATTTTAGGACACTTTTACAGTAACTGAAGTTTCAATGACAGCAAGAGAGGAAACAATTAAGATAAATGAGTTGTTGCTGAAGTGACCCAGGACAACAACTTTGTGTTTGATGCATCATAACTTAGAGTGGTGTTCTAAGGGGACTGTATTCTATAGAATTCTACACTCACACAATATTCTACAGAAATTATCCTTCTTAGAGGAGTGCAATTGCTTGTAGCCATAAAATATGATCCGATAACAAGTTCTAACTTCAGTTGTCCTTAGGAAATAACTTAGATGTTCATATTAATGCATTTTCACATTTATAATTTAATTTATATTTTATTTTTTATCTTCACAAATCATATTTGGTAAACATTATATTGTCCATGTCTAATGGAGAAGGTTATTTCTACTAAAATATATTTCAATAGCAAAATTCTTAATACATAGTATGTGCTCAATAAATATTTGATAACCATGATAAAAATAGATGTTTTAGATCTCTATGAATATGGTAACTTTATCCATGGTCAGCCATACATGTAAGAAGAGTAGTTAACTGCCTGTTTTTCCAATTTCATGAGGATAAGAAAAATCCCTGGGGCCCTCAAACTGCCTGATAGCCAAGTAAAGATAATACTTAATTGCAATTGCAAATGGGTAATTTTTTTTTATCTGCTAGCAGACTGATAAGGGGTAATAAGGGGGCAGAATTCAAAACTCATTTCCCCATCTGACAACAAAAATTCATTTATTTCTTCAACAAATATGTACTGAGCATTTCCATGTCCCAGGTATCGTTCTTGGTGCTGATGAATTAACAGTGGAAAACCTAATTTCTGCACTTAGGGAGCTTATATTCTGTACTTAATTACTTCTCTTAGGGTTTGAATTATGATAATTTGACTTGGGAAATCATCATGTAGTTGCTTCTATGACTTATAGTTGAAGAGAATATGTAAGTCATGATTTGTCCTCTTAAAAATGACAAAATTCTAGTTCACATTGGCTTTAAAAAATAGAATTTGTTGATCAAACATGGCCTTGGTTACTGGCAGTTTATCTACATGGGGGTTTCAGATCTCCACATTTACATTGTACCAGTTTTCAATCCCAAGGAAAAGAACAACTCTTTCTATAGTTCTAACAAAAGTTCTAGATAATAATATTATTGGTCATGGTTGTTTCATTTATTCATTCATGAATGAATCACTGAAGTCCAGGTAATCACCAGTGGAAGGACTCATCTGATCTTTACAAACATAAAGTCCTAATGAAGAAAGGAGAATGGTATTTTGTTACTAAGTGGAATTTAATGTTGGACTGATAAAAAAATTAAGAACTGAACTATATTACAGCTTTTGATCCATATTACAAAGTAAATGTCTCTTCACCTTGAATTTTAGTGACTTTGGAACCAAAACTAAATTGAGTCTTAGATGCCTAAATCCTAGGCCAGATTGATTTAATTGTACTTCACTGTCAATTTTTATTATGGAGAGTAAACAAGATCATGAGTTAATTGTGCTTTGAAAAAGTAATGATGTGCTAAATAAATGGCTATTATACATGCTCCTTAGGCAATAATCTTAAAAGTTCCAGATGTCCTAATTCTGTTTGTACAATTAAAAGTATTCAATCTTGCCCTGGCTGGGTAGTTCAGTCAGTTAGAGTGTCTCCCCATACACCAAGATTGCAGGTTCCATCTCCAGTCAGGCACATACAAGAAGCAACCAAGTAATGCATGAATAAGGGGAACAACAAACCAGTGTTCATATGTCAGTCTGCCTCCTTTTCTCCCTCTCTTCTTTCCTCTCTCTCTCTAAAATCAATAAAAATAATAACATTATTCAATCTTAGTGAATACATTAAAGTTATTTGGAAAGTATGCTCTAGGTACATTTTTTATGTAATGTGTGTTGATAATGACTGCTTAGAAAGGATAATAATCTTTAATCTTTTGGGCTAAGACAACGAAAAGTTCTCTCTAACGTAAAGATTGAGAAATGTTGAGCAATTTTTTCATTTGAATGGGGCCTTCATGCTCTCCCATAGGCTCTTCACATTGGCTCAATTTAGTCCACTCGCTTAGCCATCTCCAGCCTATGAGTATTATGAAACTTCAGAATCAACTCATTGGCCTGGTAACTATCTACCAAATCTTCAGACCTACTTCTCTTCTAGGGGAAATTATTCATTTCTTATTGCTTCCCCCAGAAGAACCATATTCTTATCTCTCTTAAAAGTGTACTTCTTATTATCTATCAAGAAACACTGAGGGCCTCCTAAATTCAGATTTGGAGATACCAACAACCCTAAAACCAGTTCTTTGTCACTCGAGTTAAAAAAAAAATTAATGTTTAAAATTTTTATAGACATGAGGAAAAAGTTCTGTCCCATCCTTTTAATATGGAAAAAGAAAAAATATAGCTAATTTTTAAAATTAAAACAATTTGATGCATCCGGGCACAATGAATTGCATTATTATTTGTAGGAAAAAATAAGTAATTTTTTATCATAAATTAAGTTTTAGAGAAATGTGATGGAGTCTTGCTGGTGTGACTCAGTGGGTTGGGCATCGTCTTGCAAAGCAGGTCAATGGTTTGATTCCCTGTCAGGGCACATGCCTGGGTTGCAAGCCAGGTCCCCAGTTGGGAGTGTGAATGAGGAAATCAGTTGATATTTCTATCTCACATTGATGTTTCTCTCCCTCTCTTTTTTCCTTTCTTCCCCCTCTCTCTCAAAATAAATAAATAAAACCTTAACAAACATGATGGAAGTTTAACTTTTTTAACATAAATATATCCCTTATAAAATATTTATATGATCAAAATCATTAATTTAAAGGGATCACTTACTAAAAAATTAGTCTTACTTTGTCAAGCAAGAACTTTGATAAAGTAAATATTGAAGTTCTAACTGTATAAAAAAAGAAAGTAACCTTAAGAATTTTCAGATACCTTGAAAAAATTTTACAGTTTAGAAACTGTTCAGAATAATGATTTATCCATGTACATAGTAGTATATACACTGAATGCTTTTTTAAAAATATGTAACCATTATCAGCTTGTTGAATTTTTTCTGTAAATTAACTATGCAAGATGGTTTCACTTCTTAAATAGTATATATTGCATATTATTCAAATTTTCAGTATTTTGGAAATCGTTTCTTCCATTATTTTCCATGTAATAATGCAATAGTCACATTTATGAAGAAGCAAACAAAAGACTATATTAAGAAAATGCAGGAGGAGCAAACACTCAAAACCTAAAATGTATAAAGTAATTGTCCACAGCAGAGCATAACTATCAGGAAAGGCATGTAGATGGAACTAAACAAAATACGTTGCTAATAAATAATGCAGCTCTGCATCTCAGAAGGCTCAACCGAAACAAATCTTTGAAGATAAAACAAAATAGTCAAGGTAAGGTGAAAAACTGAATATCTTTAGTGCAACAATGACATCAAGAGGGAATTGTCCAGGAGTAGAGAAGAGGACTAAATGAGATTGTATGTATATATACACACAGAGAGTATATAATGATAGGAAACAGTTGTCTCTGTGAGGCTAGGAGAAAGAAAACAAACCTTGCATAGAAAAGTGAGGAGGAGGAATTATACTGTTGCCTATTGCAATCAGGAAAAAAGCATAAAGGCCAAAAAACTCACATTTAAAATCCTGAATAATAGGAAAGTCTCCGCTTAGCCTTGAACATATTCCTATACCATCTGAAGTATGGACACATTGTAAGAAAGGAGTCCAGAAAAATAAGTGGAGATAGGAAGTAAGAATTAAACAAAGAAAAAATGGGATATAACAATATTTATTATGACAGGCAAAACATTTTATATCTAAATATTTATGTTTGAAGTGTAATAATTTAATAAGAATTATTCCCATGCATTAATAGTGAACCTACCTTCTGAAGACTCTGTACCCAAGAGAATCCTTATGAAAAAAATCAAACTAAAAATGTACTTCAAGACATTGGAGCAGTAATATGAGAGTAAAGAAAAACAAGGTCATTCTTCCAGGGAAGGATGGAGTTCCAGGGATGTATTTATTAGGAACCTATTAGGATCCTCTTTTCTCCAAAAGGCATGTGTTAATTCTGGAATCATTTAAAAAATAAATAAATAAAAATAAAACTGAAAAAATTGGATCATACTCTTTTTATGGAAGAAAAACAGATGCATGGGCAAAGTACAGGAGAGAGTTTCTCTACATACCTCAATTTTTGTACTTTTCAAATTTTTAACTAGGGGAATTACGTCTTCAAAACCTTGGCTTTAGTACAATTCTTTTAAATGAAATTGATGTAAAATGATCTAAAGGAATTCTTTTTTTTTTTAAGATTTTTGTTTTATTTCATTATTTTTAGAAAGAGGAGAAGGGAGAGAGGCAGAGAGAGAGAGAGACATCAGTGTATGGTTGCTTTTCACCTGCCTCCAGTCACAGACCTGACTGGAGACCTGGTTTGCAACCTGGTTATGTGCCCTGGCTGGGGAATCGAACCTGCAACCTTTGGGTTCGCAGGCCGGCACCTTATCCGCTGTGCTACCAGCCAGGGAATTCCTTGATAATATAAAATATGCTAGGCTTTCTGAAAAGATAATTTAGTGAAACAAAGATGAAAGAAGCCGTGACCAAAGTTATTTTGTTGCCTTCAAAATTTATCTTCAAAGTTGCTATCAGCTCTTTTCATGTTGTCAGTTCCATTTAAAATATTTTGTCATTTTTTATTAACATATGAATCATAATTTCTTATTTTATATCCATACTTTATGGATTTATATTTAAATAAGGGCTGCTTGACTTCTTTTAATTTTTTATTCTCAGAAGAAAATATTTTTGTGATTAATATGATAAAAGATAATTTTCCAAGTTTTTATATCAATCTTTTTTGGAAAAAAATTTCTCAAAAATATTCAAATAATATCTTTGGCAAAAGTTTCTCTTGATATCTATAATAATATAATATATGTTCAGGTATGCATGTTGGTCTGAAAACTGACTCAGGAAAGTAATATAAGAAATGTGATAGTAAAAACCTAAAATCCCAAGTTAACTTTAGCATGGAACAAATAGTTTAAAATAATAAAATATTGCTAATTTCTCTTTAAACCTTGTTTACTGACACTCTTATTATTTAACAGTTAATTTATTCAACAGTTATTGGTTTAGTTTGTATTTGATATCGTACTATATTTTATAGATACAAAGCAGATAAAACCTTATTCTTCCTAGAAAGAGATAATAGAGACAATAGTATATAACTCAAATGATGATTAGTGTTTAATGTAAGTGCTTAATGAATATATGTACTGATACTATGTGATTGTGAAAGGCTGGAGGTGAGAAGTTGAACTATTTATATTATGCTGGAAGAATAATACTTGTTTGTACATTTGAAGGTTAAATAAGAGTTTTTACTTTCTTCGCCTAAAAGGATTTTGTCTGTCTTAATGATTTTTTAAATTGTGGCAAAAATGTGTGTTTCTCATATGTGTTACACTTGTAATTGTATCTGATACTGTGCTAAAACTGAGTATCCGTCTCATGTAATTCTCTCCTTTGTATTTTCTTCCTAGTCTCTTCTGATCCCCTTTTATTATCCCAATTATTTTTATTTTGTTTTAATACTATATTTTTATAGATACTGTCTAGTGTTTAAAATGTTTCTCTTCAACAACTCAAATTAGAAGCAGCAAGGCTATTCTTCTTATATAAATATTGTAAGACCTTTTACTAAGCTGAAATGATTTTTTCCCTTTTCTTTTTGGAAAATTTTTGAACATATGCAAAAGTAGTAAAAACAGTATAATGAACCCTGATAACTGTATCACCATTCCCTAATCATCAACATTTGCCTGGTTCTGCCCCAGACCTATCTCATTCATACCTGGTCTATTTCCCAACATCCTATATTGCTCAAAGTTAAAGTCAGATATTGATATTATATAATTTAATTCAAAAATATTATAGCATGCATTTAAAAATATATTTTATTTATTATTTCCAAAAAGAGGGGAAGGAAGAGAGGCAGAGAGGGAGAGAAACATCAAGGTATGGTTGCCCCTCATCTGCCTCCAGCTAAGGACCGGGCTGGAGACCTGGCTTGCAACCTGGTTATGTGCCCTGGCTGGGGAATCAAACCAGTGACCTTTGGGTTTGCAGGTCAGTGCCTTATCCACTGTGCCACCAGCCAGGTATACTATGCATTTTTAAAGATAATTTTCTTTCATTAAAACATCATTATATCTAAATATTGAATATTTTAATAAAACATTAAGTTTGGAATATAAAATATTTCATCAATGTTCAAATTTTCATTTGACTCATAATTTTTACTTTGAATAAGTTGGTATGTTCCTACATTTACTATCAATCAGGAGTTATAAACAGACCACATATTAATAAATGTAGGCATGTATAAATGACTGTTCTTAGTGTAAATAAATACTAAAGTACATAAATAAAAAGTTATTCATAAGATGTTTTCTCAGTTATTAAGATATGTAAAATCTGTTTACACAAAAAAGATACTTATTTTCTTGGCTTTTGGTTTTGTTTTGTTTTTTTCTTTTTTC
The DNA here is from genome assembly GCA_004026585.1 of Noctilio leporinus. Taxonomy (NCBI): domain Eukaryota; kingdom Metazoa; phylum Chordata; class Mammalia; order Chiroptera; family Noctilionidae; genus Noctilio; species Noctilio leporinus. The sequence continues at coordinate 13,745 of PVIW01001776.1, forward strand.
TGGTATTATCTAAGTTCAAAACTTTTGGTAAAAACTTTCTAGCAATCTGCTCTCCAGTGAACAAAACATACTGTATTTTAAAATTACATTTAAGTAGAAAATTCAAAATATATGAATTAGTAACATAAGGTGCAGATATATTCATATTTTATTTTGTATTTAGTTTGTGAATACTCTCATAAGCCACTGACAGAATCAGTGAGAACCTGATTGTTCTCTGAGAACAATCTGAGAAATAAGAAGTTTTTACATGTATGTGTCTCAGAGACTTTTTGTATGCTATTCTAAATACTGTTATTTGTTTACTATTCAATATACTGTGAACACCATGTAATTATTAAAGGAAAGAACAGACATTATATAAAATAAGTAAAAGTATTCGTTGTATTTTCACATTAGATGGGCAGTTCTTAGACATTTTTCCAACACATTTCAGTAGAAGCAAAACTCTTAGACAGTGAATTTGCATCATATGAATACACTAATCTTATTTAAGTATTGGCAATATTGATATCTTTAGTCCATTAATATTTAATGTAAAAATTAGTTGAGTCAGCTTTAAATACATCATCTTCCAATAATTTTTATGTGTCACATTTCTTCTTGTGCCATGATTTTTTCTATTTCTTGTGTTCTTAAAATAAAATAGATTTTATTTATTATTTTTAAAGAAAGAGGAAGGGAGGAAGGTGGAGATGGAGAGAAACACTAATGTATGGTTGCCTTTCACCTGCCTCCAGCTACAGGCCTAGCTGGAAGCCTGGCATGCAACCTGGTTATATGCCCTGTCTGGGAAACGAACCAGCAACCTTTGGGTTCTCAGGCCAGTGTCTTTCCACTGAGCCACCAGCCAGGACTCTTATGTTCTTTTGATTACTGTTTTGTTTTGTTTTGTTTTTGTTTTTGGTACATGCCTTTAACTCTTATTGTTTTTTTAGCTCTACTTCATTTTATATTTAGTGAAGGAACTAAAACATCCATTCTTAAATTAGCAATGTCGTTTGTTTATGCCTTTCTCACCAGTTTTACAGATTGTCCTGTGACCTTAGTTTTTTGAAAAATCTGAGTTTATGTTACTTAGTCTCCATCTTTTTTCTTCTGTGAACATAGAATAATATTTCAAGATTTTTAGACATCAAAGCTAGCATTGGAAGACTTCACCAATTTTTTTAAAGGATATCTTTGTTGGGTATAGAATTCTGTATTGGGACTCTTTTCCTTTATTTGTTTAATGATATTGTGCATTACTGTGTGGTTTGCAAACAATTTTACTAAAAACAAGTGTCAGCCTTTCTTTGTAGGTGATGTATTTCTGCTTTTAAGATTTTGCCTTGGAAAGCCCATAAATCTCAACCCAACTGCAGATCCTGAAGCATCCTTATGATTCAATTTCAAGCCTGTTAATCCATGGTCCTGGAACAATTTGCCTGCCCAGGAACCTAATAGTAGGCATTTCTATTCATTCCATAACTTTGGAACTAATATTGTTGGAACACTTGACTATAATTAGGGAATTGCAGGAGGCTCAGTGTAGACTAACTTAAAAGTTAAAAACTTCAGAGGTCCTATAGACTTTTACATTTTCCTTCCGGAAACCCCATCAGCTTCTCACTCTGAAGAATACAGGGACCTTCCTTCATGTTCCATCAGGGCAGGGAAATAAGCTATTTTGAAATAGGCCAAGTAGTTTTTCCTTCATTGTGTTTTTGTCATGGATATCAGGCCTCAAAGGAAACTTCTCTACTAAGCTGTTATCTGAATCTAACTTGGGAAGAGCAACCCTTTTCTATCCTTCTTGTCTCACCCAACTGGAATAAGAAGGCTGAGAAGAATTTGTGAAAAGTCATTGCTCAGGGGTGCAGGCAAACTAAAAGACTGAATTCTAATGATACATGAAAAGAATGGTTGTTTCCCCAGCTCCTATCTCCATATCATAGGGCACAATTAGCTGCCATCACTTTGTCTCATGCTTAAGTACCTGGAGTTTTGTGTGCCACTGTTTTTGAACTATCAAGGCTATCTCAATGAAGAAATGCAAATACCATCTTAGTATTACTAGAAAAAGTATCTTACTGTCATAATTGTCACCAGAACAGACCCTTAGGTGTCTGTAGACCACATTTTGAGAAACACTAATTCTTATTTTAAAATTATCAAGACCTGAAGACTAATGTTGCTATTGTAACATTGGATAGAGTACTATTTATTAAAATAATTGATGACGAAGAAGCTGAAAGCATAGATTTATACTGCAAATTTGGACTGACACAAAGCAAACATAAAACATCAAGTTGATCCAAATTAACTTTTTATGTTTGGGGTGTTTTTTGTAGATTTATTGCCAATCCAGGACTGTTACAAGCACAGAATTCTTGCTTGAAGAGTTAAGGAAAATATTGTAAGTTTCTTTACTTTATAATGGTCTGCCTGCATAACCTTATATTTATTTTATCACTCAAGGGGAACAATCTAGAAAGCTTTAGACCAAGTTACTACTTATCTTAAGATACATACAATTTTCTAACTTTTATTAAACTTTTTACAACTTGTAATGAAGACTAAACTTGCAGATAAAATCTCTAAATCCATAATTATATTTTCATTGGTTTTGGTTTTTATTCTGTCACAGCCCTCATAGGATGAGATTCTATCCTGTTCACTAAGATGTAAATTAATTCACTCAAGCCATTGGGGCATTCACCTGCAGTGCTGCGCATCTAGGTCTGTATTATAACACTTTTATTTATGGAGAATAAGAAACATAACTTATTTTTTTCATGTTTCTTGAATTTTCTTTAATTTTGTTTTATTCCACACATTTAGAAGCTAGTAGCTATATAGTTTAAACTATTTTTTTCACCTACTTGTAAAGAATCAATATTTTTATGTTAGTTGTTTTAAAAATGTAGATGTTCCCTGGATGGTGTGGTTCAGTTCACTGGAGCAGCACACATAAACATAAAGGTTGCAGGTTCAATCACCAGTCAGGGCACATGCTTAGGTTGCAGGTTCTATCCCTGGTCGGGCAGGAGACAACCAATCAATGCTTCTCTCTCAGATTGATCTCTCTCTCTCTCTTTCTCCTTCCCTCCCTCCTCTTTATCTGAAAGGAATGGGAAAAAAATATCCCCAGGTGAGGATTAAAAAATATTTAGATCTGAATTAGTATTAAACCATCATTCAGATATGGAGTAAACTTATAAGTTGTCTGAAATCATATCTCTAAAGAATATAGTAAGCAAGTGACTAAACTTCTTTACATAAAAGTGAACAGAAAAACTGTTCTATACAAAAAATTGGAAAATTTTGAGCTATTTCAGATTTTTACTTTTACAGAGGTCATATATGAAACCAAAGTTGGGCATAAAGAGGTACATTATGGTAATGAATGTATGTGGAAAAAACAATTTTTATGTGCTTTATGTATAGTACCTCACTTAATTCTCACAAGTCTACAAGTATTTCTGTAGTTTTCTTTTTCTCTGTTGTTATATTTGTTCCCATTTATTCTTCTTTTCCCTACCTCCACCCAGCCCCATGCTCTTCTCACCCCAACCCCATCTGCATATCGCTGTCCCTGTCCACAGGTTATACATAAATGTTCTTAGGTTACTGGCCCCTCACTTGCAGGTTTACTTTTTATCTCTGACTTTCAGATAAGGACAACGAGATCCAGAATAAATTACTAATTGCCTAACATCACATAGCCAGAAAATGGTGGAGCCAGACTTCAGGGCCCCGCAGCCCAATCTCAAAATCTATACACTCAAATTTCATTCTTCTTTTAAAGTTAAACATTTCTGGAATGACAATGAAACACTGAGATAATGCTATCAAAATTATCTCCTTGCTCAGAGACACGCGAAGTACGGAAGAGTGATCATCTTCTTCCCTTCAAGAAAGCTCACGGGGAAAAGATGTCAGGTCTTACCTCCAGGCAAGGAGAGGAAGGGAGAATTTCATGGAGGGTTTCAGATGAAAGGAGGCTCTCCTTACAAAAAACAGGGTTTTCAAAGATTGCTGTGGATATGGTGGAGAGGAAGCACAGGTCAACAGAGGTATGTATAAGAACACCTATCAGTTACATAAGGTTTCTAAAGATGTGAAGTCTGGGGCTATTCATTGGGTTTGTAGTGTCAGGCTCAGTGGAGATCTTCTGACACCTAGGCAAGTATAGCACCTGCTTCAGATTTCGAGTGAAATATTGAGAACTGTGGTATTGATCCTGAAAGCCTACTCCTCGGATGACTGAAGATTGATTACCCTACTTGGAAAAAACAACAATGGCAAGTGCACAGCTTATATTACATTTTGAGATGCTTGATTTTATTATGTCTCTCTTAAAGTCATACCTTCAGATATTTCTTTTTAATTTCATTAAATTTAAATAAATATAATTATAAGAATACATTTTATATGCATATACCCACTATTCAAAAGTTTAAAAGGCTTACATTTACTTTAAATAATTCACTCCCTCTTTTCAAAGACATAAAATTTACAGATAAGGTTACAACTCTCTATATTCTCTATACCTTAATTTTTTCTACCCCCAGAGAATAACCACTATTTTTAAACTGCTGCAATCTAAACTCTTCATTAACTCTATAAAAGAGTGTTATACTTCATTAAAAAAACACTAAAACCTCATTAAAATTTCTGTATATTATATGAGTGATTTTATGTTATATCAAATAGAAAAAGGAATGGGATAAATAATGTAATAAATCATTGTTAAAAACAATAAGTAAAGTGAAAGAACTCTAGGGACAAAATAATAAAAGGTATTTAAAAGTCACTGGAGAAGATTTGAGTAAATGAAATTATATTCATGTTTGTTAATATTAATGCTTAATATGGAAAATGTTAAATTCTCCAAATTAAAATATAATGATAATGTACTAATAATCAATATTCCAGTAGCTTCTGGGGAGAATCTTAATAAAATGATTCTAAATTTTTATGAATGCATGAAACTTCAGATCAAGATTGCTGAAGACAATTCTAAAAAAAGTTGAAATCGAAGGCGGAGATATATTTTCACAATAAATCATTCAGTATGGTTAGTGTCTACTTTGGTAAAATTGCAAGTTGTTTTCCAAAGAAGTATATGACAATTTAGTAAAACACTAACAAACAAGCAAACAAAAAACTGGATGGGAAAAAAATAGATCCCTGTCTTATAATAAGCATGAAATAAATTTCAATTGGGGTAAACATCTAAAATAATATATAGAATATATAATAGATAATTGTTAGTATTCTAGTGCATGTTTTAGCCACTTCAGGATAAAGAATGATAGCTATACAATATACAAAACAGAAATTATATGGAAAGGATTAATATATTTGATTATACATATATTAAGACTTTTTTAATGAGAAAGCATCACATAGGCAATGATGACTAGAAGGAAGAACTGGAACAAACTATTTTTTGCAAACTTAATAGATTATATTAGTGTCAATAACATTTACAGAATATTTACAAATCAATAATACAAAATACATTAAGAAAATGGGCAAGAATTTCAAAGATGATTAAATGCAAATATCTAATAAACATATGAAGAGACTCTTAACCCAATTAGTAATCTGGAAGATGCAAGTTAAAACATCAAGATACAATTTTTACACCCATCAGATGAACATACAAATCAAAGATCAAATAATAGGAACTATTTATGAATATAGAGAGAAGTGGGAAGTCTTAAGTACTATTGATCACAGGATAAATATTAACTTTGGAAAGTAACTGGCAACATTTAAAAGTGTCAAAAATAAGATTTCTGTGTATACTGAGAAATTCTACTTCTTGCATATGAACTTTAGAAATTCTTCACATGTGTACAGAGCAAAAGTATAACAGTATTCTTTAAAGCTTCCTCAGTATTCTACTGGAAGTCAAGTGTTTAGGTTATTGAACACTCCAAAGGTTTTGATAGAATCAAGATACTACCACTTGTATCTGAACTTAAACCCCAAGGGTCCAGATCCATTGCCAGTCTGTGGTGTGTATCTTTAAAATTTATCTTGTCTGTATCTCTAATAAATTTTAAGCTATAGCTAATATCATTGAAAAGCAGGAATTTAATATTTGAATGGAAATTCAAGCAACCAAATGTTGCTATTAATTAAAAAACCTATCTAAAATATCTGATGTTTAAAACAGAACATATCTTGACAAATAGCAAACTTATAACTAATGAAATTTAAGTAGAATAGAGATTATTCCTCTGTATAATTTGAATAGATGACAGAAACCTTAATTAATGTTAATTTAAACAGATTGACATTTTCTTGTGTGATAAAAGAGCCCAGAGGTAACCACCTTATAAGATTAACAAGAGCCCTGGCTGATGGCACAGTGGATAAAGTACTGGCCTGTGAACTCAAAGGTCGCTGGTTCAATTCCCCAGCCAGGGCACATAACTGGTTTGCAAACCAGGTCTCCAGCCAGATCCATGTCTGGAGGCAGGTAAAAGGCAACCAACCATACATTGATGTCTCTCTCCTTCTCTGCCTCTCTCCCCACCCCTCTCTCTAAAAAATAATAAATAAAATCTTTTAAAAAAATTAATAAGGCCCTGGCTGGTGGCTCAGGGGATAGGCACTGGCCTGTGAACCCAAATATCACTGGCTTGATTCCCAGCCAGGGCACATAACCAGGTTGCAAGCCAGGTCTCCAGCCAGGTCCACAGCTGGAGGCGGGTGAACGGCAATCATACAATGATGTTTCTCTCCCTTTCTTCCTCTCTGCTTGCCCTTCTCTCTAAAAATAATGAATAAAATCTTTAAAAACAATAAAAGATGAATAAGGTGGGTGAACACTTGTGGACAGCATATCTTCAAACCGCCTAGGCTTTTCTTCTGCTTGTTAACAAGATGTCTCTTTTACTTGAAGGTATTCAATTAACATTTCAAGGACAAACAAAATAATCATCAAAAGGCAGAAGGAGATAATGCCAGTTGGTATTTTTTTTCTTTTAAAAATTGTTTTGAGATGATTTGGCTAATATTATTATATAAATTTCAGGTATACAAAGCTGTAATTCAGCATCTGTATATTCTACTGTGTGCTGGCCACCACAAGCCTAATTTCCATCTATTACCATATATTTGACCCCCTCAATCCATTTTCTCACTTTTTTTCTTCTGGTTACCATCATTTTGTTGCATTTGTCTGAGATTGTTTTTGTTTTGTTAGTTCACTTGTTACATTTTTGTTTTATATTCCACATATGAAAGCAGAAGAATATATATTATTTTCAATAGCATATGAAACATTCTCCAGGATAAACCACATGTTGAAAAACAAAACATGTTTTAAAAAATTTAAAGATATCAAAATCATATAAATCATCTTTCCTAACCATAATGGTATAAAACTAGAAATCAACTACAATAAGAAAGCTGGAATATAATCACAAACATGTCAAGGATTAACCAGCATGCTACAGAACAACTACTGGATCAATTAAAAAAGGAATGGAAAAATGAAAAGACAGAAAGAGAGAAATACAGCATACCAAAATCTTTGGGATTAAGCAAAAGCAATACTAGATAGGAAGTTTATAGCAATATAGGCCCACCTCAAAAAAGAAAAAAAAAAAGAAAAATCTCAAATAAACAATCTAACACTATTCCTTCAGGAACTGGGAAAAGAATAATCAAAGCCTGAAATCAATAGAAGGAGAAATTTGTAAAAAACAGAGTGAAAATAAATGAAATAGAAAGTAGATCATTAAAAAGAAAGAAAGAAAGACCTGGTTCTTTGAAGAGATTAAGAAAATTGACAATGCTTTATCTAGAATCACTAACAGTAACAGGAACAACATTCAAGCAAATAAAATAAAAAATTAAAGATAAGTCACAGCAACAGCCACAGGAGTGCAAACGATTATATAAGAAAATTATAAAAGACTATAAGCCAACAAATTTGATAACCTAGAAGAAATCAAAAGATTCTTAGAATCATACAACCTTCCTAGACTTACTCATGAAGAATTTTAAAAGCTGACTAGACCAATCACTACAAAGGAGATTGAAACAGTCAGTAAACAAAATCTCTCCCAAAACAAAAGCCAAGACCTGATGACTTCACTGGTGAATTCTACCCATTGTTCAAAGATTTAATATCTATTTTTCTCAAACTTTTTCAGAAAAGTGAAAAAGAGGGAATGCTTCCCAACTAATTTTATAAGATAATATTACCCTAATAATATCAAAAACTGGCAAGGAAAACATACATACACAAAATTTACAACTCAATGCCTCTAGTGAATATAGATGCAAAATTTTCAACAAAATACTAGCAAATTGAATACAACAATACATTAAAAGCATCATACACCATGGTCATTTGTGATTCAGTGCAAGGATGCACGGATGGTTCAATATCTGCAAATCAATTAACATCAACAAAATGAAGAATAAAAATTACATTTCTCTCAATAGATGGAGAAAAAAACATTTGATAAGATACAACATCCATTTATAATAAATTATTATTATAATGGACATAAAAGGAAAGTATTGCAACATAATAAAGGCCATATAACATATATACAGCTATCACCATTGTCAATGGTTAAAAAACAACAACAAAGCTGGGTGTGTTTTTCTCTAAGATCAAGAAAAGACAACTCTCACACTCTTATTCAACATAATACTGACAGTCTTAGCCAGAGCAATTCAGCAAGAAAAAGTAATAAAAGTTATCCAAATTGGAAAGAAAGAAGTAAAACTTTTTGTTTTAGAAACTTCACTTTCTAAGCCCATAATATATTTAGATAACTATAGAAATATGACATTAATATAAAGAAGACACTTGTTTCATTTAACTAGCTAATTATTTTGAATTATTTGATTTTATTCTGGTTGTATAGCTTTTCTGCCTATCTCAGATTAATATGAAATTGTGATATTCTTTTGAAATCAATTGCCTTAGAACAACAATAAAAAGGCTTTTAAATTTTCTCACTGAGGTTTCTTTATACTCCCCCAGATCTATCAAATGAAGACTCTATTCTGTTCTCCCTGGTAAAGGAGAAGGGAGGGAAAATAAATCAGAACAGGGACAAAGGTAAGGAAATATTTGATATTTGTGTTTCAGAATTTACGAACTCTGTAATATTAGAAACCATTGTTTCCTAAACCCTTTGGTCTTCCCTTCCTTTAATACTATCCCCATCAATTCCATTAAACATGAATTGTTGTTTATAAAACTTAATGTTAAATACTACCCTAAAACATATAGCATGTAGATCCATGTTTATCCCCAATTTGGGCTTAATTTTCCACATTATTTCTACACTTTCCCCAAAGTCACTTCAAATTAAAATAAATTCTTAACATGACCATTTGATATTTTCTCAATGTAAAATATGAATAAAATAAGTCTCTGTAAAAACTTTACCATCTAATTAATAACAATGAGGCTACTAAGCAAATGACAAGATAAGTCACCTACTTTTCTAATACATGGTTATTTTCTCTTCTTTAACATTTTATCTGTTTATGTTTAGAGAGAGAGGAAGGAAGGGAGAGAAAAATGAATGTGCAAGAGAAATATTTATTAGTTGCCTCCCTCATACCTCCAGCTGCGTACCTGGACTGCAACTGAGGCATGTGCCCTGACTAGGAATCAAACCTGCAAACTTACACAGGTAAGGCTATATGCATAGAAATTCTGGAATCTTGTTTGATATTGATAACATCACAAAGGGAAATAGCCTGGTTTTGTCATATAGATTTTTTCTTTTTATCTTGTAGGTCAATTACCATTCTTAATCCAATTGAATTTTGTGCTTAATCTTGTAACTTTGGAGTAAACTAAAAGAGGAACTTCTATATAAGAAGAAAAAAGAAATTACCATTGTGATAGTAAATTCCAGGGAATGAGACATTTTCATGGCTGATAAAATATGCATTTTTACTAAGAGGTAGCATGTTAAAGGTTTTGGATATTATGGAAATTTTTTCTATTATGGATTTTTCTTTTTACTATTATGGACTTTTAATTATATTATTCAGTGTCTGCCCTTTTTTGCCTAACTTGCTGCTTATGTATGTAGTAGAGAAAAATACTTCATAGGAGCCCATGTTAGTGATGACTGATGGACTTTAGCAATTAACTAAAGCACTTAACTTTTAAAAAATCCATAATCTACGTGATATGTTGTTTCAAAGAGGTTGAATTTAGATATAGTAATGTTTTGTTTTGTTTTGGACTATGCTAATACTTTCAGAAAAGTAAAACAACCTACTCTAGCCAAGTACTTAAATAATTATCACTAGTTGAAGTCTAAATTGATTTGAGACTTGCTAATGATGAAAATCAAAACTGTGGCAATGAGTAAAAAACAGATAGGATTTCAGATATACATAAGCCTTATTATGAAATAGCCCACAGAAACCACATGCTTATTGGTGAATTAAATGTCTAAATAGTAGAATGGAAGAGTGGGCTGGGAATGGAAAAGGGGAAGAATGAAGTGAGAAAAATAAAGATTTTGTAGCAGAATTAAATATATAATTAGGGCATTTGAACATACATTTATTAAATGGGAACTCTACATTTTATAAATCAATCCATTTATCAAGAAAAGTACCCAAAAGCTACAGTAAAAGAGTGTTTTAAGAGCTATGTTAATACTATGTGGATTGTTGATATCCTGCAGGACTTGAGAGAGGAAATTAAGGACTCACAATACATTCATTGTCAGAATCAGAATGTCCTTTATAGCAAATGATTTTATATCATATGTTCTAAATTTATCTGAATGCAGCAATGGCATGAAAAGTATAATTTCACTAACGGAAAAAAAGTGAAAGCTGAAAAGGACGAAAGTTAAACTATTCTCAGAGAGGACAAATGAACGCTTGTACAATAAATGCATTAACAAGATAATGTTATAGTCATTCAAAGACTCTTTAAAGGACCATTTGTTTAGATTCCTAACTTTTAAATGGATTTTTTAATGTGTGCTATTAAAAAAATCTATTTGAAACTTCAAAAGAACGTATACCTTAAATAACCATAGCAAGAAGTATAACATGCGCATACAATCTGGACAATCTTTTAAACAAAGAAGCACTGACTTAAAATATTATTTATAGAAAAAGAAATTATTTTAAAAATGAATACAATGCATTTTAAAATACATTTACATAAATATAACTAAGTAAAGTATATAGGTATGTTTATCCTATGAATGAATGCATCTAAAGGTATAAAATGTTTGAAACAGAGATCACAACCAGCTAGCACCAAATAAAGCCTAGTGGTGTGCGTGTGTGAGTGTGTGAAAATTTTGTTAAAGTCATCTCTAATAGTTAATCAGCATTTATTTTCTAGAAGGAATTATACGAGGTCTGTCTTGAAGGTATCAGCTGCAAAAACTGTTTTAAGTACATTGACATTGGAGATTATAATGATATAGCCTCAGGGTTTTGTAAAGATAAATATAAATCAAAAATTTTAAAATCCCTAGTACTAAGAGACTCCTTTCCCTGTCCCTGTTTTTTCAAAGCATTTCATTAAAAATTATAATGTTAATTTATTTCTTGTCCCATGGACATTCACAGGCTCTTTTATAAACCTAAATAAACCTCTTGTCAGTTTTACAAACCAAAAAAGTCTTTCTCAAGGAGCTAGGAGTCATATCTTTAAAACATAACCATCTCTTATCTCTTAGTTTCTATGGGAGGATGGGAACCTAACTTCAGTGAGCAACTTTCTCTAAAATTGCCACCTGTCATAAAGAGTTTATTTTCCACTTTTTTAAAAAGACTTAATTTATTATTTCCAGAGAGAGGGGAAGGGAAAGAGACAGAGAGGGAGAGAAACATCCATGTATGGTTGCCTTTCACCTGCCTCCAGCTACGGACCTGGCTGGAGAACAGGCTTGCAACCTGGTTATGTGCCCTGGCACATTAAACCAGTAATCTTTGGGTTCACAGGCCAGAACCTTATCCACTGTGCCACCAGCCGGGGCTCTGTTGTTTCTTAATTCAAAATGATCAATATGCCAAAGTGGCATATTTGGGAGTGGGATATTCTGTTCTCCCTCAGACACAAAAGTACTATTCAGATTGTGAACCATTAAGGAAATGCCTAAAACATAAGGGAAAAGTTGGAAAATAAAGCAGCAATGGTTTAAAACCATTAGGTACAACAGGCTATTCATAGTACTGGAATTTTAAAACTTATACTGGAAGAAAGGAACTCATAAATGTAAAATAAGGGCATAGGGGCTAAAGAAAATGAGATAATAAAATAAATAGCACAAGTAAAAATAGGATAAAATGGCAAAATTGAGAAGAACCCCTTCTGAGGTTGCTGAACTTGTGTTAAAAAAATAAGTTAAGTTCAGATAGTTGCATGAATGAAAGGAACTATGTTGTCATGTGGGTTGCATAATTGTTAAGATTAAATCAATAATTCTTATTCAGTTGTTCATTAAATTATTACATATTCTATGTGTTTTTTATATGCAAGGCACCAGAAGCATTAAATATCAAAATATGTATGAAAATATACTTCATTTTAACAACCTTTTATTTAGTAGTTATAGAAGGTAAAAAATATAATTTCTGCCTTCAAGTCAAATATACTATTTAAAATAGGTATCAGAGCCCACCCTTGCTGGTGTTTCAGTGAATAGGCACCAACCTGCGAATCCAAAGTTTGCTGGTTTAATTCCCAGCCAGGGCACATAACCAGGTTGTAAGCCAGGTTTCCATCCAGGTCTGTAGCTGGAGGCAGGTGAAAGACAAACATATATTGCTGTTTCTCTCCCTTTCTTCCTCCTTCTCTGCCCTTGTCTCTAAAAATGATGAATAATAATAATAAATAATAGGTATCAGTCTGCTAGATTTTCAATCAGAGTGTATTAAATAACTGTGATAGAAAAACATCTATTATGAGTACTGGCCATCATAGTGTAATTTGGAGAAATTTTATTGGTAGCACAACTAAAGGTTTAACTTAGCAATAGTTTGCAATAACAAATATAAACTCATTAACAAGAATAGTCAAGCAAAAATATTATAATGAACGTTAGCTTTGAGCAAATCTGCTCCCATGTGAAATCTTCAAAATGAGTCATTTATTGATAAACTATGGTAACTTAAATTTTAATAAATTAATTAATCTTTAACAAAATATTATTTTGCTTTGTTAAAATCTTTTATCTGTGATTATTTATCTCAACACTATCTAATAAAATAACACCTAACCAGAAGTTTAAACTATGCTCTGGCTGGTATGGTTCAATGGATTGAGCACCAGCCTGTGAACCAGCCTGTAAACTGGTTTGATTCCCAGTCAGGGCACACCCCTGGATTTCAGGCCAAGTTCCCAGTTGGAGGCATGTGAGGGGCAACCACACACTGATGTTTTTCTCCCTCTCATTGTCTCTTCCTTCCCCCACTCTCTAAAATATAAGTAAATAAAATCCTAAAAAATGGTTTAAAGAATCTTACCTGCTTTCTATAGAAAGGTATATGCAATGTAGCAAACACATACATTGGAGGAGCATATGATGTAATGCTAATGGAATGAGGGGGCAGCTTGACTAATGATTATGAGAGGAGGAAATATAAATTTTATAAGAGATTCAAAATATGTGGGATTTTTTACTTCACAAAGTCTATTCTGATACCCTTATCTCCTAGGGTAAAATGGACCTTCAGTTGCCATTATTTTTATTTATTTTTATATTTTTAAAGATTTTATTTATTATTTTTAGAGAGAGGGGTAGGGAGAGAGGCAGAGAGGGAAAGAGACATCAATGTAAGGTTGCCTTTCGCCTGCCTCCAGCTATGGATCTGGCTGGAGACCTGGCTTGCAACCTGGTTATATTGCCCTGGCTGGGGAATCGAACCAGCGACCTTTGGGTTTGCAGGCTGGCGCCTTATCCACTGTGCCACCAGCCAGGGCTGCCATTACCTTATATTACCTACACTATTGAGTCTATTGCATTTAATAGTTACACCTCCCTTCACTAGGCTATGTTCTATTTGAGGACAGAGGCCATGCTGGCTTCATTCCTGAATGAATTCATTATACCTCTAATGAAAGGATGATAATGAATTCTATACCAGAATCTTAGGAAATGTATTTGATGTTGCAGTTATTAACATGTTATTGAATATTACTAGTATTCAAACAATTTTTGCCTAGTATCCCTGACTATTTAATTGATTGTCCCCCAGTCTCTTCCCTCTCCTACTCTATGTGGTCATGACTCTGTGTTGACCATGGCAGCATGTGTCACAATAGGCAATCGAAAACATTTCCATAGAGTGTATCATCATTGTAATGAGTATTCTTCCCAATAACTAGAATTACTCTAAGCAACAGGATCTTTTCAGAAAATGCTGAAGAAATAGAAAGAGACACTGTATTCCTGCCATATCTCTAAAAGAACTGAGGAAGTCAGAAAACTAAGCTTGACTTTTTTTAAATTTTTCATTAGCATTCAGGTTTTGGTGAAACTTTACTCTTTGTTTCAGAAAATTAATGAATCTTGTTAGGCCCTTTAAAAAAATAAGGTAAAATAAAGTCCTAAAGCAATTAATCTGGCCTAATATTTCCATTAGCTTACCTTATCATTTGCCTTCCCAAATCCAACATTTTGGGGAAAGGCATATGAAAGACATTAGAAATTTCCAGAGAAAAATAAACTGGAATCAAGTCATGTGCACAATTTTGCTTAAACCAAAAGCCCATTAATTTCTGAAGAAGCAAATTCAGAGAAAAACTTGTTTCCCAGGTCAAATAAAATACTTTTTCCAAGTTTGTTTTACACATGGATCAAATTCCATTGATTGTTTTTGCTACAAAAGAGGCACTACAGCCTCATCCTGAAGACCACACTTTCTCAGATGTTTACTCTGAAAAAGGAATAAAAATTCTACTTTTAAGAATTCTTACATGAAAATTAAGGCATCATCTCTTTTTAATTGTTTATACTAGCTAATTAACCTTCCTGAAACTTAACTACTCAATCTAAAATGAGGGCTATTATATACTTCCAGGAGTTGTTAGGGAAATTAATTTAATATTTATAAAACTAAGCACAAACACACAATAACTGCTCAACAAATACTAATTCTCCAGTCTGATAATGAAACTGTCTAGAGAATATAAATGACTGTGCCATTTATAAATCACAAACATAACTCATCAGTTTGGCATTTATAGAAGACAGATCTGAAGGAGATAACTTTACAGTAATGGAAGATGATGGTGGTACAAAGGCATCCTTGGAGTTATTATAAAATCTCATGCCTTCAAAATGGTAGCAAAAGAGGTTATTTATTATATTGAATTTATTATATTTTGTTTACTATTTGTACATTTTAAAAACTTTTGTAAACAATATTGTTCATATTCCAAAAGATATGCGTACATTTTCTGGGATTTTTCTAGAAAGATTTTTGGAGTTTTAAATTTAATAATAATGACTATTTAAAAAAAACAATTTTATTAAACTGACATTATTTTAAAACTGGTTCATGTTCAAACCCAATTCAATATTATGTATGATCCTTGTCTCTATGATGGTATTTAACCAAAAATATAAAATTGCATTTCCCACATCTGGGAAGAGAATAGTAATGTTATCTCAATCCATATATTTCATGCTTGTCTTGTTTGAGCACTCTGTCTCACCACATCAAAGGGAGGTTTTTCTGCATCAACCCCATTTCATCTCTATTGTGCATGAGAACCAGAGTCTGGAGCAATTCTACAGTTACTTTTTGGAGGAAAAGTAACAAGTGTTTAAACGCTGTACTTATTTGTTAGCTACTCATAACACTATGAAATTTATCTCCCAGTGTGTGAAGTTCAAGAATCATTCAAGATAATCCTCCCCTTTAAAGTATTTTATTTTATTTTTAAATATTTTATTTATTATTTTTCGAGAGATGGGAAGGGAGAGAGGCAGAGAGGGAGAGAATCATCAATGTATGGTTGCCTTTCACCTGCCTCCAGCCACAGAGCTGGCTGGAGACGTGGCTGGTTCCGTGCCCTGGCTGGGAATTGAACCAATGGCCTTTGGGCTTGCAATCTGGTGCCTTATCCACTGTGCTACCAGCCAGGGCTAAAGTATTTTAATCCAGAATTTCTAGAATAATTATTTTGTAAATCACACAGTCACAGTAAATCACACACTCCTTTTCTTCCTTCTCTCAAATTGGCTAAATACCTACATTCCCATGTTTCATAGCGATTTTTGCATTGGACATCCTCATTGACTTACTTATCATGTATTTGGAACAGACAGAATGTGTAGCATGTATCAGTTGATTTCTGTAACCACAATTAGTTGAGATTTCTGTCAGTGTAAAGAAAATAATCCCGTGCAGCTGAAATCTGAGCCTTCTTCCTTCTGTGTATCAAAGCACATACTTAAAATACTTGCTTTGTCTTCTTTGAATCCATTCCCTCATGTTATTCATGTATCTTTTTGAATAATCACCCACTTTTAAATGAGTACACAGTGTAGTTTTTACATACTTGAGCATCACCTGAGGAGAAACATTTGATGTTTGCTGTTTAAAATTAGGTGAGCCCTGGCTGGTAGCACAGTGGATAAGGTGCTGGCCTGAGAACCCAAAGGTTGTAGGTTCAATTCCCCAGCCAGGGCACATAACCAGTTGCAAACGAGGTCTCTAGTCAGGTCTGTGGCTGGAGACAGGTGAAAGGCAACCATACATTGATGTCTTTCTCCCTCTCTGCCTCTCTCCCTTCCTCTCTTTCTAAAAATAATGAAATAAAATCTTAAAAAAAAAAAAAAATTAGGTGAAAACAAAGTGCAGGCTCAGATTTTAGTTCTCTATATTCCTCTCCAACCCTTTTTAATTCACTTTCATTTAAATACGGTACTTCAATGTTTAAAATATTATATTACATTTTACTGAAGTAATTAATTTTTGTTTATTTTTTCTTATTTTGAAACATGAATTTAGATGGTTTAGAGAGATACAAAGACACTATTTTCTTTTTTTCTTGTTTTAATCTTAAATAAAAGTGATTCAAAATGACTCACAATTGATTATCAGCTCTGAATGGCAGATTAATTTTATTTTATTTTATTTTACCATTCTGTGCTTTTCATTTTACTTGCCTTGTCAGTGAAATTTTTAAAAACCTAATGCTATGTGCACTTTAGTTCATTTTTTAAAAAATATTTTCAAGACTAACAGATATATTTGCTTCTTTTGATTTTCACAGATGGGTATGTTTATTTTTTATTAAATTTATCAGGGTGACATTGGTTCATAAAATTACAGGGGTTCCATGTGTACAATTCTATACTACCTGATCTGTATATTGCATTGTACCCACCACCCCAAGACAAATCTTCTTCTGTCATAATATATTTGATCCCCTTTACCTCTTACTATTCCCCCAACCCTCTTTCCTCTGGTAACTACCATAATCTTATCCATGCCTGTTTCTGAGCTTTTCTTTGTTTTTCTTGTTTGTTCATTTGTTACTTTCAGTTTTATATTAAAATGGTATGGTTCTTGACCTTTTCTGTCTGACTCATTTCATTTACTTAGATGATATTCTCAAGATCCATCCAAGTGGTTGCAACTAAGGGCATTTCATCTTTTTACAGCTGAGTAATATTTCATTGTATATATGCACCATTATCTTCTTTATCCAATAATTTATGGAAGGACACTTTGGTTGTTTTCCTGTCTTGGTCACCATGAATAATGGTGCACTAAACATATGGGTGCATATATTTTGTGAATAAATGTTTTATTTCTTATAACTTTTGGAAAAATAATATTCAACCTTTTTACAGGGAGTGATCTAAAACATTTTTTGTAACCTGACTTGCTATGACACAAATAATATTCATACTCAGGATAATGAAGAGGCATTATCCTCACATGCCTTTAATTTAAAACATGCACTTTAACAAACTCTGAAATATCCCATTTATATAACTGTATGTGATCAAAGAGATATACCTAAAAAGTTATTAAATTGAAGTTAGTGGACCCACAATCTAGGCAGAGGACTGCTGTAATATTGGCTCCATGTACTCAGCCAAGATTGTAAAAGCTTGAATTTGACTCAAATTTTTGTTGTTGGTGTTGGGTTTATTGTTTGTGTGTTTGTGTTTGAAATTATTTTTAGATACAAATTAATTGAGATGTACTTGATTTCTAGGTCCTTTTCAAAGTGTTTCTATAATTTGTACTTTTAAAGAATTATAATGAAATAAATCAGTTTATATCTAGTAATAATCATGGCAAGATTGACGCAATCTCTTTCAGCTCAAGGGTGCTTGAATATTTTAACTTAATAATTTTCAGATTTATCATCTATGCATATGTATTCCAAATGATTTCCCTTTCTGGGCAAGATAATTTTTGTTTTAATCACATAGAGTTACATATTTCAAGAGTTAAAGAAAATGACCCAAATTTTACATTTAAGTCTCTATGCATTAAATTCTCAAATAACTCAAAGATATCCTAAGGTCTTATGAATTAAATTGAAAGTGACCCTTTTAAATCTCTATGAATTAAAAGCTCATGCAACTCAAAGGTACCATGTTATCCACAGACCAGAGCTGGCATTGTTTGCAGCCATTAAAGACAAATGACAGAGGTTTGCTTTCAGGAAATTGGCGGATATCTACAAGAAATTTCTTGGATATAGCTACTGTAAAGAAAAGGGTGGTATTAATCACTCTTCCCTGAACAATTTTTATTATCTGACATGTGCGGTAAGATTTATACTGTCCAATCATACTATAATCATATTAGACTCCTGACCATGGCAAAAATTAATTAAAGCTAATCCAAAAATCTCTCCAAATAGGATAAGAAGTCATAATGAAATTAAAATTGCAGTGATTCATTCATTCCCAGTGCATTTAAGATATTTTATATTATTTAAATTGAGATTCTCCACATTATAGATTTGATATACCTTGGTTAAAATACTTGTCATAGCCCTGGCTAGTGTGGCTCAGTGGATTGGCACCAGCCCACGAACCCAAAGGTCGCTGGTTCAATTCCCCAGACAGGGCACATAACCAGGTTGCAACTCAGGTCTCCAGCCAGGTCCTTAGCTGGAGGCAGGTGAAAGGCAACTGTACATTGATGTTCCTCTTCCCCTCTTCCTCCCTCCCTGCCCTTTTCTCTAAAAATAATGAATAAAATCTTTAAAAATAAATAAATAAATGAATGGGCATCCAGTTCAAGAAATTAGAAATCTGATATGCAGTATCCTATGGAACCAAGTTTTCTTCTAATAATTGGTCCAGGAAAATGATAAGTAGCTTCTAATCTTTGAGGAAAAAGCAGTTACCATTTTGTTTGTTGTCATAGCCCAGTAAAAGCACTTACAGCTAAGAAAATTGAAATTTATCTTTATAAACTTTGTCAGCAAGTGGAGAGAATCAGTTTCACAAAGCCTTCAATCTTCAATGGAAGATCATCCATGTATAACCTGAGTGTAGTCCTCACTGAGAATTTGAAAAAGTAAGAGGCCACTTCTGTACTTGTTGAATGTAACCGTTCAAATATGTAGCTCCTAAAATAAATGCAAAAAATAAACAAACAGACAAATAAAAAACTACACTATGAGTTTGGTTAGAAAGGTATACTTAAAAATAAATTCTGACCATAGATCTACCACAGCAATGAGCTGCTCAGGGGTTAAGAATTAGATGGTATTACCACTGGGGACTCCTTGGAAGTGAGGAAGTATAAACTTGCTAATGGCCCATCATGTTGTAACCTCACTGATAAGCACAAGAGCTGTGCTAATACAGGCTCATCCCTGAAATTCAACTACCAAACCTGAACAATTTTCTGTTATTTTACTCATCTTGTTCTTTCTCTCTCCTCTAAAATAAAACAGAAATAGATTTTCTTCACCAAAAGTAATCCTTTCTCTAGGCCACCAAAATTATATTACCTTTTGCTCCAATGAAACCACACAATCTATTACCCATCTATCTTCTATGTATGTCTTTTACTTCTCTCTCTACTGTATTCTTCTCACAGCATTTAAATATGCTCCCATCTCTGACATTTACACATTATCTTTGCTTTCCAGCTTCCCTGCAGTGTCTGTCCTATGCTCTCTAAACTCCTTCAAAACATGAATTTCTCTTGTGTCACTACCTTTCACACCCACCCATGCCACTTTTACTGTTACCTGGACTCATGTCTCACTTTCCCACTGAAACTAGTATGCAATATCACATGTACCTTTATTTTTAAGAAATGTAATTTTATTTTTATTAAATCTTTGGGTCATTTTACATTGTATCCCTCCTTGTCGAAATACTTCTATGTCACCATATCCCAGGTTTCCCTACTAATTTGCTATATTTGATCAGGTCCCTTGTAGGATATTCTTTCTTCTTCCATCTCTCATTGTACTAGAGATTTTACACATCCTCTCTTGACTCAATTTACATAAATTCTGATGATTACTACTAGATAGCCAAATATTACTACTTTAATGAGCTACAGACTCAGGTACACAAGTGAATATCAAATATCACACACACATTTAGCTCAGGACCAACATGACCAAAAGTGACAACAGTTTGTCCCTTGCCTTTCCTTATGAAAGTCTTGCCCCAGAAAATATCATTATTATTATTTTTATTTAATTTTATTGTTGTTGTATTAAATCCATCCCCTTTTTGCTCTCCTCTGTCTTCTTCTCTACCCACTCACTCCCCCACAAAGTCAATCCCACCTGTTGTCCATGTCCATGGTTCCTTCATACTAGGTTCTTGTCTAAACTGCTCCCTTTCCTTGCCTCTTCCTCCCCCTCCCCCCAACCCCCTTTCCCCTACCCACTGAAGGCATACCATTATTATCTATGCCATTATCAAAACCAGAAATTCAATATTATCCTTGTGTCTTTCCCCTCACTTTGCACAATGAGCAGAGCAGATCTCTAATTCCTAATTTCCTATTGATTCCTCTTCCTAGTTATATTCTAAAAGCTTCCACTTATCTCCATGTCTTCTGTCACATTCTTATTTCAGGTACCAATATTCTTTCCCTGTCATAACTTAAAGGGTCTCTAACATTTTTCCATACCCAGGTCTTTTCTTTTCTTTTTCTTTTTTTTAATTTTATTGTTGTTGTATTACATCCATCCCCTTTTTGCTCCCCTCTGTCCCCCCACCCACCCACCCATTCCCCCCAAAGTCAATCCCACCTGTTGTCCATGTCCATGGTTCCTTTATACTAGGTTCTAGTTCCTTTATACTAGGTTCAACTCTTCTCTTTTTCTATATGGACTCAGCATAATTTTTCCAACATATTAAATATGTCATGTCATTTCTTAGCTTAACACTCATAAATAATGCTCTACTAGTAATAGGAGTAAAGGCAACTTCTTAATATGACTAACATTAAGAAGAAACTACTACCCATGGGAAAGTGTGGTTCCAAAGAGCATGCTTGATAGCAGTTACTGGGAAATAATTCTCACCAATTTGGGATTCTTCAGTTAGTTCAGTAACAGGGTTTTGCTTTTGTTTCTCTCTCTCTCTCTCTCTCTCTCTCTCTCTCTTTCTTGTTCTTTGTTGTGTGTGTAACAGTTTCCCTTCATATATGAGAGTAACCAAATCAGTTTGGTAATTGAGGAGAGAAAAGAAGTCACCTGTTGTCAAGAAAACTTTTGCGGAGAAGGTTTACCTCTCTGGAAAGGTTTAAAGAATGGAAAGGAAGCCCGTGGCAGGCCTTGCTGCACAGATCTGAGGGAAAGGACTTCCAAGAAGTTTGGCCGATATTTTTTTATGTGGTACAATCTACTCGTATACTGAGAATTTTTCTAGAAAACATGATTGACAATTATGTATGTGTATGTTCATAGAAAGGTTATATAAAAACACTTGCATTTTATTTTAGTCAATAGACAATTTGAAAAGAAATGCCCATTACTTAATGAACTTGTTCAGCACTATCTTGACTCTTCCTTTTCAACAATGTTTCTCATTGGATGTAAAACTTTTGCTCATCATGATTTATTTGAAATATTCTCTTCCATATGAAGTTTTCTTTCTTCCTTCTGAAGAAATGTATTTCTCTTCCAAAATATCCATGTATATACTCTAGCTCTACTCTCTGTGGACATTAACACATTATTTTCCTGACATTTGAGTTATTGTTCTGAATATGTTTCTTTCTCTATCAAATTATAAACTCCTTAAAGACATCTTATTTTAAATATTAAGCCACAGCAGGCTAAGCTATTTTCATATTAGAATCCCTTCCTCCCCCACCAGTGAGTTAATGTGATTATAAGTGATTCTTTAAACAAAAGTCAATACACACATGAACAACATATATAGCATGTATCATATTTGAATTTCCCATACAGCCTTAATGGCTCAGTGTTTTATATAAGTGAATGAAAGAATAAAAACATGAATGAAAGAATTAAAAACTCAATGAAGAGTAAAATATTTCCAGCTGTGTGAACTATAAAAGAGTAAAATAAAAATGTTTATATTTTATGGTATTGCATTTTAAACTTCTATGTACATATAAATAGGAACTATGAGATTAAGGTTCATATACTAATACTGATAATAATTTATTACCGGTGCATGCTATAATTGGTTTGTTTAAATAAGGCACATTATAATCACATTAACTCACTTCAGGGTGTTTAATTCAACAATACCATATCCTGCTGTGTCTTATTACTTAAATGGAGTTGCAATTTGGTTTTCCTGCTGACTATACAATTGTATTTTCTAGACAAAGGCAAATAATAACTTACATCAAATTATTCTTGTTTATCTAAGAAGAACATTGATCAATACCATATGATCTGAGGCTAGCTACCTCTTTTTCTCTAATCACACTGTATTTGATTGAGTAAAGATGTTTGGCATTTTCAAATTATGACTCAATTTAAGTTAGAATACATCGAACAGCCTAATTTGCCACATTGTGAGATTTGAGTATTTGATCTATTTTGTAGCATAATATTTGTCTAACACTTTGCATATTAGATAAA
Source organism: Noctilio leporinus (assembly GCA_004026585.1). NCBI lineage: Eukaryota > Metazoa > Chordata > Mammalia > Chiroptera > Noctilionidae > Noctilio > Noctilio leporinus. Next base: position 36,786 of record PVIW01001776.1, read on the forward strand.
ATATCACATTTATTATTGTATTTAATTCTTAAGATGAAGAATGTCATTGGTAAAAATGGCCCATTAAGTAGGTAGAACAGATAGGATTAATCACAATTTATCATTTTAAACACTGAATTGTAGAGATCAAGAACTCCAATAACAGTGTCTCAACAATTAACTATGTGCATTTGTACTCCATAATATTTGCTTCAAAATTACAATACTATGCTTAATCTCTTCCCCATCTCACTATCTAAATCATGTTCTACACCTAAATAAAGTGTGCAACATCCCACCCTAACCTTATAATTTCTTGACTATAACTTAATCCCATACACTTAATATCAAAACAGAATATTTGAAATTTGAAAGTCCAATACTACGTGGATGTACAATTTTTTGCCTTAAAGTTCTCTTATGCCATTAGTTCAACTCTGGTGATCAAGCCCTTAACACTCTTTATACTCCCCCTCTTTCATTCGTCTCTTAGCTTCTCTTATTTCTTTACATGATAAGGTCGTACACTAACTCACTAAAGTCACTCTCACAGCCAAAAACATGAAACTCTTTCCCTTACAATGTTGTGCACCACTGGCAATACCATGTGGGCATATGAAGGGACCATCATATAGGTGGGTCTATTCCACTTGAAACTCATGTCCTGGGTCCTCATATAACCCTCATTGCTATATGCCCTTCAGCATAAACCCAGGGATACCCCTCACTTGGTCTGCTTGGTGTTTATTACAAACTCACCTTTATGCCAGTTTATCCCTTTTTCCTTTCCACCCTTTCAAGAGATGATTTAGCAATTTTATTTCCAAGAGAAAATGGAAAAAACATGTGAGCCCTCCCTTGCTTCTCCAGCCCCAAGTCTACAGGTTTATTTTCATTCTTAATCAGTCTTACAACTATTTTTTCTCACTTAAATTGTGTAAGTAAATGGCTTCTTTTCACTTGAAAAATTAAGTTTTAACCTTTCAGTTCATTTCATTTTCTTGTGTTTCCTTGAAAAATCTTGTTTTGTATATAATCTCTTTCACTTATGTCTTTAAACCCACTTTTTTATATATGACTTTTTTGATTGAGAATAAAAACTATCTTCATTTAATGCTTCCATTGCTAAAGAATAAATAAATCTGACCAAATGGGAAAAAAATAACCAACAACAAAAACCTTCAATGATTTCTTTATCTTCTTTACTCTCCATTTTTTCTTTTCTCTTTTCCCCTTCCTCATTTCACTGATCCTTGGAAACAGCTATTTTATCCAGTCACTCTTCTCTAAGAATGCTTCAATTTTTTCTATTCTCTTCTTTCATTTTGGTTGTGATAAGTTCCATTCACTGACTATTATCAGTTCTTCCCTTTTCTGCTGATTGGTAAGATTGCATTTCTGTGCCTCCTTCAACTTAGGTGTGCTGTGCCTTGCCATTGAAATGCATATCAAAGCTGTCAGTGCCTGCCTGTCCCCTAGGATCCCTTTGCTATTTTAGTGCACAAAGACTCTTGTGTTTCACTGCCAAAATTCAGATCTGTGATGCTCTTTGAGCCACTGAAGCCCAAAAAGCCTTGAATTTTGTATCACCACCGGTGGAAACCCTGCAAAAGTAACTGACCTGTCAGAAGGCGTAATAATGCAGTCTCTGTGCCCTGTGGTGAGGTCAGGTCTCAGGGTTGACCTGTCCATTCTCCACAGCTACCCTGATGATGGAGCCAACATTTCAGGACACTTTTTTTTCATATTGCAACACTTCTTGGCTTTGTTTCCTTTCAGCCCATACGTCCCACTTTGCTACTGCTTTTATCTGTGAACACTGACTGCTTTCACGTGATCCATTAGCTCAAGGGCAATTTCCGAGGAAGCTAAACTAAAATACGTGTGGAATTGACACGTGTCATATTCAGGCTGAAGGAGCCTGCGTGTAATTTGCCACTACTTTTTTCCCTTTACTGTGACAAATGGCAATATTCCAGACAGTGACTGTTCTGTTGGCCTGGAGCCAAGCATGAGGAAAACATGGAACAGAGTCCACAGTTAACTCATGCTGAACATGCGGCATGTGAGGGAAAAGAAGCTTTTTTTTTATTATTATTATTATTTAAAATGACTGAGCTATCTATCCCATTACTTGTTTCTATAGTATCCTCTAGTCCATCTCTTATGCTAGGGACATCAGTTCAAACTCTTCTTGTGTCAATTTATGTATTATCTGGATAGGTTAGGATATGCTGTGGCAGCAAATTACAAAATTTAAGTGCTTATCAGCAGGAATTTTTACTTTTCCCTGCTCCTGACACTCTTGTTCTATTTTCCTGTCCTCCTGTTAAGGAACAAATGTGGTGTTTAGTCGCCTGCTGCTGCCCATGGACAATTTCCAAGGACAGAGGCTGGTGGGGAAGGAAAGGGGTCTTTATTAAAGGGCTGCACGATTTGGGAGGATGGTAGACCCCCTGGCTTTATGCTCATCTCTTCCACAAAACCCTATGTCCAGACAATTCCAGAAACAGAAACATTTCCCAGAGCTCCTGCTCCATTTTTATCAGTCCTTGGGAGACCAAGGCTGCTACCTGGAAAGCTCTCTGGCTTCAGCGTCCCTTTCTGGAGTCTGCATGTGGGGGTTGGAGCTGCCACACCACTGATTCCACTTCTGGATCAGGGACCTGGGTCACTGCCAACCACTATAGGCTTTCAGGGGACTCCATCATCCCTGTTGTGGGGCCCAGTGTCTGGCATGGGACTCAGCACCTGCTGCCCAGCATACTGCTCCCAAGCTTATCACTTCTGCAAGTGCTTTGGTCAGCACATTTCACCCATATAGACCAGAGGAAGAGTGGGATTTTTTTCCTTCCCTCCATTGAAGTCACATGACAACAGATTTCCCACCCACCGGCAGAGATATGGCAAGAGGAGGCCCTGCATAGAGCAGGTGTGAGGCTAGTGCCATGTTTAGAGAAAGTAGAGCCCCTCTGTCCCGTTCTTGAACATGGCAGAATGGGGATGTGCTGTGCCTGGAAAGAACATGTTAGGCCGGCTTTGAAAAAGAATGGGATTGGCTGGGGGCACAGTACCCTCCCAGAGTTTATGGAAGTTTGGGCAGAGAGATTTAAGTGGAGGTATCAATTTTTTAATTAAAATTAAATGATACAAGTTTGAAGTGTTCATTTCTTGCTTGTATTAGCCACATTCAAGTACTCAGTAGTTATCTATGGTGAATGGCTACCATATTAGATAGCCTGGCTCTAGAAGATATATTTTCTGAGATAGAGTTTTTCTTTTTCCCCACTAACCAGTCATTGCCATTTATAATTTTTTATGGCTAATTTGGGTTATATATCCTTTTCTAAACCAATCCTCATATAGGGGATGATATTTCACTTCCATTTTCCTATGGGTCTTTCATCCATCATTCTCTCGTGTTTCTTATGCCTTAAGGCTTATTTTTGTTTTGTCTTGCCACTAACTTAACTGGGGGACTGAAAAAATTATCAGTACCTTCTATTCAGAAATGTTAAATAATCACCTTTTTTTTTTTTTAAACAAAAGCTGAACACCAGTAGTGAGGAAGAAAATACTTGCCTAGTTAATTAAATCAATCTTATAAACCCCAGAAACCCACAAGACAGGAACTATTGATACCAAATTTCCTTCACTTTTTGGTTGATGATAGTTCATGTGAATAAAGACAGATTATTTTGGAGATAACTAATTTATAAATACAGCCAATTAAATATTGTAAGAACTTGGAGAGTATTTTGCTTGGCCTAATGTTGGATTAGATTTCTCAAATTTCCCTTTCAGGATAGAAATAGGCCTTCAAAAAACAAACACCCCCTGCCCCTCCAAGACAACAACAACAACAACAACAACAACAAAAACACAGACCAGAAATTGACTAGGCATTTTATCCAGAACTGGATTAAAATTAATCAAACTGGATATCTGCATATAGAACAATGCCAGAATATTGAATAGTGTCAGAAACAAGAAAAGTGAGCTTCATCATTATTTCAAAGGAACAAGGTAAAACTAGAATTGGGGTTACTCTTAAGTAAGCACTTAAGAGTCAGATCAATCTAAAAACAAAACAGTTTTATATAGTAAGAAGAAAATGGTGTGAATGAGGCCAGGAAGTCTTAATAATATTTATTATGAATGTGTAGGATACACCTATCACTTATTTAATTATATGTTGGCTTTATTTTGCTTGAGTGACTTGGCTAGAGTTTAAAGAGAATATTTTTGTAGAAAACCTGATAGAATCTTAAAACAGTCACTAGAACTACTAAGAGGTTAGTAAAATTATAGGACAGAAGATTAATATGCAAAGGTTAATGGTAGGTATATCTAAATATCAACAACGAACAATCAGAAATTGAAATTTAAAAATCAATGTTTAAAAGTAGCATCTAAAAATGATCTATGTAGGGATAAACTTGACAAAAGATGTGTAAAATCTGTATAAAAAACTGCAATAATCAATGCAGGTAAATTAAAGAAAACCTAAATTAATTGAAAGAACTGGGTAACTATTGTTACGATTTTTTTTTTTGCAAATTAATCTATATGTTCAGTGTAATATCAATCAAAATCCCAGCAAGCCTTTTTTTTTTTTGCAGAAATTGGAAAATACCATAGTACTGGCATCAAGACAGACAAATAGATCAATGAACAGACTAAAGTCCAAAAATAGAGTCACAGCATATAGAAAATTGATTAAAAATATGCTGATTAGGAAATTCTGTGGAGAAATGAAATCTTTTCCAAAATATGGTGTTGGGACAACAGATAATTACATGCAAAAAATATTTTATATTTTTCTCTATTTACAAACATATAAAAGTCAATCATATTTTGAATGTATAAACTTTATAGAAACAAGCATAAGAGAAAATCTGTGTTTCCCAAGGTTAAATTCATGGAATTTGGAAAAGTTTACAGACTATTTACAATTCCATGGAATTAAGAAAAGCTAACATGACAAGTTCATCAGATTAGAAAAAACTAACATAACATCATATGATATACCCAAAGATAAGGTTAATTCAGAAATTCTACCATAAAGTCCTGTATTCTTTTTCAAAGTGACTATAGCTAAAGTGAACAGGTAAAAACAATCAGTTGATAGATCATTAGTGCATATATAATTAACATATATAGGCTGTTAATAGAGAATTAATTCCTATAAGTTGTCAAAAAGAAATTTTATGTAATGTTTTATACTGCCAGCAATTGCTTAATTACTTTTAAATATAATATTATATATGTGCATATATATGCTAGACATATATAGTTTCTAATAGTACTGTATACAATAAGCAGAAGCACCATCACTTCTGCAGATGCCATTCTACAATGAACTCAGGATACAAAGTACTGATGTTTTAAACCCCACTGAAATGGAGATAGAAGTGAGAAGCTTCAAGGAATGTAAGACTTGACTGTCCTGTGGGAAAGTTATAGTATATTATTACTTGATATAAATTTTGTGCTAATAATTAGACATCATATAAATTGGGATTATAAGCAATAATAAATTACCTCCATCAAGTACTCCTCAAACAATAACTTAAAGTTATATAACTTAACCAAGTTGTCAAGATAAAATTTTTCCAAAATATACTTATAAATAATGAAATAACTCAATTTGCTGGAGTTTTGCTAGTGACGTGCCAATTATATGACTATTATTTATGTGTCCAAAATGAAAAATGTTTCTATTTTTGTGTTGTCCTTATTAAATTATTTTTTGGGGGGACAAGTAGTGGTTTTGAATTTATGCTATTCAAGTTTCAAAATCTCTTCTCCACAGTTGAATACCATCAATCATTCTACTAAACCTGTGGTTTGAAGGTAAAGAAATATATATATATTTTAAAAAGAATTATAAAAACCAACATATGCTATTTCTACTGATTTTGATTCAGCAACATTAATGTATAAAATTTTATCTCTAGATGAAGCCATCTATAAATGATTTAAGCAATTTAGACTAAAACTTTTACAGGGTCAAATAATGTGGAAAAGCAATGGAAATTGACCCTGGCCAGATAGCTCAGTTATTTGGATTGTTGTCTCATATAGGTTACAGGTTCTTTCCCCAATAAGAGCACATACCTGGGTTGGGAGTTCCAGCCCTGGTCCAGTGGGTGTAAAAGGCAACCAAACAGTGTCTCTGGCTCTCTATTCTTGGTCCTCCATCCTTCCCTCTTTAAGATCAATAGACATACCCAAGGGTGAGGATTTAAAAAAGTAATGAAAATTGTAAACTCTACCTTTGTTCTTAACATGTATTTAGCAGCACTCCATGGTAGAGCCATGGTGAATTGCTGATGACCATGCCAAAAGCCTGTCAGATCCCAATAGAAAGAGCCACTGGCCTGAGTTCTTTCCTTTCTGGTAACAAGTAGACAGTAGTATAAAGCTAAATTTTAATACTGCTGCAACTTCTACTCAGCGTGTAAGTTCCTTAGAAAAATACTAAATATTGCTGGACATGGACCAGGACTGGTCTGGAAATGGGTTCTTCCACAGTATCGCAGGAAATGCATTTCAAGGAGACATGAATCAGAGGATGCAAGGTGTAGTGGGTTGGATTTATTGGAGCAAAAAGAAATGACTGTCCCCCTGTGCCCCATGGATGTCTTGTCCACTACCAGGTGGCCCAGCCTTTTCAGTGGAGGAAGTGCAGTGTCTGGGGCTGCAAGCCGGCACTTGTCCTCACCAGTCCAGGAGCTACTGCACCATTACTCTGGCATTGGTGTCTGAAGTCTCTGGTAGTCTGTTCTCTCATCCAGGTTGCTCTCTGGGGCTGCATTTCAGCTGGTGCGGCTGCCACACCTGCCACACCTGCCACACCCAGGCCCAGATGGCTGCTATGGAGAAAGAACAAACTTAACAAGAACCTCAGGCCCTTGTTAAGTTTGAGCATATCTCCTTGGGTGTGGGAAGGGGAAGCTTTCCTTTATACTAACCAATTTTCTGCCTAATTCTTCAATCTCCTTCCTGGATCCTTCAGAGTTTATGCCGCTATCCTGTGTGATTCTTTTCCCAGATTCTTTGAGGCTAGACTCCTCCATCTTGGCTGTCCCCTCACCCTCATCACACAATCCATGGGAAGGGGCTGGTTGCCTGGGGAGACTGGAAAGCTGATCCTGATATATATATATATATATATATATATATATATATATATATATATATATGATTTTATTCATTATTTTCAGAGAGAGGGGAAGGGAGAGAGGCAGAGAGGGAGAGAGACATCATTGTATGGTTGCCTTTCATCTGCCTCCAGCTAAGGACCCGGGTGGAGAATTGGCTTGCAACCTGGTTATGTGCCCTGGCTGGGGAATCAAACCAGCGACCTTTGGGTTCGAAGGCTGGCGCCTGTCCACTGAGCCAGCAGCCAGGACTGAATAAAAATATTTAAAATGTTATTTCTGTAACAAATTTCTCATTGACATTTAAAGCCATTTTATTTAAAATAGAGGAATTTTAATTTATTCATTTAACACAGATCAAATTGGAAAGTTTTCTTTTCATTCACTACTTAATTTTGTGTCAAACTCCTTAAATAGTTTTTAATTGCACAATTAGACTGTTTGTGAGTAAATTCACTGGAATACTGCCTGCAGATAATGAGTTAATATACAAATAGAAATTCCCACTGTGCTGGGATACTGTGACATTTTAATGCCAACCAAAATATGTTGGCACTCGACCTTCAGAGTTCTTGCAGCATATGGGAAACTTGCAAATTTCCAACATCATGCCTAACTAAGAAAAACTGATTCAAAGAACAACAACAGAAAAAAATAGATAAGCAAGTCCATTTTTTGATTAATATAAATTTTGTTATTTGTAGCAATGGCATTGATTTTTTAAAAATAATTTTATTCATTATTTTTAGAGAGAGGGGAAGGAGGGGAGGAAGAAAGACAGAGAAACATCAATGTATGGTTGCCTTTCACCTGCTTCCAGCTGGGGACCTGGCTGGAGACCTGGCTTGCACCCTGGTTATGTGCCCTGGCTGGGAATCCAACCAGCAATACTTGGGTTCACAGGCCAGTGCTCAATCCACTGAGCCACACCAGCCAGGGGTTTGATTCTTAATTAACAATAAAAAATAATTTCTGGAAAAAATTTAAAAACAACAATAAAAAAGAGGAACACAAAGAAAAGACACGTTGTTTTCACAAAGGAAAATAATTCATATCCTATAAATTCATTCATTTAGTCCTGTTTCCTAGACTAAGTTGTTTTGTTTCTTGATTTCCAAAATAAAAGGAGTCAATTGCAACATTTTAGACCATGTTTTATGCCATGGTCTAAATTATTCTAAATTATTTTTTGTCACAGGAATTAAAATTTTGCTCTTGAATACTTATCAAATGTGTGACCTATTTACGTTTTAGACATGTTGTTCACTAATTAGCTTATATATACATTTTGTGTCCTTGAGTATAAATTCTTTACAGTAAAGCATTCACACCTCCTGTTTTTATAATCTCAGTCCCCATCTTCCTGATTAAATCATAATGCCTCTTAAGTATCCTTATCTGTAGTCAAGCTTTCTCTGTGTCCAAGTAGTCTTCTTATAGGAGAGCTGTAATCCCATTACTGCCCTCTTCTGGGTGAAATAAAGACTTAAGGGACATCACCTAAGTAAGTGTATTGCTTAAAGTTCATGTCATTTCCCCACAGATAAACTGTGGCAAGAAATCAATCCAGTTGAAATCAGCCTAAATTCACAGATCCCTAAACAAGTCTGTCACCTGCTGAAAATGACCAAGCAGAGAATTAGTTAAACATGGGGAACTGGTGCAGTAGGCCTCTCAAGGAACCTATGTAAGTAATTTTGGATTGTAAAAAGTTTAGAGTAATTTACCCTCAATTGTGTCCACTTGGATTGGCCTGTACAATATCATATAAAGGCAATAATGGGGTTTTCCAAATTTAGAAGATTCTTATCATTGTTTTCTCTGTGACTGTATAGCAGACTTTGTAAGGGAGCATAGAGAAGTCTGACAAGTAGAAAACAGAAGCTGCCACAGTGAACTGGAATGATTATATGCTTTCAGATAGCCTCCCAACATCCTTTTCAAAAAACTTAAAATACTCTTAATTATCTAATGGATGATGGCCATTTTTTTTTTTTTTTTTTTACCCACTTTAAAAGTCTGGTAGTCTTTTACTATAACTCCTACATGTGTTATAATTTAGTCAAAGTCAAAAGCTAGTGTTTGATGTAACCTATCATATAAAGTATTTCTACATGTTCAAATGACATGCTGTACATATGAACTTTGGTGCAGTACTTGAAGTCCAGAACATGTCATATTTATTCAAGACTCTAAACAGCCTTTGTCAACCAGGGTTCTGAAAAAATGAAGCACTGCTATTTTTATCAGGTCTCCCAAAGTAAGTAATTAGCTAGTGCCATTCTAGATGTATAAAAGATGAATTAATTTATTATACAAAATAGATGCCTTGGGCATTAGAGAAATTCTGTCATGGAAACTCAACTGAGAAGATCTGTTTTGGAAACCAAATTAAATCCAACTTGTGCACTGATTTTCAAAAAAACCGATGTTAGCTTTTTTATTTAACCCTTTTCTAGGTCTACACAGGGGTGTTTTTGGAGAGACTATGCTTTCCTAGATGTTGTCACGGAGCTGAATTTTTCCCTGTGGTCATTTATACTATCTAAAAATATACTGGTGCTGTTGCTCTACGTGAAGTGTTTTTTTTTGTTTTTTTTTTGTTTTTCTTTTTCTTTTTTACTTGTGGTGAGAACACCACAGTGAGATCTACTCTCTTAATAAATTTTGAATTGCACAATACAGTACTGTTAATTACAGATACAGTGTTGAATAGCTGATCTCTAAATGTCATCTTGTATAACTGACATTTTATACCTGTTGAACCTCAGCTTCCCATATCTTCCTCCCTCACAGTCCCTGAAAACTGCTGTTATGCTGTTTCTGTGAGTTTGACTACTTTATACACCTTATATAAGTGGGATGATGCTTATTTGTTTTTGTGACAAATTAAAAAATGGCAAAGCACTTGAATATGTCAAAGGAGACATAAAAATGGACAACAAGCCTATGAAAAAATGCTCAATATCACTAACAACCAGGAAAATGAAAATCAAAACTACACTGAGATTGTTATCTCATACCTATTAAGCTGGCTATTACCAAAACATGAAAGACCACAAGTGTTGACAAGGATGTGGAGAAATTGAAACACTTGTGCATTGTTTGTGGGATGTGAAAGTGCTGCAACTGCTATGAAAAACAGTATGAAGTTTTCTCGAAACACTAAAAATAAAACTACATCATTCAGCAATTTCATTTCTCTGTATGTATCCAAAGGAATTGAAATATGGATCTTGAAAAGATATCTATATTCCTATAACTATTGCAGTATGAATCATGGTAACCAAGATATGAAAATGACTGTATCATCAATGGAGAAGTGCATTTAAAATGTGGCATATACACATCCACACACAATAGAATATTATTTAGCCCTGAGAAAAAAAGAGATCTGGCTATCTGTGACAACTTGGATTAAACTGATTGACAGTATGCTAAATAGACCTTTCAGTCCTACCCAGTGGGCTATTCTGGCTTTTCTTCTGCTCCTTGCCAAGTTCAGCTACAGATGACTTTTTCTACCTTTTAAGGACATGGACATTGCTGAACATTCTCCAAGGAACATCCCCTCCATCTTCTTAAGAATATTCCTCATAAGTGCTCCATTCCATAATCTTGTGATTCACAAATGTTTTGAAATCTTCGTTCCTTAAGATTCAGTACTAATGGAAAGTTAAGTTTCTTTCTCTTGTTCATCCAAAAGGCATTATTGCCCCTCACCTCCAACTACTTGGTGTTTTATGTCCCTTCATGAACCTGCATTATACAATCAGTAAGGCCTATTTAGGTGATGCCTTTAGTATGACTTACTAGGTCTTCATAGTTCATCTTTTCTGGCTCTAAATTAAAAAAAAAAGTTTGTTTCCATTGTGGGGAATTAAATCACAACTTAGGTAAATGAATCCTGAGGCATAGGATCTCCATCTCTATCTTTCCATATCTCTCTCCCTCTCTTCTCTCTCTGTTTTCAACCCAGACATTGTTAATATTAAGTTGTACTATAAATGTTGGCTTAGTTTTCATCTATTACTTACAATACTTATCTTTCATTCTAAAATTTTCAGTTTCTCACCTGAGAACATTCTTCTTCTTCCTCAATACATTTCTTAAAATTGTCTTTATCGATCTTAGGTGAAAGAGGAAGGCCTTTCTAGTAGGGAGAGATGCTAAGACTTTAAACCCAGGCCCGCCCGCTTGATCATTGGCTAAGGTGTGCAGGAGAAAGAAGCTGTGACCCCAGTAGAGCAGCTTCCTCCAGCTGAGAAGGTGCAGAAGTGGGCTCAGCCTTCGGGGCTGTCTTCCTGAAGCATTCCTGCAGGCTGGTCTGATAAATTCTTTATTCCCAAACGTTGATCTTGGCAATTCATTTTAGTGACCCCCTCACAAAGAATTTTATGTTGGCAATTGTTTTCTGTCATCACAGAGAGCTATGTCATAGATATGTTTGGAACCATAGAACAATGATTCCATTGTATCCTGGCTTCTTTTCTTTGCTCTTGAGAAAAGAGTAATCTGTTTAATTGTTTTATTCCAGATGATTTATTGTTTCTTCTGGCTACTTTTAAAATCTGCCCACCCCCTCTCTCAAAAAAGATTTACAAAAAAAAAAAAAAAAAAAATTAAGTGTTGTTTTGTAGTTAGTATGATTTTTCATGTAGGGAATGTTTTCATGACTTCACAAGCAATTTTGGAGGCTTTCTAGATACAAGTGTTTTGTTTGGTTTTCCTCAATTAAGAAACATTTAAGCAATTGTCTTTTCAGTTGGATGTTTTCTTTCTGGTATTTCTTCCTGAACATCCAAATAGTCATTTATTAAACCAAATTTTATATTGATGTTTCTTAAGATGCTTTGCATATTTCCCTTAGCTTTTTCTCTGGATTGCATTCTGCATAATTGATTTTGCTCTTTTGTAATTTTTATTAATTCTTTTTTAGTTATGTTTAGTGTGTTGTTTAATCCATCCATGGAGTTTTTCATTTAAATTATTCAATAATTTATTTCTAAAGACTCATTATTGTTACTTGGCAAAGATAATTTTTTCCCTCTTGTTTCATATCATTTTTTCTCCTTTAATTTTTTAAATATTATACATTATTGCTTTATATTCTGTATCTGGTAAACCTTAGCCTTGCTTTTAATATAACATTGTGAACTTTTCTACACCCTTTCTACTATCTTTGATATATGGGGCATTGCTTAATAAAATGTTTAAAAAATTAAATGTAAATTGACCATTTCCCTTAGGACTCTGAAGTTCTTTTTCAAGTAGCTAGAAATATAGTTTCACTATCAAGCACTTTCATTGGTCTTGTCAGTCAACTATGTGGTGCTTTAAATCAAAATCTGTAATGTTTTCCAGACCAAATAATTAGCGCTAATTTGGATGAAAACCCATCTAATTGATGATTCTATGATTATAAATTCCCAGGGACTCTCTTCCCTCATCAACTCAATACCAAGTTCATGATAGATGACTGTCCTTCAAAGTGAGATTTATTTTTCATTTATCCTTCCACTGTAACTTTTCAAGGACTCAACTTTATACCAGGTCTCAGGTTTATGTTGAGATATTTCATTATATATCTAATATTGGGAATAAGCTCTAGATCTTTTTTCCAATATCCTGTTCAGGCCCTACATGAGATGATTAAGGTTTCCAGGTTTTGGCAGAAACATGACTTTGGCTCCTAAATGCCTTTTGAGTTTTCTGTATTCACTTTGTTTCTGGGATTTATGGATTTATTATTTTAAATGTTTAGCAATTCACAAAAAAGTACACACCTGTGCACACTCTATATCTCTATCTCTATTTACATATTCCAAACATTTTATATACTGAAATAAGAATGATAATTCAGGCATGTATTTAACTATATTTCTTTAAATGTTCCATATATCAATACAAATATCACATCTGAACTTTTCAAACATTCTCAAAATTGTCTCATTTTATGAATGAAACCTAAGATGCCTTCATCAGACTTTCCAACTATTAAGTCAAAAATTCCATATTATAATCCACCAAGAATGATGGATTTTTTGGTCACCCCTTTAAAATTCTCTAAATTATATAAAGCCAAATGTTTTCATTTCAATTCTGCTGATAGTCTAATAATACATAGTATAAATTATTAACAAACATAAAGTCATTACATAGTAAAATTTGAAAATAAGCTCTAACATGAGTGTGGAAATATGATTAATTTCATTCAGAAATCAAAAATCTTCAAATTAATCTATTTCTCTACCTTCGTATATGTTGCTTAAGGTAAAATAAAGAGAACTTACATTAAGCTATGCAATAAAATGTAATTAATTATTTCAGACTTCTCAAGTTCATGTAAAATTTATAAAAATATCTGTATAGTGATGATGTTTATATTTAAAAATAGTAATTGGGGGAAAAACTCAAAATAATAACAATGCCCCTATTTCAATTAATTCTCACTTTTATGTTCAGATTATTGAAATAAATAGCACATTTTACTGTAACACAAAATATTTCAAAGAATAAAATACAGCAAAATATAAAGTGCACCTTTCTTCTATAGTGTCTTATGCTATGAGGAAGCTCTGCATTTAATTCAAAGAAGTCAAGAAATGTGATAAATAAGACATTGACATTCTGATCTTATCATTCTTCAGATGAAACAGCCAAATACTTCAGAGATTTCCTGCTTTATACTGTGATGGGGTTTTGTTTTATTCTTTACAACTTATCTCCAATATGTCAGCGATACTTAACACTTTCACTTGATAATAATAACCTTTGAAATCTACTTGTGTCTCATAAATGTATATAAATGTAGAATAGTGAACTAATTTTGGGAATTCTGATGAGAGATCATTGGAAATAAGTGATTTAAAATTTCAAACACCTTGTTGTGAAGAGGTTGGCAGCAGTAGAATATGAAGAAAAGTGTTCTAAAGGCATAAGAAATATCGGTAGCTCTTATAAGCAGAAAACAGGAACTGCAGTGGGCAGAGGTCTTCTTCTGCAAGGAACTCTGCCAAGCAGTAATACATGTTGCAAGATAAGAGCATAGCTATTCCAACTGCTATATGGGGGATAACTGGGGAATCAAAAAACAGAAAAAGAATTATGTTTTTCCATTACCATTTAGTCCCCTTACACCCTCTCCCCCAATAATCATCACACTGTTGTCCATGTCCGTGAGTCCTTTCCACTTTTTGCTTGATCCCTCCACTCCATAACCACCCCTAGATCTGTCTTACACCACACACAAGAATGAATTCAAAGTGGATTAAAGATGTCAATGTTAGATCCAATATCCTAAAACCTAGAAAATAACATAGGCAGTAAAATTTTGGAGGTTGCTCATAGCAATATGTTTTCTGATATATCTCCTTAGGCAAGGGAAACAAAAGAAAAAAAAAAAACAACAAATGGTACTACATCAAACTAAAATGTTTTTGCACAGCAAAGGAAATCATCAACAAAGTAAAAAGTCAATACACTGAATGGGAGAACATATTTGTCAATACATCTGACAAGGGATTAATACCCAAAATTTATTAAGAATCTATAAAACTCAACACCAAAAAAATGCAATCCAATTTAAAAAATGGGCAAAGGACTTGAAGAAACTTATGACAAGATGCTTAATATTACTGATCATCAGAGAAATACAAATTCAAACCATAAGGAGCTATCACCTCCCACTGGCCAGAATGGCTATAATCAATAAATTAACAAGTGCTGGTGAGGATGTGAAGAAATGGAAACACTTTTGCACAGTTGGTGGGAATGCAGATTGGTGCAACCACTGTGGAAAGCAGTATGAAGATACCTCAAAAAATTTTAAATGGTACTATCTTGTGATCCAGGGATTCCACTTCTGAGAATTTACCTGAAAATCCCAAAACAGTAATTTGAAAGAACACAAGCATGTCTGTGTTCATTGCAGTGTTATTTACAATCACCAAGATAAGAAAGCAGCCCAAGTGTCCATCAGTAGATGCATGGAAAAAACAACAATGAGACCCTTATACAATGTAATACTACTTGGTTGTAAAAAAAGAAAGAAGAAAATATTACCCTTTGTGACAGCATAGTTGGACCTGGAAGACATTATGTTAAGTGAAATCAGCCTGTTAGAGAAAGACAAATACCATATGATCTCACTCATATATGGAATCTCATGATCAAAGTGAGTTGACGGGCAAAATAGATTGCCTCCTCACCAAACCAATATCTTTAACAGAGTACTTTTTTTTCTGACAAAAATGCAGAAATCTCACTGAGAGTATAAAAGTGTTGCATGAGAATGATTGTATGTATTTTAAGACATGTGCTTTGGGGTGAGATTTGCCCACCAAGCCTCATCCTTGACCCACCTGTTGGCAAAGTTCAGCCTTTCTGCCTCTGCACACCAGGCTTGATCCAGGGGCGTTGTCCGCTGAAAGCAGTAGGATTACAATACTTAAAAATTGCCTGGACCTTTTCTTTCTTCTTCCAGAGGCAGATGAGATCACACATTTTAGTATGTTGGTAATGCAACAGTCTGCCATTTCCCCATTCAGCCCAGGCCTGCCTTAGAACTTCATAAGATAGAAAGGGACTATGATATTTTATTAGGATGCTACAGCTTCAACATCACTACTTGCAGAGATCTATAAACCTGCAGAAAGGGAATGTGCATACTCAAATTTTTTGTTGATTTTGTTGGGAGAGGAGGTTATAATATTTTAAAAATTCTCTTTCCCAAATATGCCTGAACATTGTTCAGGTTTTTAAAACAATAGATGAAGATGCTCATAACAACATATTTAAAGACTAACAAGTGAGGCTGTTTGCAATTTTTGCAGAGGCTCAGAAAAGCATATAAATAATATATATTGGACAAAGAAATTAACTATTTTATAATTTTAGAATATTTTCCATGGGCCTAAAAACAGAATTTTCTCACTCTTTTCCAACTTAATGTATATTTCATAGGTCTAAAGAGAAAAATAAAAGTTGAAACAATAATACAATTTTTAAAGTCCAGAAAAAGACATATTTTAAAACATCCTAAATCCTCCTCCTGAAGGCCCAGGAGCTACTGCAATCTTAGGAGTAACAGGGAAATTAATGCCACCCCAACCCTTTAGGGGCCTGATATCTACCTCACTTCTTCTTAGGCTTCCTAAGTTTTCAAGGGCACCTGGTAATGAAACAGCTCACTCACTTTTGAGCACACTAAAGAAATGCAATAATCACCAAGTATTCAGAAGTGCAATTTAAATTGTATTGATCTCTATTAAATTTATTAATGTAAAATATGTTTGTTTTTGCCTGGGTTTACAAAGAGGTTTATGTTATTTCTGTTATGCCTCTTCAATTGTAACTGTATTTACAAATGGGGAGAAAAAAACTTGTCTCTAAAAGTTATAAAATGTACTTATAAATTTGCCAATCTGAAAAATACTAGTTATTTTAGTTGTCACTTCAAATACTAATTATGTTGGGGGAAATGTATGGTTTGGTAATAAAATGCATAAGTTATAGCAATATAGTTTAAAGGAAATAAAATTGAAAGTGGGTCTGTGTAAGTCACTGAAGGATTAAGTCATAGAAGGTATGTGTAAAGATTGTGTAAGGAACCCCTGGCTAGTAGCACAGTGGATAAGGTGCCGGCCTACAAACCCAAAGATCGCTGGTTCAATTCCCCAGCCAGGGAACATAACTAGGTTATAAGCCAGGTCTCCAGCCAGGTCCATGGCTGGAGGAAGGTGAAAGGCAACCATACATTGATGTTTCACTCCCTCTCTCTGCTGCCCTCCCTTCCTCTCTCTCTCTATGGAAATAATAAACAAAACCTTAAATTTTAAAAAAAAAGATTGTGTAAAGAAAGGAAGTGAAAAGGAGTATAATAGTAAAAATTAAGTGGGAAGTGCAGGAAGGAAGAATATTAGAGAAGGGATTCTCAAGAAAGGAAATGGAAATGGAAACGAAAAAAAAAGAAAAAAAGACACATGAACAGATGATAAAACAGAGTGGTAATCTTAATGACAAATGGAAAAGCCAAATGATCCCTTTAATTTTTCAAACCCAATTTTTATTTCTCAACAGAAACTCCAGTTACAATTGACAGTGAGGGGAAAGTTAATTGATTTCTCAGTCTGATATAGTTTTATTTGTAATTATGAATGTTATCTTAAAATGTTACAAAAAGGCAAATTTGTCAATTGTATTATAATCAGATCTATAACACACCATTTTTAGTATTTTTTTGCATGAGCTAGAGGTAGTCATTGTTTTACTCTTAATGTATTTTCAAAAATGTTATACAACTTTAAGGAATAAATGGATTCATATAAATATTGGAAAATAAGGATAAAGAAAAATTGATTTTGACTTGGAATAAACTGAAGATAATTATTATAACTATTCAAAATATTGCTGATTTTAAAAACTTGTTTTCTTAGAGCAATTTAGTAAATAGTAGAATATTAAAGCATTTATACAAAGGAACCTTGTTTCTTGATTGTAATTCTTTCCAGAAGGTTGTTTGAGAAGCAACTTGTTTGAAAACTGAATATCCTTTCTCACCTTAGAGACGCATGACTGATCATACAATTATCAGCATGAAAGGGTTGATGGGTCAGTGAAGCAAAGTTTTTTTTTGAAAACTGAAACAATTTTTCTATGAACAACTTGGTAAAGAGACAAATTGTTTGAGATGAGAGATGGTCAAGAACCAACATTTGACTATTTTTCTCCCTACTTGATCACTCCAGAATTTAAAAATACTTCATAAGTCAGTATTATTATGTTCATGGCAATATACTTGTTTGCATGACTCCAACAGGAATCTGATTCTTCTAGTTTCCAATATGACTTTATTAACCAAGATTTTGACTAGACTGTCATGTCTGAAAGAGACATGTCTAGAACGAATGTCAGCAAAAAGCTTTAAGGAATGAAGATTGACTTTGATGCTAATAAAAGTCCTGTGGAGAAATGGCCAGGTACCTTGCTTATTTAGATGGTTCACAGCAGTCTTTTTGGATAAGGAGCAGAGGTTGCTTTCTTGGGAGATAGCAAGGAAAAAAACCTCAAGACATTTTGAGGACCTTGAGAACTTGAGGAGTTCACCCAAATATATAGGTATTGTGGGCAAAGCCTGATGGTAACTGTGTGGTTTGGTGTCTCTGCCCTTTGAGAGGTAGGGAGGTTGGCAAAAGTTGTTTCAGGAAGAAAAAGTTTGTAAGCATACTATTTATTATAGAAATTATGCACCTTTACTGATTAACTATAGTTAAAAAAAATAACCTACTGGTGACACTAATGTGATAAATGTTTATGATGTGTTTCTTTCTAGGCACTTTTTAAAGATGCATTGAATGTGATGCTTTTCACTGAATAAAAATAATGGCAAAGTCCAGAGCCAAAGCCAGATCTCCTTTTTCATAGTAAATTTTATATCCTCAAACTATCAATCATAAATATGAACACAAAATACCAAAATAAGAAAGAGAATTTCATGGAACACAAAACAATTGCCACTTAATAATGTCAATGATTTTGCAGAAATCATTATCCAACAAGCTCATATATTGTGACTTATATTTGATTTATTTGCTTAATATATGGGATATTATTGATACTTTAGATTTTATCTATCCTATTACCATTATCTTTTTGAAATACTTGGGACTCCATATTTGTACAGGATAGTGAGAAAACCTAATTAAATGAATTATAATGAAAAATAATTCAGGCTTTGAAAATAGAGTTTTCCTTTTATGTTATTGTTGAAAATCATTTATCATAGTAAAATATTAATACTTGTAAATGTGTAGTTAAATAAAGTGATGAAAACATTGTAGTATTTCAAAAAGTGGTGCATGACATTAGGAAATTATATGTCAAGTTGATGTATTTAAAAGGTAAAAAAATTGTATAGAATATAGAAAAGCATTAAGATTAAAAGAAAAAATGATAATTTATATTTGATCAACACTTTAAAGACCTTTTTCATTAAAAATTACCTGAAATATATATCATACATTGTGAAATATATTTAGAATATATAGATTGCAAAAAGGACTCGAATCCAGAATATATGCCATGTATATAATCCTCCAAATAAATGATAAAATTAGCAAAATACTTAAATAGACACTTCACCAAATGTAAATCAATGAACAATATATATGTGAAAAGATGGCTAACATCTTTGGTCAATAAGCACATGCAAAATAAAGCAACAAAGAGATGCTAGTCACACTTCTAGAAAGGCTGCCATCCCAAATGATATAAAATGTTATCAAGCATGTAGGCCAATTGGAACTCTCAAATAAAGCTCATGGGTATTACATTAATCTGCTAGTTCTATTGTAACAAAGCACTGGAAAGTGGATGGCTGAAACAACAGGAATCTATTCAGACATGAAGAAAAGGTGTTAGCAGGCTTCTTTCTGAGAGAAAGGTCTCTTTCAAAGATCTATTTTATTTTTTTTAATTTTTAAAAATATTTTATTTATTATTTTTAGAGAGAGGGGAAGGGAGAGAGACAGAGAGAGAAAAAGATATCAATGTATGGTTTCCCTTCACCTGCCTCCAGCTACAGACCTGGCTGGAGACCTGGCTTGCAACCTAGTTCTATGCCCTGGCTGGGAATCAAACTGGTGACCTTGGGTTTGTAGGCCAGCACCTTATCCATTGTACCACCAGCCAGAACTTCAAAAATATCTTTTTATATCTTATGGTCTTTCCCTTATTGTGTTTGTCTGTTTCTTAATTCCTCCTTTTTCCAAGGATACCAGTCATATTGGATTAAGGCCCACTCTAATGACCTCGTATTAACTTAACTCTATGTTTAGCAACCCTATTTCTGCAACAACCTTATTTCTAAAGAAGGTCACATTCTGAGGTAATGGGAATTAAGGCTCAGCATACACATTTTGGAGACACACAATTCAATATATAATGGGTATGAAATGAATAAAATAAAGATATATTTAACTGCAAAAATCTCTAGATGTTTAGATCCAACAATTTCACAGTTAGATATATACTCAAAATAATATGAATTTGTATTTTGCCAAAAACACTTGTACAAAAATGTTTATAACTGTCTTACTCATAATAGTTGGACACTGGGAATAATCCCAAACATACATCAATAGAAAAAAAGTCAAACAAACTATGGAATACCCATACAATGACATATTATTCAGCATTTAAAATCAATGAATCAATAAATTAAATGCAATATCATGGATCATTGCAAAAATATTATGTTAAGTATAGAAGTCAGGGACAAAAGCATTCAATATTTATGCTTCCATTTACATGAAATTTCATAGCAGACAAACTCTATCATATCAAAAATTAGAAAGTGGTTTTCTAGAATGTGAGGGAGGGAGATTGACTAGAAAGGGCAAAAGATAATATTCTGAAGTGATAAAAATATTGTTATCAGAGGTTCAGGCAAGATGACAGAGGAGTAAGTAGAGCTACACTAATCTCATTCCAGGTCGCATCTGGAATTACATTTTGGGAGAAAAAGTCAGCTGGAATTACCAACAGAACATAGGCTGGAAAGAATCCCTATAACCACGGACAGAACAGAAGAGGCCGCTTTATCACAACGTGACTGGTAGGAATCGCAGAGATGTGAGAGTCCTGGTGGGGCCCCAACCGGAGGCAGCAGCTGAAGAGATGGAGTCAGGGGCTCCACCTGAGAAGGGGGTGGTTCTAGCCCCCCTCCCAGCTGTGTGTCCCAGCTACAGCAACATGGTGGAGAACAGAGCAGGATCCAGCTGAGAAGGGGGGATCTGGCCCCCAGCTTGGTGTCCCAACTACAGCAACATGGGGGAGAACAGAGCAGCATCCACCTGAGAAGAGAGGAAAGCTGTGGGGTTTACTAGCCTGAGAGAGCACTGGAGACAGAGAACTACTAGGGTGACCACAGTGACAATACATTGGCACCCACCTACCCTGGGCTCCAGTGAAGGGAGAGCAGAGAAGACTGGAGATACATGGGGAGAGTTTGCAGCGATGGCTTGGAGGAAAGAAGCAGAAAAAGCAGCTGACTCATTGCCCACACCTCGGGCAGGCTGCACTGTGCCCAGCAGCTTCCCCACGAGGGTCCCCATAGCCCCGCCCACTGGAAGCCATCTGCCTCGCCCAGTGGAGCCAGAGCCTGCCTCCTAATCACAATTCTTTGATTAACATCTGGACTTTGTTTGTTGTTGCTCCTCTAGTTTTATGGTTAGGTTGTTTGTATAAGCTTCTATTATTTTTAGGTAGGCATGTATGGCTATGAACTTCCCTTTAAGGAATGTCTTTGCTGTGTCCCATAGATTTTGGGCTGTTGTACATTCATTGTCATTTGTTTCCAGAAACTTTCTGATTTCATCTTTGATCTCATTGTTTACACATTCCTTACTTAAAAGCATGTTATTCAGTCTCCATGAATCAGAGTGTTTTTGTTTTTTTCCCTTGAGGTTGGTTTCTAGTTTCAATCCATTGTGATATGAGAAAATACTTGATATGATTTCAATTTTCCTGTTTTTGTGGAGGTTTGTCTTATGACCTTTCATGTGGTCTATCTTTGGCAATGTTCCATGTGCATTTGAAAAAGCACATTTTGCTTTTTGAGGGTGAAAGGTTCTGTATGTATCAGTTAGGTCCATTTCTTCTAGAGTGTTGTTCAATGCCACAATATCCTTGGTGTTGTTTTGTTTGGAAGATCTGTCCATTGTTGATAATAAGGTATTAAATCCCCTACTATGAATGTGTTGCTGTCCATATCCTTCCTGAAGTCCTCCAAGATCTTCCTTATATCTTTGGGAGCTCCTATGTTAGGTGCATATATGTTTACCAGAGTTATATCTTCTTGATGGGTTGTTTCCTTAAGTATTAGGAAATGTCCTTCTTTGCCTCTTTGTATGGCCTTCATCGTAAGATCTATTTTGTCTGAAATAAGTATTGCTGCCCTGGCTGGTAGCACAGTGGACAAGGCGCCGGCCTGCAAACCCAAAGGTCACAGGTTCGATTCCCCAGCCAGGGCACATAACAAGGTTGCAAACCAGGTCTCCAGTCAGGTCTGTGGCTGGAGGCAGGTGAAAAGCAACCATACATTGATATCTCTCTCCCTCTCTGCCTCTCTCCCCTCCCCTCTTTCTAAAAATAATGAAATAAAATCTTAAAAAAAAAAAAAAAAAAAAAAGTATTGCTACTCCATCCTTTTTTTCATGTGCATTTCTTGATATACATTTTCCATCTCTTCACTTTCAATCTGTGTTGATCTTTTGTTCTGATGTAGGTCTGTTGAAGACAGCATATCTGTGGGTCATGTTTTCTTATCCTTTCAACTACCCTATGTCTTTTGATTGGCATATTTAATCTATTTACATTTCAGGTTATTATTGATTGATACTTATTCATTACCATTTACCCCCTTTGTACCTGTGTTCTTCTCTGTCTCTCTCTGTTTCTTCATTTTGTTAAATCAGACCCTTTAGCATTTCTTGCAATGCTTGTTTGGTAGAGAAGTATTTTTTTAGTCTTCCTTTGTCTTGTAACCTATCATATGGTCTATCTTTGAGAATGTTCCATGTGCATTTGAAAAGTGTGTATTTTGCTTCTTTGGGGTGAAAGGTTCTGTATATATCAGTTAGGTCCATTTCCTCTAGAGTGTTGTTCAATGCCACAATATCCTTGGTATTTTTTTGTTTGGAAAATCTGTCCATGTTGATAATGAGGTATTAAAATCCCCTACACAAATATAGGAAAACTGAAATCATACCAAGCATCTTCTCAGATCACAATTGATTGAAACTAGAAACTAACCTCAAGGGGAAAAACAAAAACACTCTAACTCATGGAGACTGAATAACATACTTTTAAGTAATGAATGGGTTAACAATGAGATCAAAGATGAAATCAAAAAGTTTTTGGAAACAAATGACAATGAATATACAACAGTCAAAAACATTTGGGACACAGCAAAGTTTGTCCTCAGAAGGAAATTCATGGCAATACAGGCCTACCTAAAAAGGATAGAAGAAGCTTACACAAACAACCTAACCATAAAGTCATAAAGCTGCAGGAACTAAAGGAGCAACAAACAAGTAGAAGGAAAGAAATCATCAAGATCAGAGCAGAATTAAATAACTTAGAGACTCAAACTACAATTCAAAGAATCAATAAGTACAACAGCTGGTTCTTTGAAGAAAATAAACAAGCCTTTAACCAGACTCATCAAGAAAATGGGAGAGCCCAAGTAAACAAGATCAGAAATGACAGAGGAGAAATCACAACTGAAACTTCAGAAATACAAAGGATTGTAAGAAATTACTACAAACAACTATATAACAAGGAATATGACAACCTGAGTGAAATGCATAACCTACCAAAACTGAATCCAGAAGAAGCAGAAAGCCTGAATAGGCCAATAACAACCAGTGAAATTGAAGAAGTAATCCCAAATCTCCCAAAGCACGAGTCCTGGATCAGATGGCTACACAGGTGAATTCTACAAAAATTTAGAAAAGAACTAACTCCTATCCTTCTCAACCTATTCCAAAAAATCCAAGAAGAGGGAAGACTTCCAAACTCTTTCTATGAGGTGAATATTATTCTAATCCCCAAACCAGTTCAAGACACAACTAAGAAAGAAAACTATAGGCCAATATCTATGATGAACATAGATGCTAAGATTCTTAACAAAATATTGGCCAACTGGATCCAGCAATACATTCACAAGTTCATACACTATGACCAAGTGGGTTTCATTCCAGGATGCAAGGATGGGCATTCCAGGGATGCAAGGATGGGCATTCCTTTGCTGTGTCTTCAGAATTTTACAGTCATTGCTCCATTGTCCTCAAATATTTTCTATGGTTCACCATAAGGCTTCCCTCATTTATCCCTCTAAATGTTTCAGAATTTCTTGATCCTTACCATTCATTTGTCTTTGCACAGATGACTTAGATGCAGTTTTCCCTAAATTAGTGATTCCTTTCAACCTCAATCCCAGAAAATTCAATTATTTTTTTTAATTTCAGGAAAATTTTCCATAATTTTGTTTTTAATACTTTGCCCACTTTTTGTATTTGGTTTATATCATAAGTATCCATTTTCTTTAAAATAAGTCAGTCTTTTTCAATCTTTTAATAATAATTCAAAAATATAAAGTGACACTTGATTTTGGTTTACACTTGCAGGTAAAGGAACAGTTTGTTTTATGTAAGTAATTTGACTTTATTTTCTCTACAGTTTAAGAAGGTTGTTAGGTAAACATAACTTAAACCTAACCAATTTACGTTCAAGTTTGTTCTCCGTGTCTGAGAAGAGGGACACAGGTAATTTAGGTTGGGTTCTGCATACTAAGCATGTTTTTATTCTGTCTTTGAATTTAATAGATTACTTAGTGGAATAGATAATTCTGAATGGAAGTTTTTTTCTTTAAACTTTGTAGACTTAATTTACTTTAGTTTCTAGTGTTGCTTTTTCAAAGTCTCATGTCATTCTGCCCACAGATTCTTTATATTAATAACTAATATTGTTTCTTTCTGAAATCTGTTAGAACAGTTCCTTGTTGTGTGCTTTAACGTTTCTGGATAGTAAGTAAGTATTGACATCGATCATTTTCATTTGTTTTATTGCGCATTCAATGATCCTTTCCAAATTTAGGTCTCAGTTCTTATGATATTTTACTGTTGCTTGTATCATATTTTTATTTTCTCTATTTTTGTTCATTTTTCTAGAATTCCTGTTATTTGTATTTGGAACATCAAAAGTAGTTCTTTAAAAGCTTTCATCCTTACTTAGTTTTCCTTTCTAGAAAATTCTTTGTGTTCTTTCTTCCTTTTATAGGATAAAATTATTGATTTCTCAGAGCTCTTTTTTTTGTTTTCTGTATTGCCTTATATGGCATCTTATTTTTTCTTAGATATGAAATACTTTTATTGAAAAGAAGCATTTTAGCCTCTGTAGAGAATAATACTCCAGGCTTCTGGTTGCACAAAGAGAGAGAATTACCTGACAGTACTGAGTTGGGAGTTTCTTTAGGGGTCTAACATCTTATTTAACAAATTTTCACACCACCTTGATTTAGTTTAGCCTTGTTTTCACCTCCTCTTTATGAGAGATATCCCCTGACACTAACAATCCCTGAGCTTTTAGGTCTTTGTAATATAAACTGGGTTGGTTTATTTTTAATACTATGGTTTTAGAATTGAGCTTTAGGACTGGGCTTGCTTGGGCATGTTAACATTCATAAATCTGTCCACAGTTCTTAAAATTGTTTGGCTATTTCCCCTGATGTTTATTCCTTGTATTCTTTGAACTTAACTTTTTTTTTTTAATTAGAACTTTTTTTCTGTCATTTTAATAGTTTTCGGGAGATGGAAAAATACAAATATGTACCTTTATCTTCTGTAACTAGACAGTTCTTATTAACTTTTTTGATAAAAATGCTGAATACTTTATAAAATTTAGTATTTACTTGTGACTTGTCTGTATAAAATATAAACAATAAAAAAGGGAGAATACCTTAAATGTAAGTAGGCTGCTAAGATAATAAGAGGGGAAGAGAAAAAGGGGTGCAAGTTTTCCCACTGTGAAGGTGAGGATGACAGGGCCTAGGTTAGGAATAGCCACAGTAAGAAAAATTAAACTGTTTAGGGCCTTCCTTATCTTTTAATATACATATTTAATTATTTAAGTGAATTCAGCCTCAAATAAGTGGTCTGAACTATTCTGATCTAAATTAAGAAAAACCCTCATAATATTTAAAATTTCTGAGTATTGCAATAATGTGTCATAGGGATAAAAATAACCAGTCTTATTCCTACTCCTGTCCACACAAGGGTTATGAAAGCTTAGAGAAAATGCTCCAAGTTGATCATCACGTTTGGTTTTTCACTCTCACCTCCTGCTCCTGCCTTTCCCTCTTTCTCTCTCTTCTTCCTATCTCTCTGAAATATTTTCTTTCTCAGACATATATTTTGACATCTGAATGTGAGTGCATTTAAAATGTAAGGAGGAAAGAAAAAACTGAATGTTATAGACTTGAAACTTCTAGACAAAACACAGCTGCTTATGTTGGAGGACATTTTATTGAAAACATAAATTCCTATAAGCAGCACCTGTAGTCCAATAGTTCTCAAGCTATCAACAGTGCACTGTGAGCATTCTAACTGAATTACTGTGACAAATGTCAATTATGTAAATGGTAAAATGATATACTCTAGGCGTATGGAGCAGAAACTGAATTCGTAATGGGAAAAATCCACATAAATAATCACTTATGGAATATTTAATTTCTTAATGAAATATTCTAGAGAATGATTAATAAACATTAATGCAAACCACTCTTCTCTGTTAGAGAATAATTAATAAATGCATAGGGATTAGGAACCCATAATGTGATGTGGAAGAAATTAATAATGGAATTGCAATTTCCTGACCACAAATGATATAGATACAACACCAGTTTCTTTCTGTGAATAGCCTACTTCCCTTCTCCCCACCCTAAAAAATGTTTTATGATGCTAAGCATCTGGATGAGAATTAAATTTTTCAGTCAAAGTACTAAAAGTTTAAAAATATTTGAGTGCTCTGAATTGAGTAAACCAAACCCATAACTTAAATTTTTTTCTTAATTTTCCTTTCATATTATTCCAAAACATCTACTTTGTTCAAAAGTGAATCATTTAAGTGTCCTCTTAAATAAAAATACACACAACATAACCCCAGATTCTATTTAGCCTCAGTATTAATAATATTTTGGGGGGCCCACATTCTTAATGAGTATTGCTAGAGCCATATTCTTCAAGGGTATGTTTGGTTTGGAGGTGAAGGAGTTTTCCAAAATATAAATTTACCCACCCCCTGAGACTAATACATTCCTAGAAGTAGGTAGTTTTTCAAAGTCTTCTAATCTATCTTTAACAACACTAAAAATTAATTGTGCATAAAAAATGATCATATGCAAGGAGAAAAAAGTTATATAACATTAATTCTGAGTTGCTTTCAGTCTGTATATATTATCAATCTTAGGCATGCAACAAATGGCTATGCAAAATGAGATTGTTCAGACATAATTACTGATTGTCAAAAATACAGTCAGTTCATGCAAATATCATACATTATCAACTTTTAAAAGTACAAAAATAATTTTGAATATTTGTAAAGAATTATTAAGTAATGAATTTTAGACTTTGATTCTGTGTGTAGTTACTTGCATCTTTATGAAGAAGTAAAGCCAAAAATGAGGAAACAACAAAAATGAGGAAAGAAACAATTGCAGTATAAATTAAATGTTTAAATATGAGATAAAATTAATCATTGGTCTATACAACATTTGCTCAAATTAACTGAGCGCTAATTATATACCAAGCACTGTTCCAGGTGTTTTATGTGAATTAACCAATTTACTTCTCACAGCAATACTTTGGCATTATTCTCATTTTCTCATATTAGTAATGAAATATAAAGTTATGTTAAGATGATTGTGGGTTAGGAGAGTTGGTATCCAATTGTGGACTTTGTTTTTTTCTTTTTTTGGTTCAGACATATTTCTGAATTGCTTTATCAATAAAATAAGATCCTGAAACAAAGAGATGTATATTTGTCTTTTTCAGTTCTAAAAATGATAGATTTTTTAAAAGACCAATTTTAAGCTTTTTCACATACGGATTGAGAAAAATAAAGATGCCTGATTTAAACATTTTTGTCTGCTTGATTCTGACTCTGTGGACTGTACCTTAGTTTTTTGTCATTAAAATAATATTAATAATGTCTTTCTCAGAAGGGTTATTAGAAAAGTAATTAATTATTTTGAGTCAATGTGAATAAATATTTAGAATAGTGCTTGGTTTATCCAATTCAAAAAAATATTTAGAATAGTGCCTGGTCTATCACAAGCAGTCAGTAAATTTGGTGTGATACAGATTTTAACTTAATAACAGCAATTAAAGGATTTTATTATTCCGTGACATTTTAAAAGAGATTTTACTATGCATTATCCAGCAAGTCTACTTAATGCTGCAAGTTATACTGAAATAATATAGCTGTTAACAATAATAGTGAACTTAACTGTTAATTATAAATTAATACAATTTTACCATCTTGGTATTATGATGTTATCCATTATCATCATTTAATAGTATCTGATTGATTGGATCACTTTTCACTTAGCACTTAGAATATTATTTATTCTAAGTATCATATATTTACTCAAATAATTTTAATTTTTTTCCTCCTCAATATTCCTTTAAAGTGTCTAATTCAGAACACTTATATATTTTATTGATAATCTGAAACTTTTTGATTTCAAACTTCCCCACAAGCTGGCCTCACAATAATTTCATGTTGCTTTTATTAACAACCATTGACATCTGCCTTTCCTATCCTTTCACAGCTTGACTTCTCAAAAATATTTAGTACTACTTAATTTTTAATTGATTTTTGTCAGATTAGGAATTAGTATTTATCAGTGCTACAGACTCTCATGTGACAAGGCTAAAAACTCTGTAACTACATTATCAGTAAAACTCAATTTTCAAATCTCAATTTTCTCAAAACAGTAATCTTCTAATATTGTTCTCTGTATACCTTCAAAGTCTTATTTAAATTATACACATTCTCACACATTTGTAAATTGGGATCTCAGAAGCTTTCATTGCAAATTTAAATAGTAAGTAAAAGTATAATTACTACATTATGTAAATAATGTCATTTAAAATTAAAACTGTAGGTCACTCTTGTAAATATAGCCATTGGAAATAAAATACCATATTGATCTACCATTAATTTAAAAATATAAATAAAGAGTATGAATTTATTATTGTTCCCTTTTATTCTTAAACTCTCATTTCCATTCCATTCCCTGCACTCAAATTTTACTTATTACATATTTATGTTTGAAAGTGTTTTTTTGACCACCTTTCATTCTTTTTTGCCTCAACACTATGTATGTGTATTTAAATTTAATTCATTTGAAATATATAATTTATCACAAAGCCAATGTTAAAGTTTGGATTGCATTTTTATTATATGTATTATTAATGCATATTTATTATAACAACATATACATACCTGGTGGGGCAAAATCAGGTTTACAGTTGTCAGTATGCAAAAGAGTTTATTCTTGTATTATTTATTATTCCTTATATTATTTATTTGTATTACAACTGCAAACCTACTTTCACCACCCTGTATATTGTGTTTATATTCATAGTAATTTATAATAATGCAGTGTTGGAGAGTAATACATCTTGACTGTGAAGGATTTTTTCCTTGTTTTTTTAATTAGATTATTCACTTATGGATAAATATTACCAATAAAATTAAGCATTATTACATGGCATCATTATGTTTTACAGATCTAAGTTTGAGGAAAATCTTATAAATAAGTTCGTAGGTTGGAAGAAATTTTGGTATAACAATTTTAGACATTCTTTGAGGTTTTTTCCTTGAGCTATATTCCAAAGGCCGTATTTTGATGTTTCCATTGATCTATCAATATATAACTCAGATATTTTTTTCTTTATTGTTTAAGTTAAAGATTTGGAAAGTATTCAAATTATAAGAGAATGTGTTACTTTGCCATTTTTTAATGTTTTAGAAATGGCAAAGTGCTTTACTGAGTCTTATCAAATGATTATTAGTTAGTGTTTATAATCTTTTTAGTTGAAGTACCAAAAAGGTCTGAGAAAATAAAAAGAATATTAATATATTGAGTTTAATGTTTTTAATAATAATTTTTTGTATTAAGCTTAAAGATATTTGATTAAAACACAGTATTGGCAGATTTGGCTGATTCTATCTTTAAAATAATTTTTATCATATAAATTAAATGGCAAATGCATTTCTTTTTTGACAGTCTGCTACATCAGACTAAGATTTGGTCAATAAAAATATGATTTCTGTTTCAGCACAAATAAATATCAGAGGTAATCATTGGCTTCTGAGTTTTAATTCTAAGATGAATGGACAAAGGGCCATCTCAACAAAGGGATAGAACCTTTCCATGTGTTCCTGCCTGAAAAACGGCAAAGCTTTTATTAATATTTCTAATCAATACTATGCTTTGATCTCATGAATATCTCCTCAGCACCAATGTATTCTTCAGCAATTACTGGAAAAAGCAGTAAGGAGTAGGGATGAAATGTAGGTAAATGAAACATTTTATATTTCTTAAATTCTACTCTACAAAATATTTAAATTCAGAAAATTTCATCATGAGTCAAAATGCACTATTTCCAAAGTTATGTTTCAAGTTATTCAGATGACAAAGATATAAAGCTCTATGTAAGTTTTATCTTACTTTGTCTATGACAGACATTGCTGATACCAATACTTTGAATTCTTCATATAGTTTATTGAACTAAGCCTTGATACCATTCTATAATCCAACATAGTAAGATTTGAAATTAATGAGAGGTAGAGGTGGACAGTTGTGTAAAGAAATGTTACTAAGAAACAGGCAGGTTGCTCCTCCAATTTTTCCAAGTAGATAAATTTTCAGAAAGAATGCAGGTATGTTTGAGATTTGAAATTTGATTCTCTTAGATCAATGAATGCCCATGTGCACAATGTAAAATCTTAATGAGCCCTGCAGGTTGTTTATCTCAGTTTGAAGACTGCCATTTTACACCAGAGATTCCAGTTGGTGTATAGAGCCAGGCAGGTAACATAACTCCATTGAGTCTTCATGGACTTAGTTGTATTAAACAAAGAAAATAGGAACTGGGATGAATTGAAGAGAAGAAACTCTAACAGAATAATGCAGATTGCCATTCAGGATATGAACCTAATTTTGCAATTTACTTTTCAGAGTTAGAATTTCAGTTTTTTAAAAAATATTTTATTTATTATTTTTAGAGGGAGGGGAAGGGAGAGAGACAGACATCTATGTATGGTTGTCTTACACCTGTCTCCAGCCACACACCCGACTGGAGACCTGGCTTGCAACCTAGTTATGTGCCCTGGCTGGGGAATCGAACCAGCAACCTTTGAGTTCGCAGGCCAGTGCCTTATCCACTGTGCCACCAGCCAGGGCAGAATTTCAGTTTTTTAACTACTATTAAATACTCTAATGTCTAGGTGTTGGGAATTCATTCAATATTTGCTAAAATCAAATAAGCTAAATGAAACATGTCTGCAGGCAAAATTTGTCTCAGTGTTATCTATCTGCTTGCCCTTACCCTTTCTTTTCATTTTCTCTACCATTTACATGAATTTATACTTTCATTTTTCTGAGTAGCATTCTAGTATATTGCTGAGATGAGAGACTGGTTTTGCTATAAGCTCATTAACACCTGGTTTGTTCTTGACATTGCTCTCTAATGTTAGGGTAGCTTCTACTTTCTCTTCACCTTGGCTGTATTTTTGCACCAAATGGGCAGATCACTTAGGATAATGCATTTTTAAGTATTTGTAGAAAAGGTAACTTCTGTGTTGGATCTTCTGCTACGGTCACCATATTTGATGTTGCAACATTTGTTTATCTTTAATGCCACACAGAAGCTTTCACAACAAGGTCTGAATTTGATTTCTTTTGCAAATGCTATACATTCAACTATGCAGTGCTTGCAAATAGTCTGGTCTCTACAAGCACATTAGCTCACTTAGTATATTCCATCAATACTCCTCTCTCCTTTATTTGTTTCCAGGTGACCCTGTTGCCATGGGCACAAAAATCTATCTTTTAAGGCAGAACCCTTTCAAACACACCAATGTCTTTATGTTTCTCTCCCCTGTGCCTAATGGCTGGGCTCTTCTTATGGCTTACTGAGCACTTTGTCATGTACCATTTGGGGTGGATTCTTCCTTGAAATTCTTCTTGCATTCTTACTGCTTGCCAATGTTGTAGTCATTTTTCATTACTTAATTCTAGCTTTATACATTCCATTTACTCTAGTTTCCGCCCCCCGCCCCCCTTGGCTTCCTTTTTGTGTTGCTTGAGTACTTCAACCTAATTCAGGCTCTTTCTTTTGTGAAAATCTATAATATCATTAAGTTCAAACTACAAAATGAGTTACACTATTATTATGATTATATTTTAAACTTCTCAGAAGCCAGTCATGTAATTTGACTCAAACGAATTGCTTTAGAAGTGATTAATGACAGGCCTAAAATAAGTAATATTGAAGGCTTATTGTTTACTTCATGCTGGAATCACAAATAAATGCTAGAAGAGTAAACATAATATTTTAAGTAGAATAGTTTGGACTTACTGACTATTTTATAAAACCAGTTCAATGTGCAATTCTTTTGAAAATAATTAGAATTTAATTATTAATTGATTTTAAGCTACTTTTCTGTCTTCTGTACTGTTTTATTCCTATTTTTCTTTGACTTTTGCTGAGTTATATATTCTTTTTCAATTACAACATTTGATACTTTAAATCACAGTTTAAAGGTCATTCAGCAACTTAGGAGAAATGAAAAGAAAAATAATGAAACAGTATTCAAAAGAGAGAAGAACTATGAAGTGGTAAAAATAGCAATCTTTAATCTCCAGTATTTACCAGTTCTTTATACAAGGCTCTTTCCTGAAAGGAAACTTTCACAAAGAGTGTGTATCAGAAAAGTAAACTGCAGTTCCTTCAGTGTTAGATAGAGATAAGTTTTGGTATCTTTTGGAACAAATGCAACTTAATCTATGTTCTTTTTTATACTTCTTTCTTCATTTTGACTACCAAATATCTTTCTGAATTTTTAATATCCAGTTATTCTTACTTTTATAATATCACTGAGATTTTTTTTTCTAATCTTGTTTTCTTCTTGTTGAAAAGGAAATAGTGATGAATGACATTACCTTTAAATTTGTTTCACATTTAATTTACATTTACAAACAAACCCTTTGCTTAGTCCAACTTAAGGATCCACTCAAACCAGTGCGAGCAAACCCTCTAATGCAACATAAGGAAATTAATCTGCTTTCATGTTTGTACTGCAGTTAAATTCAGGATTATGTAATTATCAAATTTGATAGAAAGAACTATTTTAATGCATAAAACCCTTCTGAAGGGAATTAGAATTAGAATTTCTTTGAACTGCAGGGAAGATGACTTGGGATTTTCCTATGCTTTTACATATTCTATTCAGGATTACAGTAAACTAATTAGTTATAATCAGTACATTAACATTCCTATCCTCTGTTGACTTTTCTATGAATGGTAGACACAATATCTAGGGAACCTCAGTGTTCCCAACAAAGTTTCTCAATTTATCATTTACTGTCTGTTAGGTGAGCAAAGTATTACTATAAAATTTGTTTCACTATAAATATCAAAAAACTTTTGAACTCACATTTTCTTCCACTCCAATTACCCTCTCCAGTATACTTACACTTGGTAGTGTGACCTGTTAATGATGAAGATTCTGATAAGTTGATTTCTGGGTGTTGACATTTTAATTTTTCTTGAATGAAACAAGTTTTATGTTGCAGAAAAGCTTTTCCCATGTGAAAGCTTACACAAGCATATTTCACATCTGTACATCAATGGCTCCTCTGGTTTAAATTGAAAGCACTGATTTTCAGAAAATGAACTACAAACTTATGCCATAAAGAAGTTGAAGAGCTGGACCGTAATGAATCAGTCATGAGTCATTAGTGACTAAGGTGAAGGGGAAATTGCTATAAAGTAATAAATGGCTTTTCAGCACATACAATATTCAGCAAGAACCAAATGTCAATGGGAACCCAGGTGCCAAGACTTCCTGTGAGTTTACAAACTATTCAGAAGAACACAAACAATTTGTAACTTGTAGTAGAGAAT
This sequence comes from Noctilio leporinus, assembly GCA_004026585.1. Lineage (NCBI taxonomy): Eukaryota > Metazoa > Chordata > Mammalia > Chiroptera > Noctilionidae > Noctilio > Noctilio leporinus. The sequence goes on from PVIW01001776.1 coordinate 70,690, forward strand.
AAAACTCAATGCTCAAATCCCCAATGCTCATTTAGCCTAAGCTACTTAGGTGATAGAACAGTAAAAACTGTTAGGAAATCTATGTAGCACTGTAGCACTGCAGCTCTTTCTAAAGTCAGACATATCATCAGATTTTAGAACAGGTGCTAGCAGTGCTCCTTATTTTTTTGAAACTGATTTTCATTTCTGTAAATTAAGCAGAGATGTCCAATTTGCTGTCAGAACCATATACATCTTATTCTAAGAGACACAGTATATTCAAGAAATATTTGTTAAAAGCAAAATATTTTAAAACCTAATGTATAATCATTATAGTAAGAATTCTGTTTAGTTAGAAAGCATGTGACCTGGGGAACTGGAGCAGAATTCTGGAGGATCTTGTTTATTCAGGCATTGTCTTTGTTTTTATTTTTTGACAGGACATAGGTCTTAGGGATTCAAGAGAAGGCGGCAGAAAGGACTGTCTGAGAAGCAACTACTGTATTTTTTATCTGATAAGTATTTCTGCACTGTAATCACCAGTATTGGCTTGATGGCATAAAAGCTGAACATCAACCTTTCAGCAAGCCTAAAAATGTGCTGAACAGAATTTTTTAGTGCTAATGTAACCGCATGATGCTGTCACCAGCTGTCCTCAATGAAGCTGACACCTTTTATTTCCAACAGGCACTTTTTTGTTCTTTTTCCAGATGAAACAGAAAGGCCCAGTCAAGTTATGTGACAATTTACAGAGCTAGGGAAATGGCAGGGAGAACTTGAGCGCATAAAATATTTTGTCATAGCCGTTGCTTTTAACACCATCTGTCCTGAGAATAAAGGCACCCCAACAGAACCTCATTTAAGATCTCCAAGTCCAAGTAAAACCATGTGAAGGAGTGGGGGTCTCCTCAGTACAGGGAGAGCGAGGGGAAAAGTTTTCTAGGAAACCTGCAGAGTACATTGTCTTTTATAATTCTTAATAAAATAATTAGTATGAATTGTATTTAAATAGGGCATAGTAATGGCAGCTTGTCCAGGGGAGATAGGTGCTCTGGACATAGACACTCCCTAGTGAATAACAGTGAGCCTTACCTGAGTTCACCAGGGTGTTCTGTGAGGGCAGCTCTAGAGTCAGCTTGCTGCAGCAGGAGTCCCAGCTAGGCCCTGCACTAGACAAAGTACATTGGAGGCACCATTTAATCTCTCTGAGCATCAGTTCTCTCATCTATAATACACGGATATTTTTCTTAATTCAATTGTTGTGAAAACTTTATGAGATGATTATATTTGATGTTTAGTACAATGTTTGTTTTTTGAATTGATTTAATCTTTATTGTATTTTCCATTACCATTTACCTCCCTCCCCCAGCAATTGCCACACTGTTGTCCATGTCCATAAGTCTTTTTTCTTTTGTTCGTGGTAGCTCCACCACACTAGCTGTCATCCTGCTCTCCATCTATGAGCCTGTCCCCATTTTCCTTGTTAGTTAAGTTTGTTTATTAGGTTCCACATACGAGTGAAATCATAGGGTGGTTTGTCTTTCTCTGACTGGCTAATTTCACTTAGCTTAATGTTCTCCAGGTTCATCCATGCTGTAGATTTTTTTTCTTTTTTTCTTTTTCTTTCTTTCTTTCCTTTTTTTTTTTTTTTTTTTGCCAAGTATAATTCCATTATGTAAATGCCCCATAGTTGTTTTATCCACTCATCTACTGTAATTGTAAATAATGCTCCATGAACACAGAGGTACTTTTTTTCTTTCAACTCAATGTTTTGGGTTCCTTCAGATATATTTCCAGAAGTGGGATCACTGGGTCAAAAGGCAGATCTATTTTTAATGTTTGGAGGTATCTCCACACTGTTTTTCATAGTGGATGCACCAACCTGCATTCCCACCAACAGTGTTCAAGTGTTCCCCTTTATCCACATATTTGCTGATACATCTGCTAAGGGGTTAATATAAAAAAAAAAAAAATGGAAAGAACTCATAGACCTCAACGCCAAAAAACGAACAACCCAATTAAAAAATGGGCAAAGGAACTGAATAGATACTTCTCTGAAGAAGACATACAGATGGTTAACAGACATGAAAAGAGGTTCAACGTCACTAATCATCAAATTAAAACCACAATGAGATACCACATCGCACTGGTCAAAATGGCTATCTTCAATAAATCAACAAACAATGAGTGTTAGCGAAGATGTGGAGAAAGGGGAACACTTTTGCACTGTTGGTGGGAATACAGTTTGATGCAGCCACTGTGGAAAGCAGTATGGAGATACCTCAAAAAATTAAAAGTGGATCTGCCTTTTGATCTAGCAATCCCACTTTGGGGACTATATTCAGAGGAACCCAAAACACTAATTCGAAAGAACATAAGCACCGCTATGTTCATTGCAGTGTTATTTACAATTGTCAAGATAAGAAAGCAGCCCAAATGCCAATCAATAGAGTGGATAAAACAACTACGGGACATTTACAAAATGGAATACTACTTAGCTATAAAAAGAAGGGAATCTTGCACCTTTGCAATAGTATGTATAAACCTGGAGAACATTATGCTAAGTGAAATAAACCAATAGAGAAAGAGGCATACTATGTGATTTCACTCATATGTGGAATCTAATGAACAAATTGAGTAAGGAAAATTGGTGAACACTCATAGATGAAGAGCAGAATGACAGCTAAACATTACGAGGAGGTTAGAGGGTAGAGAGATGGAACAAATAGGAAAAAGGACTCATGGACATGGACAACTGTGTGGTGATTGCCAGGGAAAAGAGGGTATAAAGGAACTACATGGTATTAAAAAAATAAAATAAGGATAAAATAAAAATTAAAAATAAAACAGTGATATACCATTGATCATTTTCTGCTTCCTTTATGTTTATATTTAAAAACTATTTCTCTCTAGTACCACTTGTTTCTCCTAATTGTGTCCTTCATGCAATTTTCATTAGATAGTCCTTCAAAAATTTTAGATACTAATATCATGTTCAAAGTCTTCTCTTTTAAGACCAAACATCCACAATTTCTTCAGTTCCTAGATATTTGACCATTTTGCAAAGATAAATATTTTTTTTGCAGTAGCAAAGATAGATCTGAAAATCATAATAAGACCTTGGGGTATCTGGCCAAATTTCTGATGGCTCTTTTAGAATGAAGTGTTTGTAGTGCCTTTTTGTCCCCAGTATTTTTTGCTATTCCCTCCATTTTTCATATTATTTTTATAATTCTTTATTTTCTCTTATAATTGCATGGTCTTTTAGGTACATTGTCAGTCTTTTCTTATTATGTTTATGGTGATATTATATTTTGATTTTTGTAGTTAATTTTTTAAAAAGAAAGAAGCTTAACCTCGGCTATACCCATGTTACCTCTCTGAAACTTCTAGTCCCTCATCTGTAAAATAAAGTCTTGATTAGATAAATTCTCATCAACCTTAGCTCTAAAATTCTTATATATATATATATATATATATATATATATATAATTTTTAGAAAGAGGGGAAAGGAGGGAGGCAGAGAGGGAGAAAGACATTAATGTATGGTTGCCTTTCACCTGCCTCCAGCTGTGGACCTGGCTGGAGACCTGGCTTGCAACCTGGTTATGTGCCCTGGCTGGGAAATCGAACCAGTGACCTTTGGGTTCGCAGGCCGGTGCTTTATCCACTAAGCCACCAGACAAGGCAGCTCTAAAATTCTTATTCCACATGTCTATTATTCTATTGGAACAACTGGGGACTCAGAGGTAACTATTTTCTTTGCTGACCAAACAATATCAATTTACATAACAATAATAATTACAAAACAATAACAACAAAGGTAATTTTAGTTGAGCAGTTATTTTGATAACTGCTGGATTTATAGCAGAGCAAAAGCAATAGGAGGAGGGGGAAGGCTGACATGACTTTGTGATGAGGAGCACGGTAATTGTTCTCCAGTGAAAGAGAAAAATAAGGACCAATAAACTCTACTTCATACAGTAACAGACACCAAAGAAAAGACAACCTTTGGTAAATAATGGGGCAGTGCTACTATCTCTTGCCATTCTTTATTCTGTTCATGACATGAATGTAGCCTTATAAATTGCTTTCTAAAGCAGAAAGTGTTTTTTCTTTGAAAAGAGATCCATCATCTGTGATTCTGATTCCCTTACTGAAATGAATGGAATCAATTGCATATCCTGTAATAATGCTGAACAGAAATTACCTTTTAAGACTATAACCTTTTTCAAATAGCATAATAATTGAAATGCTACCTTGTTACATGACAATTGTGAGAATCTTACTTTTCCTTCTATTCCATATGGGGCCTCAAAATCTCTCAGTGATATATGAATAAATAAGCTTAATGCTCTATGAGTTCATCTCCTTTTCCCTTAGCCGGTCAAATTATCTCAGCTGTACAAAACCTCAAGAGTAATAAGCTGGGATGTTATTTGATAATTTATGAAATTGCTAATTATATATTTCCTCCAATAACTGTTTATAAAAGTTTATAAATAAAAGCATATACTGCATAAACAAATAATGTATGCTTAGATATGTGTGTATATGTACATACTACACGTGTGTCTTTTAGTTTATGTATTGCTTTTCCCAAGTGCTTATGTAATCTTCACAATTCACAATAAGCCTATGGGATATTATCATCACTATATTATGGGTTAGTTGTATGAGGTAGAAAACACTGAAGTGATTTAACCAAAGTTACACAGAAAAGTGATGAAGGATACAGTGTGGCTCCAGAGACGTTACTCTTTTTCTCCCCAACCCTCTAACAGCTTTGTTCATCTTTTTAAAATTGTTGTTCTATTACAGTTGTTCCAGTTGTTCCCCCCTTATTCTCCCCTGTCCATCCATCCCCCGCTCTCACAGTCAATCTCCCCTTGTTATCCTGTTACTTGGGTCATTTATATGGGTCCTTTACTAGACCCTTGCCCTTCTTACCTTCTCCCCTCCTCCCCTCTGGTCACTGTCAGTTTGCTTCTTGTTTCCAACCTCTAATTCAATTTTGCACATTTTTTCATTTTGTTCATTAAATTCCTCTTACAGGTGAGGTAATATGGTATTTGTTTTTTGCCTCCTGGTTTATTTCACTTAACATACTTTCCAGTTCCGTTCATGCCATTGTGAAAGGTAGGAATTTCTTCTTTCTTTTTGCTACGTAATATTGCATTGTGTATTTACCACAATGTACCACAGTTTTTGATCCACTCATTTACTGATGAGTACTTAAGCTGTTTCCAGCACTGAATATCATAAATAACACTGCTATGAACATATGGATGCATGGGCCCTTTTGAGTTGGTGTTTCAGGATGCTTTGGGTATAATCCCAGCAGTGGAATCCCAGGATCAAAAGGCAGTTCCATTTGTAGTTTTTTGAGGAAATTTCATATCGTTTTCCATAATGCTTGTACTAGTTTGCATTTCCACCAATACTGCACTAGGGTTCCCTTTTCTCCACATTATCTCCAGCAGGTATTGTTTGTTGATTTGTTAATGATAGCCATTCTGACAGGTGTGAGGTGGTATCTAATTGTGATTTTAACTTGCATCTCTCTGATGGCTTGTGATGTTGAGCATTCTTTCATATGCCTATGAGCCCCCTGTGTGTCCTCTGTTCAGGTTCTTTGCCCATTATTTTAACCGGATTATTCATCTTCCTGGTGTTGACTCATATGCGTTCTTAATATATTTTGGGAGAACAAACCCTGGTCTGAAGTATCATTGGCAAATATGTTTTCTCAATCATATGATTTTCATTTTGCTGATGTTTTCTTTAGCTGTGCAGAAGCTTTCACAATGGCTTGAAAATAGAAACCAACCTCAAGGGAAAAACTCAAAAACGTTCAAATTCCTGGAAACCGAATAACATATTATTAAATAATGAATGGGTTAACAATTAAGGACAAAATCAAGAAGTTTCTGTAAACAAATGAAAATGAACACACAACTGCCCCAAAGCCTATGAGACACTGAAGGTAGTCTTGAAAGTCTTGGTAATAAAGGCCTACCTAAAAAAGATAGAGCTATCACATAGAAACAACCTAATCCTACATCTATAAGAACTAGAAGAACTATAAAAAACAGTCCAAAGCAAATAGAAGGAAGAAAATAAGATCAGAGCAGAATTAAAAACAGAGACTAATAGAACAATTGAAAGTATCAATAAATCCAAGGAACTGGTTCTTTGAAAAAATAAACTAAACCCAGACTTATCAAGAAAAAAGGAGAGAGGACCCAAATAAATAAAATCAGAAACAAAAGAGGGGAAATTACAACCAACAACACAGAAATACAAAAGATTGTAAGAAATTACTATGAACAATATGCCAAGAAATTTGACAACCTGTGAAAAATGGACAGATTTTTGAAAACATAGAATCTTTCAAAATAGAGAAGTTACTTTTATGTCATTACTATTCTCTTTATCTATATAAACATATTCCATAAATCTGTATACTAAATATCTACATCTTACTTAATATTTATCTACTATGAAATTAATAGTTAACCAAACTTAATATTGGCTTAGTAAGGTTACATGGACTTCTTTTGACTCTTGGAGAAGGAAGATATAGAAAATGGTGGATAGAATAAGTTTCCACCAAAATATAAAACTTGAAGTTTAAAACTAAAAATAAAACATGTTCTTTTTTCTTCTCATATACATTACCCATTCACTATGCTTTCATGTGTGTACAAAAGGAAGAAATAATCTGTTACCAAGGAGTTTGTCTTTCTAAATCTGTAAGGTCTGGTAGAAGATAATATACAATTCATAATTCTCATCACAAGGCATATTCAGCCTTATTTCATTGTCCTTAGCAGGAGCTTGAAAGTCTAAGAGCAGGCACAGAAGGAGGAAGTTCATCATTCAAAACCTAGGATGAGGAGGAGAGTAATGGAAGAAAAGTGGCCTTGCAAGTTGATCCTCAAAGTCATCTCAAATGGAGGTACTCATCTATATCTTTGTTGACATGTGCTAAAATTCCAGTGTGTCAAAAGGACTCAATATTTTGTCTTTAGTTAATTATTTTATTATATTTTCTTCTTTCAGGGGATCAGAATAGTAGTAGATAATCAGTGATGAAAACTCTCAAATATCCAGGAATACCCTGGTGTAAACTGATCTGTATGCTATTCTAGTTCAGCAGACACTGGAAATAAAGCTCAAAACAATGAAAAACATAATCTTTGTCAGTTAGGTCCCAGAATGGGATTTTTATGATCTCTCTGGGTAATTACAATGTGCATACAGAGAACTTTACACATTTCCACTATAGTTAGATGTTGTTAACCCCATTTTAGTGACTAAGATCCAAAGCCAAGAAACATAGGTTTTCTGATGGGGAAACAGAAAGCTTTGAAGGGAATAGTGACCATTTTCCATATACATAGTTCATGAGGCATTGTAGAATCTCAATCCTGATTGTCTTTAATATCATTCCTTGTGCTTCTCCCACTCCTTTACTATTTATTCAACCACTTTCATTCTCAATTCATCAAATGTACCTAACACTTGAATGTCTCAGGGATTTCACACATATTGGTCCCAATGCCCAGAACATACTTTTCCCTACCTCTTTACCTGACTAGTGTAATATTTTTGGTCACATTTTATCATGTCAACTTAGCTAAGAGAGATTCATATTCCTTGAATCCTCTTCCCTGCATGATTGCAAATTAAAGACAAAGGTAATAGATATTTGCCAGGGGAGGGGGGTTGAAATGCAGAAGAGGGACAACTAATATACATTTTTTTCATTTTCACACTCAAAACACTTGATGCAAGGGAAATGGGTACAGGTGTTAGAGTTTGCACAGGTTTTTTGCTTCTCAGCTCATTCACTTTGCTCACAAGAAGCAGCAGTAGGACCTAAACTCCCTCAGAAACTACCATACCCTCTAGTGCTCTGTCAAATCCTGTACTAGATGCATGTTTAGTTCCATGGCAAGGGTCCCGCTTTTCCCAAAAGTAACTTGAATCACTGAAGTTGGCAGTTTGGAGATGGTTGAGAAACAGATGCCAGTTTTGATCCATTGTCACCTGTTCCAATGTGCCCTCACTCTCTCCACTTCACATCCAACTTTCCTTTCTGATTCTTGCACTGCTGACTTCAGCCCCAGCATCAGATGCAAAAGCAGAAGATTTATAATGGCTTAATCATCTTCCATATCAAATCTCTATAAGAAATCACTGGTATATCCCAGGGATTCTGTTCTTACAATTAAACACTGACTGATCTAGCTTGTTTTCCCTTCAATATCCCTCCCTGTGGAATCCTCCCAAACATCATTTTCCAGAATTGCCTCTCCTCACTCTTCTAGTTTTCTAGCTCATCATATTGTTTCTTTTTCCCAAGCATCATTTATATGTTTACCCATCTCCTTCATGTTATGTACAGTATACTCTATAACAGAAGGAGTTATATCTGTTTTATTTTTTTTTTCCTGTTACTTCATCTCCAATTTTTGTTACAGCACCTGGTATTTAGAAAATGTTCATTCAATATTTTTGTATATGTGAATAAGTAAAATAAGCCAGTCAGAGAAAGACAAACACCAAATGATTTCACTCATATGTGGAATATAATAAGAAAAAACTGAGCTAACAAGCAAAATGGAGACACAACTCATAGATGGAGAGCTGGTTGAAAGCTACGGTAGGAGGGCAGTTAGGGGGTGGAAGGATTGGGTAAAAAGGAAAAAGGACTCATGGACATGGACAATTGTGTGGTGATTACAGGGTGTAGAGGGGTAGAGGGACTAAATTAATGGAATAAATACAATAGAATTTTTAAAGGAATAAGACCAAGTATTAAAAAATAAAGGCCAAAACATGGTAGCTCTGGGGCCCATATGAACGAAGAATTCAGAAAAGAGACTGATGGCTGGCTGCCCTAGATAGGAGACTATAGAAATGATAAAGGCTTGAAAGAGGGCAGGATGAAAAATGAAGGTGAACAAACATGGACAAAAAAGAAGACTAGATAAGTTAACTTGACTTTTCGATGAAAAAAATGGTGACACAAGAAAGGCGAATCAAGATAAGAGACTCCTCTTTTCTTTGAAGAGACAGAATCACCAGGAGAGATATATAAAACCTTTCTTACACTGGTTTGAAGACACCTAGTGTGGGAGCTGTTCAAGTCTATGGGAGGCTTCCATCTGCATCTGATGGGCTGAAGTCTGCAGTGCAGGAAGTCGAATGGATGCAAAGTGGGGAGAGTGAGGACACACTGAGACAGGTGACAATGGGCTGGAAGTTTCATCTATTTGTGATTCCTCATTTCTTGCTACCAGAAGAATGGTGATGCTTCAACAGATTAAAAATGAAGACCAGGCTTTAGGGAGTGAGATACTGATTTTGAAGTTTTCAATTTAGATGGAAATTTCTGGATTATAACGTGAATTTGTTATACATTCTAATTTAGATATATAAGACAGTAATATATTTTAAAGCTAAGACAGTAATTAAGATTATTCAGACAGATTGTAGAATTGAGTTAGGAAGTCTAAGGAATCTTTAAATATTTATGATGTAGGAGGGCAAGTAAAAATATAAAGCTTAAGAGATCGAAAAGGTTTTCCATGCGTTGAGTATAAAGTGAAACTGTTTCAGGTCAGCAAACTGCACAAACATTAAGAGTAAACAAAGAACATTTCATCCACTAAACCATCAATCTCAGAATTAGCCAACACTACGAGTATTGAACATTTTTTATGTTTTCTTTTCCTCAGCCATTCTGCCAGAATACTCATTGTAATGTTCCAAACTCCCTTCAGTAAGTTCAAAACTGAGTAGAAATACTGCATTGTCTGTATCAATAGTTCTCAAACTGGGGCAATTTTGCCCCTGAGAGTACATTTGGTAACGTTTGGGGATATTTTTTATTGCCTCTGGCATCTGGTGGCTAGAGCTCAGGATGCTGCTAAGCAACCTACAATACACAGGACAGCAGTCCCTGCCCCCAACAATAGTGTTGGGGCTGGGAATCACCAGTTTAGAGAAACATTTTGCAAATAAATGTTTTAAGAACACAATTTGCTCGTTTGTTAGAAGTTTAATAGATTTTGTACAGATGCATGCACATACATGTACATACATATAAACAACGATGTGGTCAAATTGATAAAATTTGATAAATTGGATAAAATTGATAAAAAAAGTTTAGAGGTTTATTTGTTTCAGTATTCTTCACAGTCTCAAATATATTCATGAGCATTTAAAATCTCTTAAGTGGTGTTCTGCATGCCCCGTTCCCTAAACTTAACCAACCTTAGAGCCTATTTCTGATGAAATATGTTGAGGAACTAATGTTCTGCAGGAATACTTTGGGAAACATAGTCTGGAAACTGAATCTTAGGGTGTAAGGCCCACAGTAATATGAGTCACCTCCTAAAGTGTTTACTAAAAGGTCAGCATACAGAGGTGTCATTTGCTTTCAGGCCTGTTTGGTCTATTCATCAAAGGCTAAAGAAGCAAGTTAACTTTTCAGAGTTTTAATTTAGAAACTAGCTATTATCAAGATTTCAATTCTGATAAAAGCTTATAACTTTAAGAATGTATTAAAAATTAAAACATAATATAAATGCAATCAATATTTATAGAAAATTAAGGAATATGTAACATTAAAATTATAAACCAGACCAATAAGTCCAAACCAGGTAAATGAAATATTCCCAAAAATATAAAGTAAACTAATTTATTTAAAAAAATTAAGATTATACTAAAAGATAATATCCAAGCTAGGTAGATTAAAATCATGTTTCAAATTGCACCTTGCGTTTACTTGGCACCTCTATAAATACATGTCAAATTTAATTACTGGGTGAAATCACTGACCAGAAATCAATATATTTTGGATTCACTTTACACTGTAATTGCACATTATTGACACTTTTTTTTTTTTTTTTTAAGATTTTATTCATTATTTTCAGAGAGAAGAGCAGGGAGGAGATAAGTATCAATGTATGATTGCCTTTCACCTGCCTCTAGCTAAGGACCTGGCTGGAAACCTGGCTTGCAACCTGGTTATGTGCCCTGGTTGGGAATCGAACCAGCGCTCCCAACCTGGTTGGGTTCACAGGCTGATGCCAGTCCACTGAGCCACACCAGCCAGGTGGCACCCTTTTTTTTTAAGCAAGTCATTTTATGTGTCAAATTATTCTATTGCTTAGGCCTTAGTTTTACTTGAAAAAATAGTTTAGGTCATTGACTGACAAGTATATTAGTAAACATGGAGGAGTTTTTGTTTTGTTTTTGTATCATTTTGAGAATTTTATGACATAAATGTTAAAGAAGAAAACAAAATCTGGAAAGAATCCACAGAGTGTAGCCATGAGTAATGCTAATACTAAATGACCTAGAATGTAAGATCTATAAAGAAGACTTAAAAAGGTAGTTGGCCTGTAAAAGAGAATTCTGAGGAATGGATTACTTAAAATTCTATTTGAGAGCCAAACATAACATATAAAAGTATACTTAACTTGTACCAAGAGAAAAGGTTAAACATAAAGATGGACTGTGTTGTTACACACTGGAATCATTTCCGAGGCTGCTGCTTTTATAGCATTTTGAGAGCAAGATATTGAATTATATTTTATGCTACTTGAGTTAAAATTTTTTTTTTCTCTCTACACCATTTTATGATTTTAATAAATGTTTCTTAAATGTATATTGCAAAAAGTGGTTAAATAAAAAATATGTGCAGCAATAGCAAAATGGAAGTGTTTCAAAAGATTTTACCAGAATTAAGGTAAAAATTTTTGTGTGTAAAGATAGAGTACCATTCATGAAGAAACTACTATAATTTACTGTCAGAACTCAGTAGTTAAGACTCTAAAACTTTATTTTATAAATAAGAGAACTAGTCATTTTTTTATAGACTAAAATTAACCAAAACAAGAAGAATAATGCAAAAAATCATACCACCAATATATTAACAGTGGAGCATGCACCTGACATATATACAAAAATCTTCATGTTGGCCACATCACTTTTTTTTTTCTCAATAATTACAGTTATGTGCAAAGCAAAACTACATTTTTGTTTGGTGAATATAAAATTATAAAAATATTAGTGGACTTGGCAGATAAGCCAGTTTATACTCCAGTCATACATTACACAATATAATGTTAGTGGTTTAATATACAAAGGTTACTCTTTCTCTTGAAAAAGTGAAAGAATATATATTGGTTCTCAAATATTCAGTTTAAAGTGGTACACACTTCTTCTCACAACCAATTGGCCAGAAGGAGTCATATTGCCTAATTCAAAGAAGGTTGAGAAATGTAGAAATGCATACAAATATTTGGGGAGTTGTAAATGACTTAGTCCTGATTAGATCAGTTGATTATTTTATAGCATAAGCTAAGGTAGGCTGCTGAAACTATATTTGTAGTTCCAAATCAAAATCTATCTTAACTAGAGTAGAATAAAACCATCTCAATCATTATTGACTTTGCATTTTTCAATCAAGAATTATATTTCTTAATATCACTAAGCGCACTATAACATTGAAAAGAATGTTGGGGAAAATTATAATTTAAATTATAATGGAAAAACTTTGAAAAGCCAGCATTAGTAAAAATGGCTAAAAGTTCAATAGATGACTAAACACCTGACTTAGGAAAATAATAGAATAATTGCCTGAATAAAGAAGCTATTGAGTGCTAAAAATTTAATTTTTCAAAGACACTGAAGTTATTGCTATTATTTCTGAAAATGTTAAAATAAATTGGTGTCTATTAGGAAGACACTTTCTGTATCAAGGTCTCCTAAAGAGAGGATATGCTTCACTTAGACAAACTGCCCAGAGTGTATTCTGTTGCCAATGTTCATGCTGTACTAAGTCTTAAATATTATATCATCTTATTATTTATTATTTTATACTTAATTGAAGGATGTAAATTTTAGCATGTTTTCCTACATATTTAATTGAATTTTTTCTTGCATGTTTGATCATGCAATATCACTCAAGCAATATCATTGTTTTTCTTAACTTTTAATTCTCTAATTATATAATTACAATCTAAACTTCCTCACCTCTAAATAATTCACAACCTCATCAAGGCATTTAAGAAGTATATAACTTCTCCTCAAATAGTTATTATAATGCCTTTCCTTTATGTTTATTTCATTTTAGCATTTTCCCCCCTAAGGTGTGAACCCAGTCAATACCTTGCATACATTTACATTGGGATGTCATTCACTCACTACAAAAATAATAAAAATAAATAATCTATTAGTGTGAATACTAGTCGGTGGAATAAAATGAACAGAATATAACCTCCATACTTTTGAGATCACTGAAATATTACAAGCATTGTGAAAGAGTAGAGGAAAACTTCATCTTCAGAGAAGGTGACTTGAACGAGAAGATATGTAAGTTGAATTTTAAACAAGGGATAAGAAATGTCCAGATAGGAAAGAATAGAATTTAGTAAAACATATGCAGTACTAACTTTACAAAGCAACACCCATTAAACAAATTGGATTAACTGCCTCTTTGTGAACCACTATAACATTCCCCAAAGCTGGCTTGCAACAGAAGATGGCTTTCGAGTTGAACCCAAGCTCTGCACTCCCTTCAATTGAATTTTATGCTTTTCACATGCTGCATTTATTCTTAAAATTGCTATGTCAGTTAAATTTTCTTATGATTTTATAGTTAATTAAATATTACATAACTGAATGTAACATAATAGAGTAAAAGTCACTTATATAAAACATGATTGGAATATTTTTAAAACAATTGTGTCAAATACATTGCTATCAATTTAAGTATAGGACAATGCTAAAAGATATGGTGAAAATTTTAAAGTATTTGCCATAACAATTTTTAATTCAGGTTGTTTTTTAAGTAGAGTCTTACTCTAATTCAAACATACCAAATATAATTATATATAGATATGGTTATTATAAATCATGCAATTTTAGTCAGTGGGCCTACAGTAAAGAAATACACTCAAATATTTAAAAACTGTATATGGAACCAAATAGACCCCTAATAACCTCAGCAATCTTGGAAAAAAAAAAAAAAAAGAACAAAGTAGGAGGGATCACAAAATCCAGTGTCAAACTACAAGGCTACTGTAACCAAAACAGTCTGGTACTGGCATAAGGACAGACACATAGCTCAATGAAACAGACTAGAGAACACAGAAATAAAACCAATTCTCTATGGTCAGTTAATATTTGACCAAAGGACATGAATATAAAATTGAGTAAATATAGCCTCTTCAAAGAAAGGCGTTGGGAGAATGGGGCTGCTACATGTAAAGAAATGAAATTAGTTCACCAACTTATACTATATACCAGAATAAACTCAAGATGGATAAAATATTTAAATGTAAGTAGTGACACCATAGAATTCCTAGAGGAAAATATAGGCAGGAAATTTAAGATACCCCATGTAGCAATATTTTGCCCATAAAATTCCTAGGGCAAGGAAAATAAAGGAAGAAATAACCAAATAGGACTATATCAAACTAAAAAGTTTCTGCACAGCTAAAATATCACACAATCAAAATGAAATGGGAACTGACTATATGAGAGAACATATTAGCTAATAATACAGTAGACAAGGGTTTGATCTTTGAAATACCTAAAAAACATGTATGACTCAACACCAGGAAGACAAACTAAAAAATAGGCAAAGGATCTGAAAAAACACTTCTCCAAGGAGAACATACAGATGACCTGTAGACATATGAAAAGATGCTCAACATCACTAATTATCAGAGAGACACAAATTAAAACCACAATGAGATATCACCTTACTTGTCAGAATAGCTATCATTAACAAATCAACAAACAAGTGATTATGAGGATGCAGAGAAAAGGAGACCCTAGTGTATTGTTGTTAGGAATGCAGACTGTTGCAGCCACTGTGGAAAACAGTATGAAATTTCCCTAAAAAACTAAAAATAGAATTGCCTTTTGGCCCAGGGATTTCGTCCCTGAGAATATATCCAACAAATCGTGAATCACCAATTCAAAAGAACCTGTACAACCTAATGTTCATAATGATGCTATTTATAATAGTCAAGTGCTAGAAACAGACTAAGTGCCCACCAGTAAATGAATGGCTCAAAAAACTGTGGTACATTTACACAATGGAATACTATACAGCAGAAAGAAGGAACTCCTACCATGGATGGAATTGGAGAATATTATGCTAAGTGAAAGAAGCCAGTCAGTGAAAAATAAATACCATATGATCTTACCTATAAAATGAATCTAATGAATAAGATAGAACCATAGGCATGGAAACATGAAACAGACTGAAGGTCACCAGAGAGAGGGGTGGAGGAGGGTAATAGTGGAAAGAAAGGAGATGGACTAGATAAATAACATGTATGAATGACATAAGAACATAGACAACAGTGTGGGAATTGACTGTGGGATTTGGCGGTGGGGTGGGCAGAGAAGGACAAGGGGGAATGATTGGAACAACCGTAATAGAATAACATAAAAAATTATGTAATAGAAAAAAAAATAAACCACACTCATTTCCACATCAGAATATTTTTGTTTTAACTTATAGTACATTGTACAAATGTATTTTATTAATCATCATCCACCTGCTAGGTTTTTTCAATAAACTTACCATTTCTCATTTTTATTTTTTCAGAAAAAAAGAGTTTTTAAAAGTCAAAAAAGTAACAAAGCTATGACCCAAGAAACCACTTTTGTAAAATAAAATAAACAATATATTTTTTCTCTTTTTAATAATTAGTTTATATTGCCATTAAACAAAATTCAAGACTCGGTTTTAATTAAACATTTATTACCATGAAGGTGAAAAAGAGAAGTTTGTTTTTTTCAAAAAGAGATACCAGCACTCTGTCATAGTCAGTCATAAAATGTATACAAAATGTAAGGGTAATAAACATTTTGCCATTATGTACAAATGAGTCTTCTCTATCACTAGATCACTAGAAGAAAACTTATTCCTCCACTCCACGTATATGCTCAGCATTGCTGGCTACTCAGGCAGTTCAAGTGGTATTAATTTCTGTCTTCTGTGGAGTAAGATCTGGTGGGAGTCAGAACAAACAAAATTATAATTCTGCACTATAAATAAGTTCTACAGTTATAAATATTATAAAAGTATATTAGTTTACTAGTGCTGTTTAAACAAATTACTATAAACATGGTGTATTAAAACAACACACCTTTACTATCTTACCATCCTAAAATCCAGAAAGTTGAAACGGGTAGAATTAAAGGACCTCTCTACCACTGATATCAATCAATCCATTAATTAACACATATTTATTAAGATCTTTCTATTTTCAAGGCTCAATTTCAAAACACTATCACTGTTATAGAATTTACAACTTTCTAAGAGATGAGATGAACATTAATAAAATGATCACAAAAAATGTAACATTACCATTACAAAAAAGTATGAGCCATGAAGATAAATGCTATGAGAATAGGGAAAATACCTATTATGGGGCATCAGGGAAGGTTTTCTTGAGGAAATTAAACACACAGAAGAAGGGAAAACATATGTAAGACAGAGGACAAAACATGTGAAAGGCCCAGAGACGAGGACTGAGGTTTAAACAATCAAAAGAAGACAAAGGTGATAGAATATTAACTAATAATCATGAAGACATACTTGGTTCTTTTAAAACTCTTTTATTAACACCTTTAAGCATTTTGAGTAAGAATCTTGACCTGATTAGACTTACTTTGCAAACTAATTGCATTAGTAAAGGTGAGCAAGAGCGGAAGAAGTGGGGCAGATTAATAGAACTTCATTACAATAGCCCAGGTAGGAGATTAGAGGAGTTTATCTAGGGATGAAGATGTGGAGAATAAAGAAAAGAGGATGGAATCTAGAAATCTGTAAAAGAAATGATCACGAAGATTGATGGTGAATATGAAAGATGAGAGAATATGAAGTGTAAACAGTGATTTCTGGTATTCTATTTTGGGAAGGTGAATATTTGCTAATACTGCAGGATTAAGTGCCACTTATGGAGAATTGAGTTTGTTGGGAGATGATAAGGAGTTGCTTGTCAGATGTGTAGAAATGAAAATCAATTTTCTCTGAAATATGTAACATTTCTGATTCCTGGGGTGGTAATCAAATCAGAAATAAAAGTATATTATTAATGGCTTAGAATAGAGGATGTGAAGTACACATTTTTCTACTACTAAGTATGGTTTTACTGGGGGTGAGGTGAAGGATGGTGGGGAGTGTTTTACATAGCATAATATCTAGGAATCACATCTTTATACAGCAAGAAAGATAGGTACTTTTTGGTCTTACAGTATATATTTAAAAATGTAAAAGGAAGATGGATTGTCGAGACAATAAAAAAATTAGGAAACTTTGGTCTGAAATTGGAATCATAAATTAAATTTTCTACAGTAGACAATATTAGTAGGCTGATATCAAGGTTTAAGTGTTGGCCATGGAGATAAATGAGTTGTACTTATTATTTGACATTGGCTCTTTTTCCTGCTGTGTGACTTTAGGCCCTTGACATAAATACTTGGCACTTATGTGTCCTTTCGGAAAATGGTGATAATAACAATAGCTATGTCATAGACTTATTATGAGTTTTAATGTAAATAATATATAAATGTGTAGCAAGTATACAGTACTTGATGAATTCTACATAAATATTATTTTATTGTGTATAGTATATAAATTCTTTTTTCCGTATTTGTACTATAATATAACCTAAGTTTAGAAAATTTACCCACTTAGCAGAATAAAATGATACAACTAATTTTACCACATATTTCCTGTGTAAATCTTTCTTCAAAGAATGAGAAAAGACTCTCCTTTTTAACAACTTAATAGCATTTTCTCAATTGTACAAGAATTCTAATACCTATAAATAAAATAATTGCCTACTCTTTTGAAGCATCATTTAGTATATTTTCATAGGTACACTTAATGATTTCAGCTCTGTTAATTTCTCCTCCTTATTGTTATTATAATGATCAAAAGTTAGATGCCTCTTGACATTTGCAGTATTAAAACATTTTTTTTTTAAACAAGAGCACAATTAAGTTGACATTAACTCATTAAGCTGACATTAATCTTTTCTGCATATGAACAGGGCCTTCTATAAATGAAAACAGAAAGAAGAAATACCACTCTTGAAAACTTACCTCTTACAAATTATTAATAGATTGTCTCATTTAACAATGCTAAACCACCTATGACCTAGGCATTAAGCTGAGGAAACAAATGGCTGGAGACAAATGGTTTTGGTCCAATAGTATTTACATGTCTAGTAAGTAGGGGGCACACTATTCAAATCCAGGTGTCTATATGGTTTCAACATTTGATTTAATCATCACAAGCTTTTTCTTTATTTGTAGAAGAATTTGTACAGATTTGAGCTATCTGTAATGGAAATTAAGCATAATTTAGACAATAGAAATATATTATTTCTAGAAATAGAAATATAGACAATAGAAAATTATTTCATTTTACAAAATATTTTCTAGTCGCATTTGGGCATCAATAAATATTCTTCAGAGAAATAAAATACCCTGTGTTGGAAACATAGGAATGCCCATCTGAAGACTTCACAGTAAGTGTGGCAGAAATTAGGAAAGTTGCAAATACTTTGAGAAGTGCTCTTGTGATAGACCTGATTCCTGAAGACTAAAAAACAGTTGTCATAACACACTTACCAAAATGACATTAAATGATGACAAGTACAAGGATGGGAAATTGGTTAGTTTAACATACATTATGGGGAGAAGTACATTAGAAAGCCAAGTGCAGAGAATAAATGCTTATAAAGACATACCACATTGAAAATGAAAAATAAAATTAGTTCAACATTTTAAGTTAAAAGAAGCTTCAATAACTTATTTTGGTTATCATTTCAGACACAACTTCTAATCATCCATGGAATATCCACAGATGTTTATATTTATAATAGTTTCCTACCTGAAACCATGCATTTATAGTTTCCAATACAGAAAAGATGGTCATGGATCAAAAATAAAGAAGCACATATAGATATCAATAGTGATCTTCCAGTTAAATACATTAGTGTGATTTTGTGCTTGATCTTCTCATAAATATGTCTGGCCAACCAGTCATCTATTAGTTAAGTGCTAGATGTATAGGTTTAAAAGTTGCTGCACATCCAACCACTCCCCATTCGATAGTTTAACAAAACAAACAATTCCTTATTTTCATGCCACTATGACTTTCACACGCAGCAGGGAAGCTGTACGTCAAGCTGGGTTTTGGTTGGGTTTAGCTGGCACAGCTGCACTTTAGGGGTGTTCATCTTGGGTCCCAGGCTGTGGAGGCAGCAGCTCCCCAGGTGTGTTGGTGAATTTATGTGTCAACTAAATCTGAGCCATGGGATACCCAGATATTTGGTCAATAGTATTTTGAGTGTATCTGTGAGAGGGTGATTAACATTTGAATCAATGAACTAGATAAAGAAGGTGGCCTTCCTTAATATGGGTGGCCTTCATCCAATCAGCTGGACATCTGAAAAGAACAAAAGTTTCACTCCCTCTCAGCTGTGAAGGAGCTCCTCTTCCTAATTACCTTGAGCTGAGACATGGCTCTTTTCTGTCTTAGAACTCAATCTGAAACATTTGTTTTTCTTGAGTTGTGAGCCTACCTTGCTGATTGCAGGTGGGTAATCTCTTCTTACGAAAACAGTTTACTTAAGGCCTAAGTACAGAGATTGTTTTGTAATATTTTCAACTGTATTTGGTTAGCCAGAACAATCACACGCCCAAGCTTAAAGCCAGAGGGCGAAAAGGACACTAGGCTCACTATGTGGTCCTGGCAAGGGAGAAGATTGGTGCCATTTATTCATCATACCATTATTTCGTGACTGAAAGAAAGAAGAAAAGCATGGGCTTGCAATTGGCATACTTGTTAGGAACTAATTGGACTGCAGTCTGTGTGGAAAAATAGAATATTAACAGGTCTGAGGTGAAAGAAATTAGATACTATACTGTACTTAAAAAGTGGTAGTCTTAGCTCTGGCTGGTGGCACAGGGGTTAAGGTGCCAGCCTGCGAATGCAAAGGTCACAGGTTCGATTCCCCAGCCAGGGCACATAACCAGGTTGCAAACCAGGTCTCCAGTCAGGTCTGTGGCTGGAGGTAGGTGAAACGCAACCATACATTGATGTCTCTCTCCCTCTCTGCCTCTCTCCCTTCCCCTCTTTCTAAAAAATAATGAAATAAAATCTTAAAAAAAAAAAAATGGTAGTCTTAATGTAGCAAAAGCAGCAAAGGTGGATAAGCAATAAAAGAAAGTTTGGAAAAATAGGTAAAAAGTATAAAATGCTATCTTCTGAGTTTACTAAAATGTTATTTTTAGCTTAAATGAAATAGAATGACATTAGAGACAATTGAAGAGTAGAAAAAAGTAATCAGCCTTGGCTGGTGGCACAGTGGCTAAGGTGCCGGCCTGCGAACCCAAAGGTCACTGGTTCGATTCCCAGCCAGGGCACATAACCAGGTTGCAAGCCAGGTCTCCAGCCAGGTCCGTAGCTGGAGGCAGGTGAAAGGCAACCATACATTGATGTCTCTCTCCCTCTCTGTCTCTCTCTCTACCCCTCTTTCTAAAAATAATAAATAAAATCTTAAAAAAAGTGATCATATATGTTCAGTTATGAAGTATATCTGATTATGATAATTTCACCTATTTTACAATTTTAAGGAATCATCTTGGTATCTAATTTTAGGTCATAAAGGAAATGTGTACTTGTATTTGATCATGACAATGAGTCTGAGAATGAATCATAAGATTTAAGTTCCATATAGAAAGAACAGATGAAAATCTACACTATATAATTTCATAGACAATAGAAATTACTTGCCTAAAATACATTATGTCATTTATGTACCAATATTTAGAGTCCTCCAAACCCCTAACCCTGATATGGCTTAGAAGAGGCAACATATTGGTTCATTTACAATAAAGAGCAAAAGACTATATAAAATATAAAACATTTAGATTGTTTTATGAAAGTTATTTTTCAGTTTGTTAATCAAATCCTTCTTTAAAAGATCTTTTTCCTACTTTTCAAAGCTGATCTTCTTTTGTTCGCTTATACACCATGATCTCTAGCTACAGAGACACCATTTTGTCTTTTCTTTCACTGAAATTTGTATGCCAATTACTTTATATATATTGTAGGTTGTTGGAGGACAGAGACAATATATTACTTTTTATCCTATCATTATTTATGAAATGTATGTCCAGCATATTTTTCAGATATTATTGTACCCACCAAGGACGGAAAGATATTGGATATAGTTTTATTTTGATTCCAGTAGTACTGGTCTATGGTGAGTGTTAAATATATATTCCTTGAATTTTATGCATCAAAAGTAATTTTAATACATTTAAAAAAATAAATCAGCTGGTATTATTTTTTTATATTTATTTACTTATTTTTAAAGATTTTATTTATTTTTAGAGAGAGCGGAAGGGACAGAGGCAGAGAGGGAAAAAGCCATCAATGTATGGTTGCCTTTCACCTGCCTTCAGCTATGGACCTGGCTGGAGACCTGGCTTGCAACCTGGTTATGTGCCCTGGCTGGGGAATAGAACCAGTGACCTTTGGGTTCACAGGCTGGAGCCTTATCCACTGTGCCACCAGTCAGGGCTGAATACATTTTTATTCAATTTGTTTTTTAACATTTAAAGCTTAATTTTGACTAATTTTGTGTTGATAAAACTTTGTTCCTAATTAAAAATATGTTTGATGTTTTTTTCTTATCAGAAACTATCTCTACAACAAGTAGAATTTTGTCTTCATTATTTTTACCCTTGGTGTTATACCAATGAATATGTTACATTATAGGGTAAAAGTAAAGCTTGCAGATGTAAGTAAAGTTACTAATCAATTGTCTCTGAGATAAAATTATTATTTTGGATTATTCAAGTAGGCCCAAAGCAATCACATGAGGCCTTAAGAGCAGAAGAAGAAGTCAGAGAGATGTAGATAAAGTGTGAATGAGAAATATGTAAAGCATGAGAAAGTCTCCATCTTCCTTTGTTGAGTTGAAGATGTTGGGAACCACATGAAAAACATGAGAAGGAGAATAATTCTTCCAAATAGCCAAGTGATGGAAAAAACCTAAATGCCCATCAGTGGATGAATGGATCAAAACAACCTGGTACTTTTACACAATGGAATACTATGCAGCAGGAAAAAGGTACTCCTACCTTTTGTGACAGTATGGATGGAACTGGAGAGTATTATGCTTAGTAAAATAAGCCATGCAGTAAAAGACAAATACCATATACTCTCACATAATACAGGAAACTAATGAACAACAAACAAACAAGCAAAATAGAACCAGAGTTATGGAAACAAAGAACAGATTGACATCCTACAGATGGGAGGAGGAGGGGGAGAAAAAAGCAAATAAGGGGAACAGTTCAGTAAAGGAACTAGTATAAATGACCCATGGACATGGAAATAAGTGGGGATTGACTGTGGGAGAGGAAATGGGGTGGGTGGGGAGAGCAATGTGGGAAAAATGGGACAACTACAATATAACAACAATAAATCAATTTAAAAAGAAAGAAAAAAGACCTTGAAGCTTTGATCAACTTCCAGCCCTGCTGACACTTTGGATTCAGCTTTGTAAGATTCTGGGAAGAGAATCCATTTGTTCTATACCAGACTTTTGAGCCACCAAAACCATGAAATAATAGATGGGCATAATTGTAAGCTGTTGTATTTGTGGTCATTTGCGATGCATTAATAGAAACCTAATATACACTCTAAATCAATGTTGATTACTATAACCATTTTAGTTTCTGAGGCAACACTTCAATGTTGAGATTTAGCACATAAAAGTTGATAAATTCATTTATTTACATTTAATTTTATTTTAAGTTATAAATTATAATAGTGACACTATATTTACTTTTAGTAGAAGCACAATCACTGTGTGAAGAATAAACAAATTTGTGTATGTTTCTAAAGATGTTTTGTGTTATAATAGGAAAAAGATGGAACAACTTCCTAAATAGCAGACTTCAAGTGCAATAATAGCCATACTGGGCAAAACTTTTGTTTTCTCTTACTGCTATATTTTTTGTATTAAACATGGGGGTCGTACTAGATCTCTTCTCTACTCACTGGGTTGTAAAATTCTAATGCTATAATATGTGTAAATGTACTTTTATAACACATAATGTAAATCTGACATTATTAGACTACTGCTAAGTGAAATATTAATGTTTATCTTTTCTTAGTTAATTCAAAATAATTACCATAATTCCATAGTAATTAGTTTTCACAACTAGATGTAGCTTTCACAAAAGGATTAATGGGTTGATAGGTGGTTAGGTGAATATTTTAAGGTATGTGTATTTAGGTTTTAGAAGTCATGTGTTGGAAGGAAGATTTAAAATGTAATTAGAAAACCCTTCTTTCTGCATAAATGATTTTAGAGGGTTAATATCATTGTAAATGTCTCACTCTTTCAATGCCACTGTATAATTTATATACTTTTTTTAAAGCAAACTTGCTCAAGCAGCAAATTCAAAGTGACAAGGCTCTTTATATCATATATGTCGCATTATTAATTTTGCCACATTTCAAGGAGATGCTAAAAATAGTATGTCATTAAATCACAAATGTACATAGAGTTTCCTAAGGTCTAAGTACTCAAAAATCTAACATCACAAAGAAAATATAAAAGTATTAAAAAGCTCATAAATATAAATAATAGAGTGAGCAAAACATAAATTGCTTTAGGAACTGCAATATTGTCCATAACTCCTTATCAGTTGTATATATTATCTCAATTTTAGTACTTCACATTTTGTCCTTTAATCTGATAATTCTTCTTGCACACCTAGACCTTTCTGTTTTGTTTTGTTTGTTTGTTTTTGGGGGTATTTTTGGCAAGCAAACTAACCTAGTGAAGATTTACCATAAACAATCTATGATTAAGAGTTTTCATTAAATCTTTATTAATACTGAATTTTAAACTTTTAAGGTTTTTTCTTTTTTTCAATGATTTTGAAGACATTACTCCAATGTGTATTGGTGTGCTTTTAAATATTAACTCTGGCTTTGCGGAACTTCTTTTTTCTGTGGGTTCATAGTTTTCATCATTGCTGTTCTTTGGCAATGATTTTCCCATTTTTTTCCTTCTGTCAGGTTTTGTTCTCCTTGTGCTTTATTCTGTTGATGTTTTTTCAACTGCACCTATTGTTTTTCATCCCTAAAAGTACCAGTCTTATTTTTTTTAAGTTTGACGTTTCTGCTATTTTACAGTTCTCCCCTCACCATATTCATAGTTTTGCTTATTTTCTTGAGCATTTGAGGCATATATATCACTGCTATTTTAAGATACTTATTTACTAATACCCTCATTTCTCTTATTTCTGTATCTCTTTCACTTGATGAATTTTTCTGTTGGTTATATGTCATAATTTTTCCTGCTTTTTTGTATACTTAGTAATTTTGCATTGGATTGCAGACATTATGGATTTTATTGTTGGGTGATAGATTTTGTTTTATTTCTCTAAAGCAGTTTGGACTTTTCTGTGGAACGTAAATAAATTATTTGCCATCGATTTGATCTTTTTGGAACAGTTATTCATTGTTAGGGTGGGCTCAGAGACATTTTTAGTCTATAGCTGATTTGACCTAACTTCTAAACCAACATGAACCACCACCTCTTACTTAGATCAATGATGACTGTTTTCAAATATGGGACAGGAAAAGTAAAAAATGAGCCTGGAAATTCTTGTTACACTAGAAAATGAAAAATGCTAAGTAGTAATAATAAAGCTGACTTGATTATAATCTCAGATAAAGTAGACTTCATGACATTGGGTATCACCAGGTATAGAAAATATTCATAAACAGGTTAATTTAACAAGAGGATCTAAAAATATTAAACTTGTATGTACCTAATAACAGAATTCAGCAAAACATAAAGTAATAACTTTTACAACTAAGAAGATAACTAGGGAAATCCATCATTATTGTTGGATATACTGTATTATTTTTATTTGCATAGTTCTCAAACATTGAAGACTAGAATAATCTAAGGAAAATCTCAATAATGGTTGCTTTTGGTGGGAGTTGACTATAAAGAGATTACAGTATTTTCTCATGGTGATGAAAATATATTATTTTCTTGACTGGGACAGTTGTTTAACAAAAGTACACATTTCTTAAACTCCTTGGGTTATACACTTAAATATGTGCATTTTATTCCATGCAAATACTCAATAAAACCTCAAATCACTGCCCAGTATTCTGAATAATGCTATTTTGTCATTTGCCACAGTTAATATTGGATATTTTATGTATTAATATGTATTGCAGTGGTACATTGGTACTCATCATTAGTTCGTTCCAGAATGTGTGACAAGTGCCAAAAACTCACAAGTACTGGACAATGACGCATTTTATCTTGGGGGTGGCATCATGACTCATGCAAGTTCTAGCAAGTGTGACAAGTCTTGAGCAAGTGCCCAGAGCTGAAACATTATTTTTTCCTGTCAAAATACAACAAGTACAGGGTTTGATGAATTCTGAAGCCTATGAGCACCTAGGTATGACTACTTTCCTGTTGTGTTTGAGGAGGTTTGCCTGAGTTATTGCCTTTGCAATGTATTTACTTTGTCCAATTTGGATAATCAATATATATCGATGGAGAAAATAAAGATTAACTATAAATTTTCTGTCTGACACTTGAAGTCAGAATTAGTTTTGTGTTGTATAAAAGGAGCTGGAAAATGATGCTCCACAGTCTAAATTCACCCACTGCTTGAATCTGCATGGCCCATAAGCTAGGAATGGTGTGTCTGCATTATATAAGGCTGGAAAAAATTAAAAGAAAAAAATATTGTGTGACAAATGAAAATTTATGTGATATTCAAATTTCAGAATGAGTAAATTAAGTTTCATTATAACACAAGAAAGCAAAAAATGAGAAAAAAATATATCATGCAAATATTGTGTATGTTAAAGCTGATATGGTGTTAGGCTTTAGGGCAAGGGGTATTACCAATACAGATAAGAAAAATTCATAAAGGTAAAAGTGGAAAGTGTCACTGCCAATGCTAAAATAGATCCCAGGAATCTCATTTTCACAAGCTCTCTGTAATAATACCTGCTGTCGGTAATTGGAATATCAAAATAAATTCTAACCATGAGCCACACAAGTAATCAGCTTTTTCATAAGATGCAAAGTAACAGATGGGGTCATGCGACAGATTTAGTATGAAGAGTATAATGATTGTGTAGGCTACAGAAGTAGATACACTTTGGAAAGCTGTGAGATAAGGAGATAACTGGTTCCTGCCTACACAGTTTCAGCAGTTTTGCAAAATGAGATTTATAAATACTTTATAAATTAAAGAAATTGACTACAGCATCACTAAACCGAAAGTACCACCTACACCACTTGCACGGTTTTCTATTAATAGTGAGTGAAGCATTAGCTGCCAAGGCCTTGGAATAAATTATTATGGAATTAGAGCTTGCAGAGATGAGTTATTGCCTTTCATATGCACATTACTTGTAGCAAAAAGGGCCATATTTGGAGTCAATCTCTTGTAGAGTCCAAAAGCTACACAGTTACAATGACATGAAGCTTAGACTTATAGCCTTATTAATGTTTTATAGAATTGGGGTGGAGAAGAGAAAATGGGTAGTAATTTAAATGAAGATGAGGTGGTTCTTCAATACATCTTGATCCTTTTTTGGTCTCTCAGTTACTTTTAAGAGTATAAGTAGGTGTTTCATGTTTTAAAAGAAACTCATTATTCTGTGGCATTATTTAAAAAAATTTATTTTAAAACAAATTTAAAGTTATTTTTAAATGCATTTACCTATTCATTTATTACTTTATTTTATTTATTATTTCCAGAAAGAGAGGAAGCGAGAAAGGCAGAGAGGGAGAGAAACAGAGAAACATCAATGAATGGTTGCCTTTCACCTGCCTCCAGCTACGGACCTGGCTGGAGACCTGGCTTGCATCCTGGTTATGTGCCCTGGCTGGGGAACTGAACCAGCAACCTTTGGGTTCGCAGGCTGGCACCTTATCCACTGTGCCACCAGCCAGGACTGTGACATTATTTATTAAGAAGGGAATAAACTCAGAATTAATTACAAGACAGAGCATAGTGAGAAAACATTGGGGACCATGCTTAATAAATTGTGATCTATCTCTGTAATGTGGATGAAAGCGGGTTTCAGTTTGAGGTCACCTATCTATAATTAATGTAATGATTATAACTCTTACTGGCAAATAATAAACCTACTGGGATTTCTCTTCATCCAAAATGAAACTTTATGATCAGAATAAAACATATGAGTAAGTCACAGTTTACAAGGACCTCAGGACAAGAACTGGAACCACGGTGACTGCCCTTAAGGTAGTCTGTCTCTTTGCTGATTACTTTGGGGGATTTTCTTGTTCAGCCTTGCTGCTGACAGACCTTCTCTCCTCGCTGATAATGGCTGACTTTAGTTTCCAAGTTTAGAATCTTTTACTACAGAGTGATGCCAGAATTGAGATTAAATATCTTGAATCTTTGCTAAGGAACTATTTGGCTCTCTTGGTGTCCATAAATGACTCCTTCTAGTCCAACCACACTGGGCCCTGCAGCCTTGTCCAAAAACAAACATCTCACTGTTCTAACCTGACAAGTAATCACTAAAACTAGAAGCTAGGGAATATTGTACTATAGTCAAATTGACAGAATATCAGTTGTCCAAAAAATAAACATCCATGAAACAAGGATGTTTTGTTTGTGTTGGTTACAACTTCATGAAGTTTTTGAGCAGAAAAATGAAATGATGTGTGCCAGTCATATCTGCAATTTGCTTTCTTACCAATCATAAGAACTTTCTCAGTATATTTAAAGAATTTCTTTCTTCATGGTTCTTGTTAGGAAGCTAAGCGTGCTGTCCCTACTATGAAGCTAAAAATACTATGTTTTCTTTATATTTGGAGACTCCCTGACCAGGCATGAACATGTCATTCAGGTGGGACACTCAGGGACATCCCACAGGGACTGTGCATCTTGATGTATACTTTTATGTTGGGTCATAGCAGTACAGGTGGTGATGTCAACTCAGCTTCAGCTTAGTGGTGATAGTGGTGCTGTGTGGAATTCAGTGTCTGTTGCATGGTGCCATCCTCTGACCAGATTTAACAAGCCCCATTAACCCATGTCTCCACTTATTTCCAGCCTAACTCTTCCAGCTCCTGTTTTTTTTTTTCTCTATGCTCTTTAATTGAAGCATATAAACCCAATATATTTTTCCACATTTTCTGCTTAGGCAGAAAAGATTTAGATCCACATGAGTTGGTTTCGTGGCTTGCAGTTTGGAACTATAATAATTAGCGAAAATGAGTAACTAGTGAAAGTGCTCATAAATGCAATTTATTAATGTACAAATACATTTATTATTTTTTTTAAAACAATTTTACTCATTATTTCCAGAGAGAAGGGCAGGAGGAAGGAAGAAAGGGAGGGAAACATCAATGTATGGCTGCTTTCAACCGCCTCCAGCTGGGGACCTGGCTTGCAACCTGGTTATGTGCCCTGGCTGGGGAATCGAACCAGCGACCTTTGGGTTCACAGGCCAGCATCTTATCACTGTGCCACCAGCCAGGGCTTTACAATTTACTTTTAATAGTGGTTTCAGGTGTACAGCATAGTAGTTAGACCATCATATACTTTACAAAGTGTTTCCCCTGATATTTCCAGTACCCATCTGTCAGGGTAGGGGGACTGGTTTCCCGTTCCTCTTTGTATATGGCAGGCCCTTCCACTGGAGTCTGCCAACCAGCTAGCTTTGAAGTTAATCTTATCCCAGAGCCCTGGAACACTGAGCCCCCAGATGGCCACCATAGCAACTCTGAGCAGACAGGTGTTGCCTGCCTTTGGGTATACTGCCTATTTGTTCTACTGTGTATAGAGCCTCCTTAGTTCCAAGGTGTATATAAGACGCCCTGGCCCATAAACTAAGCACACAGCTGCTGTACAGTGTAGACAAACCATGCATGGAACACATGGAATGCCGACACCTGTGCAAGACGCCAGGCTGTGTAGAAAGGAGAGTGATTGCAGGATGCCTAGACTCTCCTTGTGGTTGTTAACCTAAGTGCAGCTGTAATAAGTGTGGGACAATCGTGCATGGAGACGCCAAGACCCTAGCTGCCCAGCCTGTGTAGTTCTCAGCCTGCCACCTGTAATAAAATGTGTCAAATTTCCTTAAAATTCCACAGATGTCTTTCCCCAGACCAGAGGCCTGCCCACCATCAGAACCTACTGGTCCAAAGCTCTAAGAGGACCTGACACCACCTATCACCATACATAGTTATTACAATTTATTGACAATTTATGATATACTTTATATCCCTGTGACTATTTTGTAACTATTAATTTCTATTTCTTAATTCTTTCACTTCTTTGACCCAGCCCTCCAATGAACCTCCTACTGGCAGCCACCAATATGCTTTTTCTGTCTATGACTCTGTTTCAATTTTGTTTGTTTATTTTGTTCATTAGGTTCCACATATAAGTAAAATCATAGGAGAACCCATGTCCTTTTAAAAGTAATGTTTAGAAACATTTGTCAAAATTCATTAAAAGGACATTCAGTATTTATGCATTGAAATGCATGTAAATTTTACCTCAAAACAGTAAGAAAAAAGCACTTGAAACAAATACTGAACTCTGGTTAATAATATGTATGCATGTTGAAGTATTTATGAAAATATACTGATGACTGTAACTTTATTTGAAATGCATAAAAATAAAATGGATGAATCTACAATTAGAAGGGTGTGTAGATGACTGTGGATAAATAGATGTGTGATAAAGCAAATACAGTATAATGCAACAGAAAAGTATGTGTATGAATTTTAACTGTAAAATTCTATCAGCTTTTCTGTATTTAAAAATCATTCTAATAAAATAAGGAACAATGAAAAATCAAATGAATTAGGAATCAGCACTTCCTAACATATAGAATGCTTTCTCAACTAATATTGTCATGCTTTTGAGAGTCTAGATGAATCTCTATTCATATAACTTTCATGATAGTATTTTACATTGCTTTAAACTCATATACTTTTGGATTTTCTAAATTTAATGTATCCCATCCTTACCATTTACTATGGATCACCTTAAGTATTTATGTTTTTAATTTCACAATAAAGTTATGCATTTTAGAAATACAAAGAAACAAAATCTGAAAAGTACATAGTACATATGAATGATCTATGTACTAACTACAAAGAGATACTTGGTATATGTTCTAGGATTTGCTTTAATACAAGCCCCTTTAAAATCTGGAGAGACTAAAGGAAAT
The DNA here is from genome assembly GCA_004026585.1 of Noctilio leporinus. Classification (NCBI taxonomy): domain Eukaryota; kingdom Metazoa; phylum Chordata; class Mammalia; order Chiroptera; family Noctilionidae; genus Noctilio; species Noctilio leporinus. The sequence continues at coordinate 101,018 of PVIW01001776.1, forward strand.
ATATGGGAAGCATGCACAATGTTATCTTTGGCATTAAATAGATCTGAGAAGAAATACTGCTTTTTATAATCCAAATTTGTCATTTCCTACCTGAACCTTATCATGACAGATAGTTGTTTTTATTCTTTGGATTTCTCATTTACTTATTCCATGGTTATTTTATGTTTTATTGATTTCCTCAGCTAGCACAGTATTGTAGAAGTACTTCATAATACAATATTATTGGCTCATACCATCTTAATAGCTTAGGGACTGAGATATTTATCAAATACTGCATAATAGGCGCCATTGTGAATAGTGCCAAAATTAATATCAAGGAAATAAAATTTAAGAAACATTAAACAGGTTATTTTGTTGAATGATTAAGATAAGCAACTTCTCTGAGCCACAGTTCTTGAAACTTAACAGCTTTAAAAAATAAAATAAAATGCTTGTAGTACTCCACTGAGTGTATATCACATGCTCTGTAAATAAGTGGTGATTGCTATTAGTATGTAACATTTTTAAAAAATATTTTATTTATTATTTCCAGAGAGAGGAAGGAAGACAGGCAGAGAGGGAGAGAAACATCAATGTATGGTTGCGTTTCACCTGCCTCCAGCTACAGACCTGGCTGGAGACCTGGCTTGCAACTGGTTATATGCCCTATAACCAACTAGCAACCTTTGGGCTCCTAGGCCAGCGCCTTATCCACTGTGCCACCAGCCAGGGCTCTGTGCTACCAGCCAGGGCTAGTATGTAACTTTTGACTTGCACTTGTTAATATATTGACAGATTAAATTATACAAAACAATTTTGTGCTCAAAAGATATTTCAAGATTTTCCCATAAAATTTTGCACAACATTGATAATTTTATCAAGCCCCCTTTTCATTGATAATGCTGTCTTACCTTCAGCTTAAGTAAAAGTATTGACCCAATAAAGTCTGAAGTTTTTGAGTCTCAGTAAATGAGATTTTGTTATATAAGGATCTAAGTTAATGAACCTCACCTAATGTTTTAGATTCTTTGGTAAGACATGATTTTTTTTTAAATTCTATACTGGACTCTGATACTCCATATGTGTGTCATGAGTCATAAGGAAGTAAAGATTTTATTCTTCAAATACATATTATTATTTTTTAAATTAAGTCTTTTCCATTTGTCATGTAACAATTGTTAATAATCTATTCAAATTCTCCCTTTCCATCAATGTTTGCTATGTTTTTCAATCACAAAGAAGAACAAATGAAATATGAATTTTGTTATCCCCCTTATCTGATGGAATTTCCCTTTCTACCTACCTTATGTGAGTCAATTGACTTGTGGCAAGTACCAGCCTCACAGATGGATCACTAATGGCAATCACACAGTTGCTGAGTTTTGCAACACAGGTGCTTAGATTGGCTTGGTTTGCCTGCCAGCCATATATAGATTTTTTGGCAGACCCCCACAGTTATAAAAAGAAGTAAAGAGAGCGCACATAACCAGTCAGTTGACATTCATCCATCCTTTTCCACAATAGTTGAGTCAGACTTACTGCTATTATTGCCTCTTTTTCCCTGATTTACTATTATGTTTTTGACCTCTATATGCAACTTGCAAGGAGACCATTTTTGTTTAATTATCAATGTGCAAATTTAGTATGGGGATAATGTATTTCTTCATTTAACCTTTCCTAACAACAAAGAAACTTGAATATAGTATTTCTTCTCCTGAATCCATAATTAAACATTTTGACCAAAAATAAAAAATAAAAATTATATAAATGAGAGTTTTTAAAAAATAGAAAAACATATATTTGTTATCAGTTTTGAAATTAAATCTTTGGATTTTCAAGCATAACCTTGTCCTTTGCACTTGAGGGACCATGATTGCTATTTATATGTATGTGGGCGGGTCTGAAAATACTGCTTGTGAGCTATTTTTCAGCATGAGTGCATATGAAAATTTGTCTATACTGAGAATATATGCACTGGGCTTATTTCCAGGAATTCTGATATGAATTAGAGGTAGCTCACCCTTGAGGAACTCATGGTAGAGTTGATGAAAATGTCAGTGTGACATCCTCTACTAAAAAGTAAAAATGAAATGAAATGAAATGATACTGCTTGGGCAAAGGTACTTGTCCATGATAAGGGTCAAGGAAAGCCATAGAAAAGACTCTGGCATATACTTAGGGCCTATAGGATGCATAGTGCCACACTATGAAATGATACAGATGTAAGTAGTTCCAACAATAGAAAAGGGAAGAGCAGGTTTGTTTTGAAAATGTGATTTATATATGTTGGAAAAATAGTCCTGTTAGAGATGAGGATCTAGAAATTTATCTTAAGCATGATATTTATTTAAATATAGACAAAGTAAATTGCAAGCATCTCCAGAACAGAACACTTGAATTACACCCTGAACGAATAAACATGTTTGGGTTTCTGAGTTTTCCCATTTCAGCTGCTCCATGTAATTGTACCACAGTACAATGAGTTAATTAAACCAAAAATCTTAGCGCCAAGCCCTTCTTTTGCTTCACATCAGTATTAAACATATTAAAAAGCTTTGATCACTTTACCTTCAAAGCATATCCTATCTTCTTATTTGGATCTTCACTTGATTATTCACTTTCAAGCCACAGTTCTCTCCTATTTGGACAGTTTTAAAAGCCTCCTGATTGACCTCCCTGCTTCTGCTTGTACTGCCTTTCCCAGGAATCTGTCACCCAGCAGTCACTATGATCTTTTAAAATCTAAACCAGAGCATGCCATTGCTGTGTTTATTACCTTTCCAATAGCTCCCCACCAAAGTTAAGACAAAATGCCGGTTTCTAATGCTCCTGTAAGACCTTACAGAATTCAGCTTCATCTCCTGTGGTTCCTGCAATCCTTGCTAAGCTCCAGTCTTTTCATCAAACATAATCAGCTTATTTTTGCTTTGGTTTCTTTGCACTACCCAGAATGATCTTTCTCAGATTATTTGAATTGTGGATGCCAAGGAGAAAGATACATTTGCTGTGAACCCCAGAAGGAATTTATTTCCTGAGATGGACTCCTCATGTCAAATGAGGGTTCAGATTTGATAAATAATCAGAGCTCAGTGGCCATTTGCTTACAAGGGCTTCTCACACACTCTGTATACCAAGAACCTCAGACTGAACTCTTCACCTCCCATGCTCTCCGGCCCTGGTCATTGATGCCTGGCTGAATCAGCTTTACAAAGGAGTTCCTGCCCCATCTAATCAGAGCTGCTCCCTGATGACTGGTCAGAAAGTGCACAGATTTTGATACTTCATTTACATAAAACTGACCTCATTTGGAACCCAGACCGGCACGTTTGCATTGCTTTCACTTTGTCTTTCTAACACAATTTAGGTTGTTACCTGAATCTCCTTGGCAACAGCTCCTTTTGCGCAAATAAATGCTTTCTATTCTTTATTACAGCCTAAAATTAATTTTGGTGTACAATATTTTGGCTCTTGTTCTTTTCATCTCAGATTTAGGTCACCCTGATTTGGGGGACCATTTATGACCACTCAACCTAAGTTATCCACTAGGCATCGGTGTCATAATGCTCTCTCACTATGGCCTCTGAGTAGCTGAAAATGGAAATAAGGAATTTGTGACAGAATGTAAAACAATGCATTACTTTCTTTACAAAGATTGTTTTGCTATATAATAAAAATGTCAACAGGTTTTCATATCCATTTTATCTATACCAACAACCAACAACCTAGGACATAGATGCATTCTACAACTGATTGAAGTAAATCATATGTGACTATTTTTAACATTCCATTATGGAAATTAAAGACTATAACTTGTATTTTTATTTAAGGACTTTTATTGGTTTTTTTTTAAAGATTTTTATTATTTCCAGAGAGAGAAGAAGGGAGAGAGGCAGAGAGGAGAGACACATCAATATATGGTTGCCTTTCACCTGCCTCCAGCCAGGTCCGTGGCTGGAGACCTGGCTTGCAACACGTGCCCTGGCTGGGGATCGAACTAGCGACCTTTGGGTTCACAGGCCAGCGCCTTATCCACCGTGCTACCAGCCAGGACCTTACTGGATTTTTTTTTCCTGTGAAAGAACCAATGCCTAGGTTGAGATCCCAGAGTTATGCACCACAGAGCATTGGAAGAGCTATTTTGGCCTGGAAATGTTAAGGGCAGGTGTGACCCATTATCCATAGACATTGAAGAACTTCAATAAATCTCTTGTCGACTGCATGCTTTTCAAAAGCACAGCCTTCATGGCTTAGTTAGCAGCAAAATGCTGTTCCAAGTAGTTGAAGGTAGTAACATGTTGGATGGAGTTGTATCACATCATTTGATATATTTCTGAACAATGCCTGCCAAAAACAATATGGGAATTCAGTTGTTGTTATTCAACTTTTCCCCCTGAAAACAATTAAACAAGATTTTTAGATGCCTTTTTAAAATCACACATTATCATTTATTTCAAATAGGTAATATATGTACATGTTACAAAGTATAAAAGGCACTCAGAGAACATGTAAAACAAATTCTTAGTTCCACAGCCATCTAGCTCCTATCTCAGACATTCACCGTTGTTCTTTTAAAGTGTGTTTCCTGAGATAGTTGTTTTCATTTGCGGATTGTTGGTGATTGTTTTTCAGTGGGGAAAGGAAGCATATGAAAGAGAATCTGATTTGTTCATTGGTTGCTTTTTGTATGTGCTCTGACCTGAGATCAAATCCACATGGTTGGTATGTCTAGACAAGGCTCCAACCAGCTAAGCTACCTGGCCAGGGCCCAGAGGTAACTGTTTTCAAATGGAAATCATAATGCATCCATTATGTTATGCATGTTGATTTCTTCCTGTTCAAAAAAAAATTGGAGACTTTCCCTATCAATGCATTAAGAATTACCTAATCTAACTGTTGTGTGGTGTTCCATTTTATGAGTAAATCAAATTAACTTCAATACTATCCTAATACCTGATATAATCTAATCTTGATATAAAGAAGAAATGTTTTCAAGCCTTGTTGAATTCCTGATATGCAAACTACTCACTCTTTCTTTCCAGAGAAATAGTGTCCTTTCTCAATTTATACACCAAAAAAGTTGTGTTTACAATACTTTTCCTCAAATTATAAAAACTTTCTTGTGCTCCTATTTCAGTTTTCACACTTAGCAAACTGATTATATTAGAGCTCCTTCCTTTCTTTTTTTTTTTTTTAAGATTTTATTTCATTATTTTTAGAAAGAGGGGAAGGAAGAGAGGCAGAGAGGGAGAGAGACATCAATGTATGGTTGCTTTTCACCTGCCTCCAGCCACAGACCTAACTGGAGACCTGGTTTACAACTTGGTTATGTGTGTGCCCTGGCTGGGGAATCGAACCAGCGACCTTTGGGTTCACAGGCCGGCATCTTACCCACTGTGCTGCCAGCCAGGGCCTAGATCTCCTTTCTAAAGCCTTTCTATTTATCTTTTTATTTTCTTTTGCTCTGCCTTTACTTTTATTTCATTTACTTTTCAATCCTATCATATTTTCACTGTGTTTTCAGCTAAGGTGGTTGTCTTTTGTGTTGCTTCCAGTGTGGACTTCATACCTGAGTTTTTACCCCTTTTATTTTTTTTCCTGTTATTTGCTAACACATGCTAACACATGTCTTTCTCTATTAACCAATAAAGAATTTTATTAAATTCTTGTATCTCTACTTTGAAGTATTGGTCATATTATCACTTAGTTTATAAGATTAACAAAAATTAATGGCAATATTTTTGGTCACAATTTTATCTGCTCTATAAAATCTTTATTTATTTTTTGTCTAATAAAATTTTTGTCCTTTTTTTTCACTTTTATTCTAGCATTTTTCTGTAAAATCTGGTGCTAACTTCTTAATTTCAGAGAGATGAATTTTGGGATCAGTAGTAGCTTACAGGAGCTTTGGGTAAGGCAGGAACTTTTCCTTTAGGCATTATTGACTTAGGACATGATTTATTTAGTTTATTATTGATATAAATTATATTTCAAACAATTGTATTTAATAAGCCATTTAAATCTCTTAACTTCATGATCCCTTTATGTTCCTCTTGATCTTCTACAATCAGGTGTATCTTAATGAAAAGAAGAGGCATTGGGTGAATTTAATGTCTGAGCAACAAGAATTGATTTACCTCAGCATGATGTCCCTTGACTCTTCAACACAGTTCAATAGGAAATAAGTCTTTAAATTCTAAACAAATAATTATATAAAGTATGTTTGAAAGTTATTAACCTATTATAAAGAAATAAAATAATTGGTGGAGGGCTACTTAAACTAAAAATCTAGTATTGTGATTTAGTAAAATAATTTTAAAGCTTTTGTGATTATTATCTGATGGTATTGACATACATTTTTAATTGTCTTTTTTAATACAGAAATTGATGCCAATAGTGTGATCAGCAATTGATAATCACAATATCAGAGTTACTTTTTCTGGGTAAATACCTCAATGATATTCTAACAAACAATTTCTGTCACACTGATTTATCTATACCTTTTGAGGATACAGGTTTCTTTTTCTCTTCATTTTCAGCATGGGAGTTTGGCATTAGCATCACATACAACACCAACATATATCCCATATTTTTAGGATAAAAAAATTTACTGTTAAAGGTCAGCAGCATTTGGGATCTATCGTTTAACAAAATCATATTTCTAGTACTAAGATATGAGTTAGGCAAAGAGCAAAATAGACCTCTGAAGGTAAGTCCTGGTGCATCCACAGGCCATGCAAGGTTGAAATAGTGTGAAATAAAAGAATAAGTAAAATAAAAAATAATATGTAAGAGTTATGCTTGCTTTATTTAGAAATACAGAACTAATATGGTAGATATTCTAGAAAGTAGTTTTATCTTAGTCTGTGTGTATGTTGTCTGTTGTAATTTTTTAAATTTATTTAAAAATTTTATTTGCTTTCCATCACCATTTATTCCCTCATATCCTTTTCTACCTCCACCTTCTCCCTTCCTCCTGTAATCACTACACTATTGTTCATGTCCATAAGTTCTTTCTTGTATTCTTTTTGTTTAATTCGTCCAACCCCTGAAAACTCCCACTAGAGCTGTCAGACTATCAGTCTGTCTATATTTGGCTTATTAGTTTAGTTTGTCCATTAGATTCCACATCTGAGTGAAATCGTGTGGTAGAAGTAGCTTTTCCTTGACCAAAAATCAGTTCTGATTATCTGATGAAGAACCTGTCTGAACCTGATATGATTTAGAAATTTTAAAGGCAACTACTTATTTTTTAACTTTCATTTTTGATTACAGTTAACATTCAATATTATTTTGTATTAGTTTCAGGTGTGCAACATAGTGGTGAGACAATCATATACTTTACAAAGTATTCCCTTCAATATTTCTAGTACATTGCTAAAGCAATTTTATGTCCATTACACCTACCCTGAAGAAACTTTCTGGAACTCAGATAAATATCCTTTTTGTGACAAGGCCTTCCACTAGCATTTACTCTTAGACCCTACTATATGGTAGATTTGCCCACTAATAGTTAAAAATATACTAAATATAATGTTTCCTTTTTCCTTTATCTGTTTGTTAAGGTTTAGACTAGGAATTCCCACCTATTTCTGCTGAAATTTATGTCAACATTTGTATCGCCTAATGCTGTGTCATCATAAGACTATGGAAAAATAATTCATCTAAAAAGAATGAAAAAAATGATTATATCCATGCTTTTGAAATTGTTAGTGCACAAAAATAAGAACATTTTATAATGCTTATGAATAATAAAATTTATTTTGAAAGATGAAAGAGCATGTTTGCATTTATGAAATTATAATAATAATAAAGAGAATAAATTGAAATTTAAAAAACATATGGGATGCAAAACAAAAATGACAAAAGTTGATAATGGTGGCAATAAAATAATAGATTAGATATAGAAGGCACATCTGGGAGTAGGAGCAAATGCTAGAGGGGAAAACTCCCAAGTGAGACTGTTTCGAAGAAAAGCAACAAAGAAAAATTAAAGTGAGGCTAAAGTAGGATAGATTCAGTTAATTAGAACCAAGAATATTAGGACCACAGGAGGTGAGAGTAGAGTGGACAGAGAAAAAAAATAACAGACAGATATCTGAAAATTGTCACAAAACAAAGATACAGTTTTAACTAGCAGATTGAAAATGCCTTTGAAAGCCTAGGAAAGATGATATTAGATAAATAATATTACACATATCTTGGTGAAATTACATATACATAAATAGTTTTCTATGATTTCCATAATACAATAGCCCAAACTTGATGATTTAACTCAAATTTATTCTCTCACAGTTCTAGATATTAGAAATTTGAAGTCAGTTATACTATGTCAAAACCAAGGTGTCTCCTGGGCCACCTTCCCTCCATAGACTCCAGGAAAGAATTCATATTTTTGTCTCTTCTAGATTTTGGTAGCTGCTGTCATCCCTTAGTTTGTGGCAGAATCTCCAGGTTCTGCCTCTGTGGTCATGTTGCTTTTTTCTCTTCTGTGTTTCAAATCACGCTTGGCCTCTCTCGTAAGAATGCAGTGATAGCATTTAGTGACCTCCTGGATAGTCCAATGTTTTCTCCTCCTCTCCAGATTTTCAATTTAATAATTTCTGCAAATTTTTTGATGCACTACAAGGTAATACAAGTTCCTGAAATTAGAAAGTTGATGTTTTACGGGGGGTCCATTATTTAGCCTATGAGTTATATGAATGTATGTATGTGTATTATATAAATCTTCTAAGTATCCAAAGAGAGATATAGATTACATGTGTGGAAACAAAACTCTACTTGCTGTTAGATTTTTATTCTATAGCTAATTCTATGGAGTTAAAGAAAATATGTTTAAATGGTGATATTATAAATTTAGTCAAATATTCATTTATTTGCAAAGGAAACCAAAAGACTTTTTTAGCTGTAAAAAAGCTTGATTTACTTTCCCTAAAGAAAAATTTTGTTGAATTACAGACAGAAAGGAAGTGAGTCAAGGTTAAAAATTTATGAAGAAGGAAGTTGTTTTATAAAAGTCTGGCCATAAGCACCATAGCTTAATAGAGACTTAAGCATCAAATAAAATTTCAGTGCTGAACTGGCTCTGCTTGGTCCAGATTTACACGCAATCTCTAGGTAATCTCTTTCAGTCCAATGGCTGTATATAACATCTTGATGCTGGAGATAACCTAATTTATATCTCTAATCTAGCATCTTCCTCCAAATCAACTCTCATTTAACAAAGTGTGTGTGTTTTTTTTTTCCTACCTCTTTCTTAGATAACTAATAGGTATCGGAAGGTTAACACTTTCTCAAGCAACCTCCTATTTCTTTATTTAGACCTTCTGGACCTGCAGTTTTCCTTTTCTCAGAATGTGATAAATTTATTCAACCAGTTATTTAGGCAGAAAATATTTGTTCACTGTACTATTTTTGAATAAGCACATTAAGTGACTAAATAGTGAATAAAAATTTATCTCAGTACATACTGACATACATTTTAAAATATATTATATAAGCATATACATTTTTGTAGTAGTTAAAATTTATATAAATATATGTAAAAAACTTAAAAACTTATCTTTAGTTAGTGTGGTTACAATTTTTTCTTTTTTATATTTTCTGAGATTTTTTCAATGAGCACACATTTTTGATTAGTAATGATCCGGTACTAGTAACATTTTTATAGATAAGTAAAACAGAAAAATAAATGATAAATAACTGGGATACAGATATGAATCATCAAATTGTTTTGAAAATGGACAACCTCAGGTAACCTCTCATATAGTACAAGTAGCTTTCCTTTAAACTTGCCTTTAAAATCTGTTGAGTAGGAGTGCTTTATATGGAAAAATGTCCCAAAATATTACATTATTGAATTTATTTAAATGGATCCAGCTAAGTTTAGTAAAATTGATACCTTATGCATTGGATTGATATTAGTAATGTAATACTTTTAATCAGGACATTAACATATAATGATTTAAATATTTCTTTTTTAAAGGGATAGTGACAGTTTAAAAAATGTTGAACAGATGGTTAAAAGACATCATAGAATGTCAGAATGCTTTCCAGGAACTGAAACTTGTATATGAAATAGAATTCCATATAGCAGTGCTAACCTAGGTGTTCTGGAATTTGACACAGTCCTTGGTAGCCTTACATCTATTGTCAGAGAAATAAATAGCTTCCTCTCTACTTGGCTTTAATGGCATCAGAATTGAGAGAAAAGACCTGGTACTTACTCTTTGTCTTTGAAATCTTCAAAAATCTGAAAAGAAACATGGAATAGTGGTCTGTTAGAATTTTCACTTAATATTTTGCACATGATTTCAAAGAGAAAACTCCAAGGGAAATTATTAAAATTTTATTGTTGATGGTTATGTGAAAATGTTCATTCACTTACCAAAGAGTATATTATACACACATTTGGTTTAAAATTAAAATTCTACAGCAGATGTTAGCATTTGAGTTTTTCAGCTACTTATTACCTTGCACAAAGATAGTGACTTCATAATTAGCATATTACAATGTCATAAAATAAATATGGTGCATTTCAACTAAAGAAAACCAGAAGAAATATTTTAAAGAATAGTGGGAAAGGATGAGTCCTTTTGGATGAAGAATGTTGCTTTGTGCCTGGGGCTGTAGTCTAAAGGTTCATTTCCATTGATGTAGTGAAAAAACCATGGCTAAACCAAGTTTTGTTTCTTCCAAACTTATGTTTCTGGGTCTGTTCCCAAAGGCCTAACGGTATAATGAAAATGTGTATTATAGATATAAATTTAATCCTTTATATCACCATTGACTTCTAGACCACAGAGCAAGAATCTTTAGCTATTAATTTGCATTAACAAAAAAGAGAAAGAAGAGGAAAAAGGAAAATAAAAAATGTTATTTGAAAAATGAATTTGTTCATAGATATTCTATCAGGAAAATGATATCACCATGAAACTTGAATTTGATGTTCAGAAGATATTCTGAAATATTAAGTAAATGCTAAAAATGAATGTCAAAAACTTAAATTGACACAGGTATGCCCATTATTATCTGTCAAATATCTAAAAGACATTAGGGAAAAAACTACCAAAAAATAGGTATGCAATAACTCATAAATCCAAGTTCTGCCACCCTTTTCACTAGGTTGTTAAGAAGAGTCATAGTTTCTGAAGGATATCTGCTGCAAGAAAAAAATGTTTGTGCTTTCCCAAATAGAAAATAGAAAATTGGTTCAATTGTGATTGGGTCCTAGGTCCTTTAAGGAGTCTTGGGTGTTGGTTTAGGCTGTAAAAGTAAAAACTGTACTAGATAAAGTGAACAGAAAGGAAGGATTTTATTTAAGACTACTGCAATAGAGGAGAAGAATTAAACTCCGAAACGAAAGCTGTGAAGGTTTTAAGTGCTAAGGTGAGTTAAGGAAAAAGTACTGAGGACATTGGGGAAGGGTTGACCATTGGGATATGTTGAGCACATTATTATTAAATTTGAAAATGCTTTTATCTACGATTAGGCCATTTATGTTTGGTAATTGGCTCCTTTCAAAGTTAGGATCTTATCTTCCTTCCTTGCTTTCCTAGGAAGGCACTATCTTTTTAGTGTTTCATTTCAAAGCAATAGTTCCCAGGTCCTTAAGAAAGACATTTCCTGTGTAGTAACTATGACAAGATGCTGGGAGATTTACATACATTTCAAGTGGTAGAGAAAGAATTAACAATTGTAACATTTCTGAAATAGGTCAGAGGCCTACAGTCTAGAAGATGTCTGTCCAAAGTTTAGTCAAATTGAGGGGAACATTAAGACTCTCAGTCAAGGCAATGACTTTGAATTTATATTGTAGGTTGAATTATCTATACCAGTAATATTTCTCTAGTGTGTTCTTTTCTCCCTTTTGGTTAAAATTAGGAATAGCTATTCTAGATAGATAATGCATTCACAGGTAGATAGGCAGACAGACAGATAGATCATTCCCTTGGCATATTCATTTCAGAGATTTTTTAAAGTCCTAATGTTGTTAAATGCATTTTTATAGTTCATTCTCCAGAGACTTCTTTGCTAAGTTTTCTTTTCCTTTTCCTCCCTGAACTATTGAAAATAAAAAGAAAAAATGAAAAAAGGAATTAAGCGAGGGATTATTTTTTTCTTAATCCTTTTACCTTTTTCATCCTGTCCCATAGTGGCCCTTCTCACTGTGTCAGTCTATTCTCTATCTTTGAGTTTGTTTCTATTTTGTTTGTTAGTTTACTTTGTTAATTAGGTTGCACATATGAGTGAAGTCACATGCTATTTGTCATTCTTTGACTGATTTTTTTTCACTTAACAAGGTTCCCCAGGTCCATCCATGCTGTTGCAAAGGATAAGATTTCCTTCTTTTTCTTTGGCCCTGTATGTAGTGTTGTGTAAATGTATCACAGCTTTTTTTATCCACTCATCTACTGAGGGGCACTTGGGCTGTTTCCAAATCTCGGCTACTGTAAATAACACTGAAATGAACACTGAAATGAAATACTCTTTCAAAGTATTGTTTTGGGTTTCTTTGGATATATTCTCAGATTATGTATTACATTAGTTTTAATACTTGATATGACTATACCATATGACTATAAAGCATTCTCCTTTTTTAATATGTCAAAATCACATTTTTGCTCCCTCTTGGAATAACTCAGTGAAAATTTTTTACAGTGATCTTTTACTAGACATGAATAGACTTCTATATGTATAAATGTATGTATTTATGCATCTGCTTGTATGTGTTGTTCATGCAATTACGGTGATCCTTGCTTTATTCTTTGACCTTCTGTAGGTTTTACCAAGATTGTATTGATAAACAACCCTATTGGTGTATCTTCACATTAAGAACATTCAATCAGAAAACTTGTATTTCCTATATTTCTTATCATATTAATTTTAAAATAAACTATATGGAGAACAGTTTTTAATTCATTAAGGCTGCAACTGCAACAGGAAATTTTACTGACTATTGAGTTTGTCTTTCCTCTTCAGCAATGCCAGGAAGGTTCCAATTATTAGAATATTCTATTAGATTTCACAGCAGCAATTACATTAAGATTTATTTATGGACTCTATTATCTGATTAATAAGAATTAAATTTACCTTTAAAATTATATCATTCATTCTGATGTTTCAACATATATCAGAGATTCTATATCAAAAGAAGGCTCAGGTGATTCTGAAAAGCATAATGGATTCTGAAACCATGCTGGTGGTGTAGAACTAAAAGCCTGATAATTCATGGATCATTTGTGTTTTATTTGTCTTTATCTAAGGGTGAGGGAAAAATTATAAAGCAAAAATATCGATTTCCAGTGATACTGAAGTGCTATCAGAAGTGACTTGACTTGTATAACAACTATCTAACCAGCTGAAGATGGTGAAGTACCATGGACCTCGAGTGAGGAAGGCAGACCAATACTGTAGCTCTAACTATAAACACCAGGAAAAAAGAAACTGGGATATACTTTAACCAACAGCATACGGATGTGTAGACTCACTTTGGTATAGATCGAATGATCATTTTCCATTTTTAATTAGCATAGTCAACAAGTCTTTGCCAGTTTCTAAAACTTAACATCCGGAACTTGTCCCCTTTAGTGAACTACAGTGAATTCATTAAAAAAAAAGTTATAAAAATAACATTTGTCTGTCAAAAGTATAAATATTTGTCTCTTATGAAAATGGAACAGTTGTTCTTAATATTTCTGGGTTTAGTCAGGTTTTCTATCCCAGGTGGTTCATAACTTCTGACTTTAGGTTTCTGCTCATTGACATTTTTATTAGTTATAGGAAGAGCAATTTACATACATAATACATGTCTGGGAAGGGTCAAGGAATGGGGAGTTGTGAAAGGGCAAGAGTTGAAAGAATAAAGAATATAATTTGAGGATTTTAAGCATGTATATATTTAAAAAATAAAAAAACTAATGTATATTATTTTATACTTTATCTCTTATTAGTAACATTTTGTTTCTATCCAAAGGACCAAGACTCTTATTTTTAGATTCCTTCTTGTTTTATGTTAAAAACAAAGGGGATTTATTATGTTTCTTTTTGCAACTCAGATTAACATTAAATTCATAAATTAATTAGATGAAACTGTATTATAAATTACAGTATCCAGTATTGCAAGATCTAATGATTTAAAAAAGATATCCTTTTATGAGTAGTAATGAAAATAAACATGCAACTAAAAAGAGAATGCAGATACTTCTTAGGAAATAAATATTGAAGTTACTTGGAAAATAAGGAATTTGAAGCTGTAAATCATTTTAATATGTATATAATTGTCAAATTTTAATTGTCAAATTTAATTAAACATGTTCTAGCCATTTGGGTTATGGAATGCTAGGTACAATGCTAAGTGATAGATGTGAGAAGTTGATATTACCCTTTTGGGATTTTTGTTTCGCTATATAATGGCTTTCTTTCTAGGTGAGCAAGAGTGCCATTGATATTTTTGCCCTGATTTACAGGAAAATGAACATTCTGTAAAGAGTAAATCTATTAATTAGAGACCTGCACAGTTTTCTTTCTTGCTTGTGTAATCGTTGAATTGTTTTTTCCAGTCCATCATGTAATTGCTCCAGCGATGGAATCCTGCTTTCCATTCTTGTTCTGCTTCATCAATATTTTCTATAAAACATTATAAATTGAATTAATTTAAATTTAACCTCTATTTGAATTAATTAAAAAATGATTTTTATTACAGATGACATTGTTTTAAGTACACTGAATAGCAATTTTTATTTTTCATTATCATCTTTTTTACTATCTGAATAGCTTTTATTATACATTATATAGAATTTCAAATAATGTCTTTGTATAAAATGTATATAAAATACAAAATGAATAATACATAAACTGCAAACATGGGTGTATCAATTATATGCAAACTACCATTTTTTCTCAATATAAGACAGACATGACCATAAGATGAACCAAGGTTTAGAGAAAGAAAACAGGAAAAAAATATTCTGAACCAAATGGTGTATTAAAATATTTAACAAAACAGAATTATATTTTAACCATGTAAAGTGAACAGTAGTCAACAGTGGTATTAAGAACCATCATCACTGTCAATAACAAATGAGGAGAGGCTTTAATGTTCAAGTACTCTTACAGGTTTTTAGGAACCCCAAGAATTCATCATTACACGTGTCAGAATTTATGAAGCTCAGGTGTTCACAATCACTGATATCACTTTCTTCACTATCTTCATATATGATACTATCTTCAGTTCCATCTAAGGCATTGCTAATGACACATTTTTTGAATGACCGTATAATGGTTTCATCCTTCACTGAGTGCCATGATGTTTTCATCCATTCACAAACTTGAGTGATAGTGGGCCTCTTCATTCGTCTAGTAGGTGTCAGATCATGCTTACCAGCAGCCATCCATTTGTTCCACTCTTCTCGCATAAAGACTTTTAATGGTTTGTTGATAGAAACGTTGAGAGGTTGCAACTGGCTGGTAAGGCCCCCAGGAATTACAGCTAGATGAGTCTTCACTTCTTTAAAGCTCTTTTTGGTAGTTTCCCTAATATGTGCTCTAAACTGGTCAAGCACTAATAAGCCTCATACCCGTTATTACCCTCAGCTGATCTGACAGGTCAATGGTTGTAGCTGGGAGTGTCAGGCAGCTCTCTGCACTCTCCCAGGTCCCAGGTGATGGGCAGAGGTGGACAACAACTGACCAGATGTCCTGAGATTCAGCAGTAAAGTGGGACATTTAAACATCCCCAGGGGTTTCACTTGCGCCCACTGCTTCCTCTTTGAACAGCTGTTGCCACCATTGACTGGTCAGGTAATACACATCATGGTCTGTGACACAGTATTTGCTTCATAAGACGCACAGATATTTCCCTCCACATTTTTAGGGGAAAAAGTGTGTCTTACGGAGCGAAAAATACGGTATCTTAGATTGCATATACTTAGTTTCGTTTCATAGATAGCATTCATTTCCTTGATTACTACTCATAACAAAAATTTTAATTCATCTTACATATATAATTATACTTCAGAATATTTTTTAATTTAAATATGTTTTATTGATTTTGCTGTTATAGTTGTACCAATTTTCCCCCTTTGATCCCTTCCATCCAGTACCCCTATTCCCTCTAGCAATGTCCCACTTAGTTCATGTCCATGTGACAGGCACCTAAGTGCTTTAGCCTCTCCATTTCCTTTCTTCTTCTTAATATCCCTCTGTCTATTCTGTAACCATCAATGTGTATTTGTTTTTTTCTTTCACATCCAGACAATTCACCATTTAATTACTGCCTTCTAACTATCAACTTCTCAAATTATATTAATATAAACTTTTCTGGCTTGTAGTGTTTCTGTTGAGAAATCAGTTGATAACCATATTGGAGTCCCCTTATATGTTATTAGCTGTTTTTCTGTTGTTACTTTTAGATTCTCTTCTTGTCTTTGAAATTTGCCATTTTAATGATGATGCATCTTGGAGTGGGCCTGTTAGGGTTCATTTTCATTGGGACCCTCTGTGCTTCCTGAACTTGAGTAACAGTTTCACTCATCAAGTTAGGGAAGTTTTCTATCATTACTTTTTTGAACAGGTTTTCCATTCCTTGTTTCTCTTCTCCTTCTGGTATCCCTGTGATATGGATATTATTACATTTCATGTTGTTCTGTAGCTCTTTTAAAACCTCTTCATTCTTTTTCAGTCTTCTTTCATTTTCTTGCACTATCTGGGAATATTTTCTTATGTTGACCTCCAGCTTGCTGATCTGACCCTCTGCTTTCTCTAGCCTGCTTTTGATTCCTTCTACTGTGGTCTTCAATTCAGAAATTGTATTCTTCATTTCCTCCTGGCTCTTATTGATGGTTTCTATATCCTTTTTAATGCTGGTGTAGTACTGAGTAAGATCTTTGTAGCTCCTCTGGGGTTGTTTGCAGTTTTCTTTGAACTCACTAAACTCATTGAGCTTCTCTGTAATCATTATTTTGAATTCCATGTCCAATAGTTTGCATGCCTCTATTTCATTTGGCACTCTATCTGGAAATTCCTCCCTTCTTTTTGATGGGGATTTGTTTATTTGTCTCCCCATTTTAGGTGACTCTTCTTGTTTGTTTCTGCTTCTTAGATTGGCATGCTTTGACTTTCTGAATCATTAATCCAATTAATCTGTGATCAGCCTTTAGGTTTAGGCACCACTGGGTGGGACAGATCAATTCCTATGGGAGGGGCTGATGCTTTTCTTCACACTACTGAGGCTCGGAGAAAAGTGGTCTGCCTACTGTATGGGGGATGAGACAGCACTGGGGCCTCATGGGCTGCTCCCGCATTTCTCTCCTCAAAGCCACCTCCCCAACTTTCCTTAAGCATCTCTAAGTCTCTAGTCTACTCTGCTCTCCCTCTGCCAGAGCCCAGGTAAGTGGTGCAAATGTATTTTTGTGCACAGTCCCTTTAAGATCCATGTCTCTAGCTCTCTTTTTCAAGCTGCTAAACCTGGCTGCATTTTGATTTTCAAAGCTGGATGCTGTTTTACTCTCAGCTTTGTTGCTATAGGCTAGGAAGCCCAACTGGGGATTTAGATCCCACCCTTCTCAGGTGGAGCCCCCTGCTGCTGAGATGTTTCTCTGTCCCTTTAGCTGCCACTGGAGGAGCCCCACTAGCCTCTGGGGTCTCCACACTTCCTACCAGTCACGTTGTGATGATTCAGCTATTCTATTCTGTCCCTGATAATAAGACTTCTCTCCAATTGGTGTTCTGTTACTCATTCTGGATGATTTCTCACCAATTTAGTTGTAATTCCAGATTGGTCCTGGGAGAAGATTGGTATAACTCCACTTACTCCTTTCCTTCTCCATCTTGATTTCTCCCAGTGTATTACTTTTGATGAAAATGTTCATATCACAATATTTGTTTATCTAGATGACTTTGAAATTTTCATTTTATGTCTATTTTGCACTTACCCAGTATCAATATATTTTAATTTCAAACAATGCTTAGTTATTAAAAACAGCTTATTGAAACTAGTATAGGAAAGCAGTTTATTAAGTGCTTTGCAAATTAGAGAGACTACTAAAATAATCTCTGCATTCCAGTAATTTGCAAAATATATGTATGTGTCAGGGGAGAGGGTGTTTATAGAAAAAAATAATGTGAGGCAATGAGCCAAATATAGTTTATTGATCTACAACAAAAACCTTGATATCTTGATTTATTTGAAAACATATACCCTACATTAAAGAATAAAGTTTGTGAACCATAGATACTTTTAAATTACAAGCTTTTAAAAAAATATTTATGTTCCAAATATAAATAAGCCTAGAAAATGGTTTTTATTTTAAATGTATAAGCATTTTACACTTTTATAGCTCTCTTACATTTAAACATTTAGGATGCTGAACTAATCATTGATTTAACAACAAAATTTTAGGTATTTCTATTTTGCTAAAAACAAAGATTTAATACTTTTTAAACATATACTTTTCAGTTAGGATTTTAAAAATTAATTATAAATTTTTAATACATTGATGCTATAAAATCACATGCATTTACTTTAAAATGAAGACATATATTTAATATAACATTTTTAGAGAAATTATCTGAGGAAAGTAACACTAAGATATTAAGTTATATTTTGAAAACACATGCAACTATCCCCAAAGTATGATACTAACCCAGAACAGGTATGACATTTCCCCACATTGTTGCTCTGACTACCAAGATATTCAGCACTGTGTAAAAAAGAACAGAAGCTACCCAACAGTTTTGAAGTTTGTTGACTAAATCTTGGTGGTGTATGAATATTTAGAGGCAGCGATTTTGAAGTACATCTTCAGAAATTGCTAATACTCAAAGTTTATTATATCAAAAAGATCAGTTACAATAGACCACATGTGCCTAAACCAGAATGACTCAGTTTGGCTTATAATAAATTAGTCATTTACCTTTCTTCTAACCTCTGTCTTATAATTTTCTCAAGTTATGATCTCATTTAAAATATTTTAAGTAAAAATTAAGGATATATAGTGTGTGACATGGTACCTCTTGCGTTCACTTAGCAGGTTGAACATGTTACTTCATTGTTATTCACACCTAAAGGACACAAAGGCATCAACCATATCTCTGCCAAGGGATATGGAACCCATCTTTGAATATATATTGTGTCACAGAACACTGCTGTATCAGAAACATTTCCCAAACAGATGGTGTACATAATTATAATTTTGGTGAATAATGTCTGATAATCAAAAGGCATGTTAAACAATTAAATACAGCTTTGGGGTACCCATATTTGCCTGAAACTAACTCTTTCCCTTTCTTAATAAGAAACTGAAAACATCTACTATTTTGTGGTATTTAATATACACTCTGAAAGTTACAGAGTGTTATGATGAACAGAATGGTAAAGTGCAAAGGAACTGGCCAGCAATATGTCTAATGATGGCAAGTCAATTATTTTTATTTGAAAAAATTAAGGTAGAAATCAACTAGAAGAGCCACATGGATTATAAACTGCTGTGTATTTTCAACCCAGGCATTGAATTTTTATCACATTGAATTGATTTTTATCCACTTGAATTGATCATTCAAGTGGGATGTTTAAATTGATTTAAATGATTTTTCACTAATAAATTTTGAAATAATATGATATCATGAACCAATTTCCTTAGTATTTCCTTATATGTCTAAGAAATTATTTATTGATGATTAGTTAACTAAATTAATATCTGTTTATTGTATTATGTAATATATGTACATGCTCTTAAATAAATATCTCCAAATTATGAATACATTTAGAAATATTTATATTGTGAGGGTTTTTTTGCAATATGTATTGTTATTCTTTTAGTTGTCCCAATTTTTCCCCATTGCTCTTCCCTGCCTCATCCATCCTTCCTAGAGATTTTTCTTCTTTAGCAATGAAGGGTTCCACTATTTATCAATATTTTTTTACCCCTCTCAGAGTATACATTACATTTTGCTCTAGTAATTTATAATTTTTAGTTATATAGATTATTGATTTTATATATTTATTCATTATTCATTAATTAATTCCACACAAATTGGATGAATAGCAAATAGTATCCTATTTTGGTTCTACTATTGTTTTATGATCTTCTAGAGAAAATTTTATATTTTTGGTTTCTTTACTTAACTACTAAAATGCTACTCATATAGCAAACCTGCAAAGCATATCTGAATTGTTGGAAAAAAGTTGTTAATGTAATAGATTTATTGCAATCAAGTAATTATAATGTCATAGATTAACACCATCACCATTCCTTGGATATTCTAATTTTCCCCCCTTTTACATAATCCACACCCAATTATTTAATCAAATATTAAAAACACACACCTGTCATTTCCAAGACTTTGGGGAAAAACAGTGTCCAGAATCGGCATTGTTGAGCATGTAACTTAGTGTATACTTTCGGTGACTCCGTGTTCAAGGTTACATATTTTTGTTCAGTGCTTTTGAAGACAGGCCATCTTGTACTACTATTCTGGGTCCCATCTGGATTTCTAAAAATTTAAAGAAAATTATTTTAGCTCTACTGAAATTATTGCTGAATAAAAGTATTGTCCTAAAAAAACCAGAGGTTTTTTAACAAGTCAGAAATAATTGTGGATTTATTTTGATGAGGTCAAGTATAAATGAACTTAGTTTAATGTTTTCAATACTTTGAAGCTCTATGTTAGTTAAAATTGTTTCTTTAACAATTAAATAAAGAGAACTTGTATATGCATTTATACTTAACATTCATAGAGAAAAACATATTCTATTCAATAATGCTATTATTTTTAAGTGTTCAACGGTTATTTTGAGCATTTAAAAAGAATTATTTTTGTTTCATTGTTAAAAAGTATTATTTTTGTTTCATCTTTTTTTCTCATTCTGGGCCCAATCTTTTCACAATGAACATTAATACCATCTAGTCCACTCAATATCTCTTGCATCTATTTTATTCTATTTGATATCCTTACTGCCTGAGTATGGAAACATATTTCCTTATTATGTAATAAACTCATTACCTAAGAAACTGCCTTTGATCTCACTTTTAAGTTGCTCTTACCTTCTTAAAGATCTATTCATTGCTTAAATCCTTTAATAACTTATTCTTTTCATAAGCCAACCAACAGGAATTAGAAATAGTTCCTCAGTAATTTCCTTCTTTATTTTTACTTCTTTGCCTTTGCTTAAGCTATTATGTCTGCTTGAAGTTATTTCATTCCCTAACATGATGTGTCTAAGTGGCTTCAAAACCTTCATATTCTATTTTTGTGCTACTTCTTATAGCTTTCATTGTGATTTTTAATAGTTCATGTTTTACTGTATTTTTTTCATTACCATGTATTCTCATATATCCTCTTCTACCTCCACCCCCTCCCACAAAAAAGATAAATACCATATGTAGAATCTAATAAACAAACTGAATTGACAAGCAAAATAAAGACAGATTCATAATTAAAGAGCAAGTGACAGCTATGAGGGTGGGGTTGAGAGATGGAGAGATCAAGCAGAAGAGGACAAGAACTCGGATTCAAACAACCGTGTCATTGTGGTTATTAAATGAGTACCACTTGACTCTATATTTTAGAAATTTACAGTTTCAGGTTTATTTACACCTTTGTAGTACTCAATAACACATTATTATCTTGGTCACATGAATAGAGAAACTCAAACAGTGAACATTGTGAAAGTGACTCCAAGTAGAAAGTCCATAGATTTTCCTTTCATATACTTTAGGCCATAATTAGGAGTCAGACATTGCTTTAGGCCCTAGAAATAGAAATAAATATAAGAAACATAGTTTCTATCAGGGTATTTACAAACAAGAATATCCATGAAAACAAAGAACCACCAAGGTATGGTAGCCTAGACCAACCAGAAACAAAGGGCCACATCAGCAGAAGGAGTGGAGCAATCACTATGTTTGAAAGAAAAATAACTGAAAGAATGAACTCTAGCTGAAGAGGAAGAAATAGGTACTGAATCATAATGAAAAGTTAGGAAAATTTAAGTGAGGGGACAGAATTAACATAGGCAGAAATAATGAGTGTTCATCTAAGTTCAAATAGAATGAAAAACCACTTTTCTTGGATTCCAGGATAGAGGAGACACTTAGAATTATGGCTTTAAGAAAGTAGTGTTATCATATTTAAGACCTGACAGTCTAGAAAAATGGTTTAGATTTTAGCTTGTAGGTGTTTATGATTCTTGGGGGACTTTTTTTTTTTTTTTTTTACTGAATGGCTTACTGTGAACATAACATTTTAGAATAACTGACCCAGGGGCAACATCTAGAATAATTAAGAAACCTGTAAAGTAGTCACAGGTACTTTCATCATAAAGAGAAGACTAAAGTGATAAGAATTAGCAAGCCATTCTCTTCTGTTAGCTGCTTTCTGCCTTAAGCTAACACATATAAGAAGAACTTCAGTTGAATTTTCCTAAAAGTTCAGCACATAAAATTCTTCATCATTTAATACCATGTGGATGGAGATAGAAAGTTGGTAGCAGTGCTAGCAAATACTTTTTTTTTTTTTTGGCCAAAATTCTATCAAGCCAGTGGACTTTGGAAAGAGAAGCAGGCATTCATCCAATATGATTATCTAGAGGTAATTTTTTGCCATCTAGAACTTGTATCAAATCAGCACCATAAATTTGTATTTTATCATAGGTGCAGACAGACTCATCCATGAATTCAGAAGCTTTAGTGATAAATAGCTTTTTGATGGACTAGTTAATTTTACTTAAGAATTGGATGATTTAATAAGATTTATTAATAAATAGAGCTACTCAAGCTAAACTCATTCACAATAGGATTGAAACCTCCTGCTTTAGGGTATCAGTTGAGAGAGGGTATGAAGCAATTTCTCCAGTTCACAGATGGCACACTTGTCCAGGTGAATTATTGAGTCCTTTTTCTTTCCTTTAAAGTTTTAGAAACTAATAAGTACAGCTGCTGGAGGCTGGGTTTTCAACCAGGAGAACCATTGGACTGATTCGGTACAGCAATTCTTATGTTCCTGAATTGCCCACTTGACTTCTAATTCCAGTCTAATTAACTTATGGCAACATTTTAACTGCACATTCATTTCTGGCTTCTGCAAAGGGTGACTTAAACAGAGCTGACTTGCACTTGAGTTCAAGAGTGAAGTGGTAATGACACTGCCAGTGTTGATTTAACAAACTTTGTCTCATGAAATAACTCATGACACTCCAAATTACAATTCAGAGATAATAAAGTTTCTTTGCCTATGGATACAAATTTAGTTTTCAAGAAGTTATTGAAACAGCTATTGAAGGGATGGAACATTTTACTCTGTAATTTGAAGAAATCCCCAAAGATGGAAATTTAACAAGAAAATATTATTCTCTTCCTAACTGTAACTATGTAAAAACTTTGTGAAATAGAACACATCTTCCAGATATACAATTTTGAAACATGATATAATTTTAATCTCAACATTATAAGATAAATTTAAACATCTTGATGTTGTTATTTTTCAAAATAAATTCTGTTCTTGTAACAAAATACAAATACTTTAAAATGTTAATGCCTACAATTCTTCATGAACAGGTGTAATTTTTGCTTTATTTTTACTATCATTATTTTTGTACTTTGTGATATATAAAAGTAGTCTAAAGGTCTTCTATTATGCTTTTCTTCTTATGTAGGTTTGAAAAGTTTTACATTTTAGCTTATTTAACCAAAAAAGGCAGATTAAATTTTTAACATCTGTGTTTCAGGATTTATCTGCTTGTTATTGATGTGTGAGCTCAGACTAGACAACTGATTTTGTAAATAGATATTTTAATGATATTAGTTGACTCAGCACACTTGATATGAAGTAGTACTCATTCAGCTCCATATATCAAGTATATATATATACTTATATATATATATATATATATATATATATATATATATATATATAAACCTCAATATTGCCTACCAAAACTGACATTGAAATTAAGATTCTTTTTGACTAAGAATTCAGAGGTACCAATGTCTAAGTAGGGTATACATCTATTTTTAAGTGAATATATTTCTTTTTACTTTACATCTAATAAAATGAAGACATGATTAATAGTTGTAAATAAAAAGGACACCTGAAATATTCTACTTTCATAAGAAATCTAATAGTTTATATTGCATAATTTCTTAAATTTACAGATATTCATAGATTTATTTTTCATGTCATATTATACTTAAATCAAATTATATTTTAATTAAAATAATTGAAGGGCTATTAGAGAATGCGACTTTAGAAAAATATTCATTCATTAAACAAATATTATTGAATGCATGTTAGTCTTTAAGTCACAGAAGATTCAACAATGGCAAATTAGAAATTCCTGCCTCTTGCAGTTATTTATTTATTTATTTATTTATACTTTTTTTTTTTTTTTTTTTAAGATTTTATTTCATTATTTTTTAGAAAGAGGGGAAGGGAAAGAGGCAGAGAGGGAGAAAGACATCAATGTATGGTTGCATTTCACCTGCCTCCAGCCACAGACCTGACTGGAGACCTGGTTTGCAACCTGGTTATGTGCCTGGGCTGGGGAATCGAACCTGTGACCTTTGGGTTCACAGGCCGGCACCTTAACCATTGTGCTACCAGCCAGGGTGCAGTTTTTATTTTTTAAAGAAGATAGACAATAAACAAGATAAATAAGAAAAACATGGTAGATACTAATAGCTGCTAGTGACAATAAAATGGAGAGTAGGAATAATAAAAAATGATCAATAAGTATTAGTGAGATGGGACAGTAGTGAGAAGGTATGTAATAGTGAATTTGATCGGACATTGTTCATAGTTCCCGTGAGAGAACATTTAACTGTTTGGAATTTTCCACCATAACTGAATATTTATGTTAATAAAGTGACTCAGGGTGGATACCTGATGGTTTTTGTTAATGACATGGCTCAGGTTGGAGTTACTCTTGCTGAGAAGCTTAGGAAAGGAATGGTTGTGGCTGAAAGACCTACTATGTTATTAAAGGGTTGGGACTTGGAGCCATATGATATCAACCTGACCACATGGCCTATAATTCAATCACTCACACCTACATAATAACCCCCCCACCCCACCCCACTATAAAACTTGGGCTCAAGCTCAGATGAGCTTCTTGGGTTGGCAATACTCCAAGGGCATGGCACGTTACCATTATTCATGGCATGAAGGTAATGCATTTCTAACGACACAGAAGCTTTGCTTTTGGAACATTGCCAATACCAGATACTGTTCCATGTACTCTTCCTTTGACTGGTTCTAATGTATATCTTTTTGTTTTATTAAAATTTTAATCATAATTATAGCACTTTCCTGAGTTCTGTGAATCATTCTAACAAATGATCAAATCTTATAGAGTCCATGAGGACTCTGCATTTGTATGTGGCTAGTCGTCAGTGAGGGTGGCTTGGGGACTCTGAACTTGCAACTGGTGCCAGAAATTTGGGACTGACTTAGAAGTGTGAAGAGCTGAGTCCTTAGCTTTCATTTAGGCTAACTCTGGGCAGGAAACATTTGCAATATTTGATAAGGGACTCATAAATGAAGGCTTAATGGAGAAGAGTGAGTCATGCAGTTTTTGGAGGAAGAACATTTCAAGGATGGAGCTGGAGAGTATTATGCACAGAGAAATAAGCCAGGCACCCAAAGACAAATACCTTATGACCTCACCTAATACCGGTGGACAAAACAAATGGAATGACCAAAATAGAACAAGAGGCTTGGAAACAAGGAATAGACTGACAGTGACAAGAGGGGAGGGGGAGAGGGGAGGGAGATGGGAAAGAAGGAATAGGGGCTAGTCAAGGAATGAAATAAATGACCCATAGGTACGCACAACTGAGTGGATATTGACTATGGGAGAGGGGATGGGTGCGCAGGGCAGGAGAGAGCAATGGGGAAAAATAGGACAACTATAATAGAAACACAATAAAATTTAAAAATATATGTCTTTATAAAAGAAATAATAGAAAGCAAAAGGCTATGAGACAGGTAGGAGTCTAGAATTTTCTAAGAAATGCAAGTAGGAGAGTGTGGCTAGAATAAAGCCAGCCAAGAAGGAAGTAGTCTGAGTTGAGGTTAGAGAAGTGACATGAGGAACACTTTATTTAGTGACCTGTGGGTCCTTGTTAGCTTTTTATGTCTACTTTCAGTGAATGAAGAATTAATTGGAGGTTTTGCACAAAGAAAAAAACAAGTTCTCACATTTCTTAAAAGGTCACCTGGCTGCATCTCTGGGATTGACCACAAGGAATACAAGGTCAGAACCAGGGAGACCAGTTAGGAAACCGGAAAAAATTAGGTTAGGGATGATTGCTTGCTTGAACTAGGGAGGTAGTAGTAGAAACTGAGAGATGTGGTCAGATTTTTAATATATTTTGAAGATACCTCTTTGCAATGGGTTAGATATGCAGAGAAAGCCAACATATCGGCCCAAGTACCTGGAAGGATGAATGGAGTTGCCATTATCGAAACAGGAAATGCTACAAGAAGAGCATGATTGGAGGAAAATATCAAGAATTCAGCTCTTTATGTGTTAAATTTGAGATTAAAGAAGAGATGATAAGTAAGCAGTTAGAATTCAGTGGCAGATCATCTTTATTTCATCGAGGAAATCTATGTGCTCTAAACGGATTCACAAGCTTTTAAATGGAGTTCCCCCCAGGAGCACTAAATATGTGATCAATATACAAATACAAAAATAGCATTTAAAATATATAAAATGCAATAAATTATTCCATAGGATATATAACATCTGTCCCCTTGCAGACTGTAGCTTCAGCGCCCGTGCTATTCCTAACAAGTTATCAAACAGGCCCTCTTGATGACTCAGTTAAAACAACCAGTCTCTGTCCTTACATTGAAACTTATTTTAACTGTTTTTTTTTTTTTTTTTTTTTTTTCTTCTCTCATTTGAAGGTGCTAGAGCCTGAATGTTTACACCCTTCCATTTGGTGATGGTTAGAAGCTGTAACTGTTGGAAGGTGTGTTGAGGCAGAGCATTCATACATGAAATGAGTTCCTTTATAAAAGAAGCCCCAAGGCCTTGGCTGGTGGCACAGCGGATAAGGTGCTAGCCTGTGTACCTAAAGGTCACTGGTTCGATTCCCAGCCAGGGCACATAACCAGGTTGCAAACCAGGTCTCCAGTCAGGTCCATAGCTGGAGGCAGGTGAAAGGCAACCATACATTGATGTTTCTCTCCCTTTCTTCCTCCCTCCCTTCCCCTCTCTCCAAAAGTAATGAATAAAATCTAAAAAAGAAAAAGCCTCAGAGGAATCCCTTGCCCCTTCTACCATGAGAGGACACAATGAGAAGAAACCAGCTATGAATCAAGAGGGTCTTCACCAGAAAGTAACCATGCTGGCACCCTAGTCTTGGACGTGTACCTCCAAAACTGTGAACAATAAATTCCTGTTGCTTATACACTACCTGGTTGTGGTATGTTGTGAACAAACTAAGACAGAGAGTAACCTCCATGCAAACCATCATTTGGTTGCTTTGTTTACAACCTGGAACTATTCCTTACTTACAGCATATAGGCAAGAAATATGACTAAAGTGAGAAACATCACAACTGGTAGCTTAAGTTATTTCATTTTCTTTTAGAGTAAACATTCACATTTAAAAACTACCACCACATAGAAAATCATATTTCACAGATAATCATTTATCCAATTTCAGAAAAATTACCAATCTGAATTAATTAATGTAATTAATTAATGAATTAATGTAAAATTCTGCTTCAAATTAGTTTTTACTACAGCCATAAGACATCATGGGGATAATTTTAACATGTGTCTGACATGGAAACTCTTTTTTACTATGGTAATTTAACATGTAAATCAACCTAATTGGTAACATGGCATATAATCTGTTCCTAAAAGATCCACAAGGAAAAAGTGAGATGTGCAGATTTAATACCCTGAGAGAAAAAAAAAAGGAACCAATCAAACAAAATTAAACAACAGTAAAATAAAAAGGAGACATTGAGTTAGTACTGGCAAACAAACATTTTGCAATATTAGTAATAGCAAATAAAAAAATTCACAAGTTGTTTATTTTATTTATTTATTTATTTATTTATGTATTTATTCATTCATTCATTCATTCTTTCCTCACTTAAGGACATGCTTATTAATATTAGATAGAATGAAAGAATGGGGCAGAGAAGGAGGGAAAGAAACATCATTGCCTCTCACACACACCCTGACCTAGAACAAAGTGCAACCCATTCATGTGCCCTGACAGGGATCAAATCCACAACCTTTTGTTTTATGGGATGACACTCCCAACCAATTGAGCCAGCCAAGGTTTCTCCTATTATTGTGACATATTTAAATAAAAACTAGAAAAAGCTACCTGCATATATAAGCAAATTCTCTTTATATTTAAGCAGAAGAGGGTGAACATGAATTCATAACAATCTGTTTTAGAAATATGAAGACACAGGTGAAATGGTGACACTAATAAACAGCAAAGAATAAATAAGATGATATTTTTTCTAAGATCACATTCTTGGTTTCCTTTGCATACAGAAAAGTCCTTAGGATAAATAAAGGCAATAAAGAGTCATTTTCTATTTTATTTTAGAGGAACTTTCTGTGACTGCAATATATTTATGAACTTAACTAAGTTTCATTACTGATTTTGTTTAAGCATCCTTAAAACCTGTGCAACCTTGAAACTGATAGAAAGAGTTCTTAAATTAAGTTAACAGTAATAATCTTTATTCTCAATGATATAATCAACCAAAATGAGTTTAATACCTGCTAAATGCTATTATAGCAACATAGTAATAATTCATCAATTCATTTCAATATTTCAATCATACTGGCTCCATTTTTCATCTCTAGGCTAATGCTAGCTTGATTGATTTCTCTTAAAAAACTTTTTATACTCAGCTTCATGGTTTGCTATAGGCTTCTAAGATTAATTTTTAAAGAAAATGGAAAATTTTAAATAATTTTTCTTTGCATACATACACACATACACACAAATATGCACAGGTTTGCTTACCCAAGTTTTGTATGTGATACATTGTATGTACATATATGTGTATATATGTACAGGTATGTGTGTATGTGTATACGTATTCTTCAACTTCAATATCAAAGAT
Organism: Noctilio leporinus; assembly: GCA_004026585.1. Classification (NCBI taxonomy): domain Eukaryota; kingdom Metazoa; phylum Chordata; class Mammalia; order Chiroptera; family Noctilionidae; genus Noctilio; species Noctilio leporinus. The sequence goes on from PVIW01001776.1 coordinate 130,102, forward strand.
ACCAAACACAATTCTATAAATATGTTACATAAAAATTTAGTTTAAATCATAACATACTATTGCAACTCACTGTAAGAGGGCCAACTTTTTAAATAATGACTATATTTTAAGCATTTGCATGCTCAATAACTATCATAAGCCAAAACAGAAACTTCAGAAATATTTGTAAAAATGAGAAGTGAATAACCTTTGGAAATCTGGATATATTTTGTATTAATTCAGTATCAGTTATAAATTATTAATTTTCACAATAGTAGAAAAGAGAAATTCATTTTATTCTCATATACTAAGATAAATAAGTTTTATAAACACTACCTCTCTAAGGTTAAAAACCTGAAAACTTATATTGACACTTTAAGTACCTAAAGATATAATACTCTATTTAACTTCAAAGGCATATATCAGCTGATGAAGAATAATAGTATGCATGAGTTTCTCCTAAGCCTCTTCATTTATGTCCTCTATCTAGACTCACTGTGGTTTGTTGGGAAGATTTCTTATCCATACTGTATTCCCTTTGAAAGTAATAAAGACAAACATATCAGTGACTAAAGCAACTTGGAGTGTAGAGTAATGTAGTTGTGTAGAGACTATTCTTTATAAGTGTATTATTTGCAATTTATATTTATTACAAGTATCTAAATCCAGTTTGATTTTTATTACTTGCTTCCTCTTATTTCTTGACATTTCCTTTGCAAACTATAGAAAAAAGGACAGTAATTATTGAAGAACAATTCCCTAGATTCATTAGTTTGTTAAATTTCTTCCTCACTTCAACATGTTTCTTGTTCTAGGCAGGAATCTGACGGAGTAAAGGGCAGAAATGTGTTACTACAGTGAAGAAGTTTGCAATGATTCAGACATTCTCTAACAATGACTCTTTGAATCTAAATATAATATATAAGTAGAGACCATGTTTAATTTGTTTATTAATTTTTAAAATTATGTTATCAGTTTTAACTAGTGGACTGGGCTATATTCTTGGCTTCTTCACAGAGAAATTGGAATACAGATCTTTATGAGAGAAACAGTACAAGGGAAAGGAAGGGAAAGAAGGAAAGGAAAAGGAATAGAAGGGAATGGAAAGGAATCCAAAAGGAAATATATAAACTATGATATTCTTACCACATTTTATCAAAAAGTAAAAAACATCAATGAGCCATACTTTCTAAGGGAGGGAAAAAAAAAAAGAAATAAATTACATTTCAATTTTAAAAAATTAGAAAAATGAAGTATATTTAGCTCTACATCATCTTCTAATTTTAAGAATAATTAGCAACTGTAGTAACTTGAGACCTGCATAATATAGGAGATTTCTGCCCTAGCAATAAGCAAATACCAAGTACATTATAATACATGTGCTATGAAAGTGGGGGCCTGGTAATGCAGGAAGAAGCATTGGTCTAAAAACTGGTTTAAAAAAAATAACTGGGTTGAATACCAGATTGATCTAGAGAAAAACAGGAACCTTTCATTTCTCTCTCCCTTCTTGCCTCCCTCCCTCCTTCCCTTTCTTTCCTTCCTTCCTTCCTTCCTTTCTCCCTCCCTCCCTCTCTTTCCTTCCTTTCTTCCATCCTCCCTCCTCCTTCCCTTTCTTTCCTTTCTTCCTTCCTTCCTCCCTCCCTCCCTCCCTTTCCTTCCTTCCTGCCATTCTCCCTCCTCCTTCCCTTTTTTATAACCCTCCTTTCCTCCTTTCTTTTCTTATTAGCTTAGTAAATGCATCCATATGTCTTATCTAATTTCTAAGTGTGAAAATGATTATAGTTGTACCAATATATGTTTACTAGTGACAGCAAAACAACTGCTATTATTTTATGTGTCCCTAATGGTTTTCTAGTGTCAGTAGAGCAACTGCTTTCATTGGGAGAGAATCACATGAAGCTCAGAGGGGCTATAGCCTAAACGTTTGTAGAAAGTTCAAATGCTCTTTAACATAATGACACTAGAGCACTTTATTTAATAAGAGGGCAGAGAACAGTGACTAGGGATAAGATAATAATCCCAAACTTGGAACAAATTAGTTTCTTTTTCACATCCTCCAAATTCTCAGTTTTGTTCTTCCTGTCAGTTTGCTCTAGTCTGTGCCATCAAGGTGATGACAACAAGCACTGTTTCAGGAATACGCCTAGGAAATTCCAAGGAAATGTTATGGAAACTTATTTCTGTAGTAGCATGAAGGAGTCTCATAATAGCTTGATTTTAAGGGGACACAAATATTACAAGGGGCTTGGGAACTCAAATGTCCTAAAAAATTATACACAACCTTAAAATATTGTAATTTTTCCATCAATGAGTAGTTTGAGCTTATCAGAAAATTCTTCTTGAATTCAAATTTATTTCCTTTATAACACTATTTATTGGAGGCCCCTATAATTGACTACCCACCTCCACTGTACTGGAAAAATTTCATGAGAGCAGAGAGCACACCTGTTTTCATCCATGTGTCCTAGCACAATCAGTGCTCAATAAAGGCTGTTTGGTAAAGGTTTTGCCTCCCTGAGGCTTTGCTGAAGTGAGGAAACCATTACAGTGTTTGCAATTGAGCACAGTACAACTTTATCATAAAGATAAACATAGAAATATCTCTAATTTTCAAAGAAGAGATTTAGGTAATATGATGAATATATTGCAAACAAAAAGTTTATCTATGTATGTTTTATTTTTTAAAAAGATTGTATTTATTATTTTTTCATAGAGAGGGGAGGGGTGAGAGGCAGAGAGGGGCAGAGAGGAGAAAAACATGAATGTATTCATTTCAGTATCAGACAACTTGACTCATTACTGACTTGAGTTGATAAAACAGGCCTGTATTCAAGCCCTAATAGAATTGCAGGTACGGGGGTTAAGTTTTTACTCTTTCTCAGAAAGAACGTTTGTATACTAAGCTATGTACATTTTACCTAAAGATTGTTAGCTTTTTGCCTAAATAAAATATATCTAACCTCTCTTTAATGACACACTTTTGTTTAACTTGAACGCAGAAACATATATGCCCTCAAACAAGCACTTTTCTCTTGTCCTAAGGAGTAAAGATAACCTCTTCATTTGTGAGACAATAAGACCATTCTATTAGGAGATATATTACATGATAGCCAGTATTCCATTGAATTTTTTAATCCATAATAAAATACCAAACACTTTTTTATCAGGAAATTGTTTGTTATTCATTCATTGCAATTTATTGCCTAGTGTGTTCCAGGAACTTCTCTATGGCAATGGATGGAGAAGCCACAGAACTGATAAAGCCCCTGATTTCAGAGATCTACCAAGTTAATTTGTGGAAACAGAAATAATAAGCAGTGTAACAAATATTTAAAAATTGAGATGGTAATATTGCCTTTGAATAAAACAAGAGGCATAAATAACCATATACCTGTAAAAACATATAATAATTCATAACTGGCTATTGAGTCATAGAAGATTATTGTGAAAGGAACTGAAAGAAGATGCAAGTTAACCTTACTTCCTGTCCTGCATCCTGGCTACAGCTTTTGGCTTTTACCTACAAAGAGAAATGTGAGAAGGAGGAACAGAGTGGACTTTGCTGTCCTCATAGATTCTAAATACAGCTCAGGCATTTTCTTACAGACTCTTCTTTAGTGACAACGATGCATGGATGCATGTGACTTCCGAATGACTTAATTGCAGTTAAGTAAGTCACAGATTTAACTTCTTACATCCAAGACAGGTGTGCCATAATAAAAACTACAAAGATAATTATTCTCTACTGAAAAGTATGATTTAATAATTTGTGAATTTAAGGGTAGTGTTGGCTGGGAATTATGCAAAATTATCTAAGGTAATGTTGAAGAACTAAAAATATTATTTCCATTACATTGTATGCTTTTTTATCATTAGAACTGCATAAATATTTATCTTGATATGATCAGATATATTTTCAACATTTTGTGAATATATAATTATGAGATTTGAAATATAAACATGGAATACAATACATAAAAATAATAAAGATAATTTTAAAATTAGAAATCTGAAAATGTGCTTAATCTGAGAAGTGAAATAAAGTTTATTTCCATATAGAAAATGGTAGTTTTATAAAGATAAACAATATTCCTGCAATATATTCATTTTATTACTTGTAGTTTGTTTTTTTTTCTGATAGTAGGCATTCTAAAGCATTACTTCAGGTACCATAATTTGAAAATAATTTTAATATTAAGAAATGAGGTTGAAAGAGCATATATTAAAATATTATTGGTTGTTTTATCTTGGGCGATTTGCTTAAACTCAGGAATCATCAATTTATTTGTAAATTAGGAATATAAATGCATTTTATATAGAACAATTCTAAATATAAAATATCTGCAGAGTATTCAGAGCCATGATGAATCCTATTAAAATATTTAATGAATGGAAGCTATGAACATGAAGAGGAAGTCAGGGCAATAGTGAAGATTGTAGTGGATGGTCCATTCTGGCTGTCACTTGCAGGCTTTTCACAGTAGCATACATATTACTGGATATGATTTTTCAATAAAGCTATGAGGTAGGTTTTATTAGGGAAATAGAGACACAGGAATGAATTACCATAGCAACTACATAGTAAGCATGGACTTCATAATTAAGTATGTCTTCTTTTACTGTCTTTCTAATCTTTAATAGTTTTCTTGGAAGTTTAATAAAAAGCAAGGTATTTTTTAAAGATTTTATTTCATTATTTTTAGAAAGAGGGGAAGGGAGAGAGGCAGAGAAGGGGAGAGACATCAATGTATGGTTGCATTTCACCTGCCCCCAGCCACAGACCTGACTGGAGACCTGGTCTGCAACCTGGTTATGTGCCCTGGCTGGGGAATCGAACCTGCGACCTTTGGGTTTGCAGGCTGGTGCCTTATCCACTGTGCTACCAGCCAGGGCCTAGCAAGGCATTTTTCGAGGTGGAAGAAACATCTAGATATTCATATATAAGTGAGTTTTTAGATTTTCAGTTTTTAATGTGGTTTATTCCAATATTTTTAGGATTGAGAAATAATGAAAATGAAATAGTATTTCATCTTTTAAAACAATTTGTAATTTAAAAAATCTTCAACCCAACTCCTTTTTAAAAACACATTGCATCAGATATGCGTTTACCAGTAGTTTATATAATCTGTGCGGTGAAGAGAATAATATTCATGAGATAACTTTTAATTTAAATATGTACTTATTTTTATGTTATGTATCTTTTGCTACCACAATTCCTTTATATTGTTAACTTGCTCTTGTCTGTGTAGTTTGAAATAACTATTTTAGGTACATTTCTCCTTCCTACATTATAAATCAGTGACCCGCAATGTAAAGGGAAATAAGAGGAGGAGAAAATGGTGAGGATAAGGAGACACATGGAATTAAGGCTCATACCAAACTTATTTGCAGGACTTTTTTAAAAATTGCACTTGCCTACCTAGAGATCTTGATAAAGATACCTGTCCTATGCCCTACCTTTAAAATTTGTCATTGTGATCAGAAGTAAGTACAACCACATTGTTAAAATGTTTGTAATAAATGTTTTTTAAAACTGTTATTTAGATTCTAGCTTCACCAAAGCATCACCTTAATTCACATTTTCTTTCTGCCTCTATCCTCTCCCTTGACAAACTTATCCATTCTCAGTTTTAATTATTTCTACATGTGATGGACTCACATGTCTCCACAGTTCTTTTCATCAATGACACCTTACTGGGCTGTGGTTGTGAAATCCTAGCCACAACATACATAGGTCTGTCCAAAAAAATCCAACAATTGTTAATATAACAAGAATGTTTTGTGTGACATCGGTGTAACCTGGTAGCCAAGGAGAGGGGTGCAAATGCATGAACAATGATAACTTCAGTGTATTAAACAGTGGGGGTGGTAGATGTTGTTAAATGAAAATGTGTGTTGCATGACTATCACAGCCAAAAACAACTGAGTGAGTAGAGCAACAAATCTGCATTTGATTTTTCATTAAGCTTGAATATTCTTCCACCGAAACTATTCAGATGATTCAGAAGGCTGGAGCTATGGACAACTGGTGATCAACAGCTTCATCACAACAACGTGCCCACTCATGCATCATGTCTTATGCAGATTTTTTGGGCAAAATATCAAATCACCCAGGTGACTCAGCCCCACTATAGCTCATATTTGATACCCTGCAACTTTTAGCTTTTTCCAAAACTAAACTCACCACGAAAGGAGAGAAATTTCAGACTGTTGATGAGCTTCAGGAAAATATAATAGGGCAGCTGATGACAAATGGGAGAACTGTGTGAGGTCCCAAAATGCATACTTTGAAGGGGACTGGGATGTCATTATCCTATGTACAATGTTTCTTGTATTTTTTCCTATAAATGTCTCTATTTTTCACATTACATCTTCTGGACAGACCTAGTGTACCTATATTTATCAGTGTTTTCTCTCAACTCTATGGGACCAGACCATACTTACCCTCTGCAAAGAACACACATTTTATTGTTATCTGATTCAATTAATGTCCTCAACCTGTTTCCAATAACACATTACACTATGATGGCTGTAAAATATATGGTTTGGAATCACCATATATTCACCAGCTTTGATACCAGACTCTACTGTTAAAAATTAGGTGAACTTGTACAAAGGCATTCAATTTCTCAGAGCCTATTTATCTATATATTTTTAATAAATTTTCTCAAGGAGACTAACTTGGCTGGAGTACAGTGAACAGAGGTATCCAAAGAACATATCATGTAGGTCCTTTTAGATAATGATTTTATTCTAGATAAAACAAGATGTCACTGGAGAGCTATTATCTAGGCAGTGATAAGATCTGGCTTACATTTTGAAAAAGATAACTCTAACCACAGTGAGAGGAATAAATTATAGAGACACAGCAGTGGGAGACTGGCTATTGTAGTAAATGGGAAAAGCTATGTTGGTGGCATAAAGCAGACTTGAATCTGAAAATAGTCAGGTCTCAGTTACTTTTGGATCTATTTTGAAAGTTGAGCTTATAGAATTTGCTTGATGTGGAATAAAGAAGTAAGGGCTTAAATATAGAAAAAGTCTGGGTCTTGAATAACTGGCAAGAGTAGGAGATGTTCACAGAGCTAGAATCAGAATTCATGAACATATATACAATCTTTAACATCATAGAAGTAGATGGGAGTACTTGGGGAAAGTTATAAGAAAATAAAAAGGAAGAGATCTAAGTACTAAGCTCTGGAACACTTTAGAGGTGGGGAAGATGTGAACACTAACTCATTTATTCACTTGGTGAACAATTATTCATTGAGTACCTATTATGTTTTGGGCAATGTACCAGGTATACAGTTATAAACAGATTATACAAGATACCCTGTTCTCCTTTCAATGGGAAAGAGAGATGATAATTGTTATCATCAGGTAAATAATATGTGCAAAGGGGCAAAAGTAACCAGAAAAACAAATTGTTAAGTGTGTAGAACAATTGAAAATATGCTAAGGTGACCAAAAAGGGGCCAATGGGAAGATGATTTTTGACTAACCTGAAGAAAATGAAGGGTATATTCATGCAAATATATGAAGGAGACAAAGAAGCCAGTGAAGAAAAGTTAGACTTAGTGTTAAAGTTCTGAGTATACCTAATATGGGAGCATGCTGTTAAGAAACAGCAAGGGAACTGATGTTGCTATTGTGGAATTGTGATGCTATGTAGAGAAGGGAGGGAACTTGAGCAAAATCAGAAAATACAGACACTACACAGAAGGCTAGTGAAAACATACAGGTGGGAGATGATAGTGGCTTGAAGCTAACTAGTAGAAGTGGACATGGTAAGCAGTGGTTAAATCCTGGATATTTTCTGATCATTCTATTTATTTATTTGCCTTATGTACAGACCTTACATTCTTCACCTCAGCAATTCAGGATGCATTTGCCTCCGCCTAAAAAGGACATGCTCCCACTTAGCTAAAACAACATTCTCATGCCTAAGAAGTTTAATGATTATTTCTTAATATCACCTAATCCCCAGACTATATTTACAACTGTTTTAGATGAATAGATATGTAATGGACATTAATAATTATAAGCAATGTGTACTCTTGAGGTGAGTTCTGCCTTGGCTATTCTTTTAAAGGTCAAATTGACATAATTTACTGACAAATTAGAAATGGGGAAGGATAAAAAGGGAGGCAGGATGTTTTTGGCAAGAGCAAGTGGAAGAATGGAATGTTTTTTAACTGAGATAAGGAAGAATGGAGGGGGATATTTTTAAACTAATGGATATTTAAAGTTTGTGTTACTTACTAAATATCTAACTGGATATGCACTTAAGATCTAGGAGTTCAGGAAGAGGTCTGGCTGCAGATACAACTTTGGAAGTCATCACTATATAGATGGTAGAGAAAGGAAATTTCATGGAATCATTTATGCAACAAATATGCATGGAAAAACGAACATGTCCAAAGACAGAATATTGGACTACTACAATAATCAAAGCAAAGAAAAGGAAGAGAAACACCAATGGAGACTAAAATAGCAGATTCAAAAGGTTAGGCACAACCTTGTGTTGCTGGGTTCCAAAGACCAACTAAGGGTGATGTTTCAAGGAAAGGATGTGCAAAGTTCAAACGCAGGTTAAGTAAAATGATTGAGCAATGATTATATGATTTGGTAATGTGGAAGTTACTGTTAATAATTTTGAGAGGAGTCAGCATGAGGTGAACAAGATAGTGGAATAGTTTAAATATAGAATGAGAGAAGAAAAGTAGACAATTGGTAGACAATAGCTCATTTAGAAAGTTTTGCTGTCAAAGAGAATAGGAAAATGAAGAGATAGCTACTGAACAATATGAGGTCTTTTTATTAAAATATTAGAAATATTGTATTTTAGTAAAATATCATAGGGTAGATAGGAAAAATTATGATGAAGCAGAAAAGAAAAATAATTTTAAAAGCTAAATTCTTACATAGTCATGAATGAATAAACTCCACAGAGTCCCAACCAAAGTATAGATCAGAGATAGGATAACATTGCAAGAGAAAGGTAGAATACTTATGTGGGATTTTGATAGGTTGGTGGATTTGGTGAGCTGGTTGAGTATGAGTGTATTTTTCACTGTAAATACAAGGTCATGGCCACAAATGTGACTGAAAGAAGAATTTTTAAGCTTTGGGGAGAGACAACATATAAATATTCTCTAGAAATATCGGGAAAACAAATTGGTTGGGGACATGTAACACTAGGCAATATTAAAGATCTTGAGTTTAAGGTCTTTAATTTATGAGCACTGTGCATGTATGTATTTCCTGCACATTTTCCACATCTAATTAATCACCAAATCCTATGGTTTATATCCAGCCCCAACCATCCTTACCCCCATTCTTATTGCTCACCTCTAGGCTATATTCTCATTCTAGACACGATAATCTTTTGAAAATTCAAATTTGATAGTATCCTCTGTTGACTGCAAGAAAAAAAAACAAAGCAAAATGGTTCCAAATGGTTCCCTTGAATTACAACCCCCCAATAGCAGAGCTTACAAAATGTATGACCTGGTTTCCGCATACCTCTCCATTTTCATGTCTCCCTACACCTGCTTTTCCCCTTTCTCTGGCTATCTCTATCACATTTGGGTCATTGCAAACACTACTTCATCTTCCCAGAAGACTCTGATCTCTTGAATAAGGTCTCCATAAGGGTCTAGGACTAGATTTCAGTTTTTCTATGCATTATTTCACAGAAATTAGCCATGTTATAGTCCTTATCATTGTGCATGGTAATTGCTTGTTTATTTCTGTCTTCTAGCATTAAGTGATAACTACCTTGATGGTAGATCTGTGCTTTTGTCTGCATTAGATCTTTAACCGACTCCATAACATTTAATACAATGCCTGACACATAAGTGGTACTCAATGGATATTTGTTCAATAAACAAAACTAGAAACTATATAGATGTAGAGGAAAATTTTAAATAAAATATTTGATTTTTATAATCATTATTTATATTTATAATATTGGATGAAACAAATGAGAGCTAGAATCAGATGCCTAAATAATGGCACAATCTCATCTATATGTTATTACATAGTATTTTATAGAAAGATATGTCTGAATAATAGTTAAAATAATGAAATATGTTCTGATTGTTACAATGACTAAATTAGGATCTTTCCATGTGCTGATTAATTATGGAAAACAATTATTTAATTAGAGAGAAAAATAGCTTGACTAGAACACTGTAAACTTAGAAACAACCATAAATAAAGATAATATGTCTTTATGGATATTATCAAACTTTTACTTTGAACAACAATAATGCATCATATTTTCCTTACTAAGTCATTATTTTTTTCCTTTAGTTAATAAAATGGAAATAGCATTCAAATAGCATGTAATTTTTATCTCTTATTTTGATATAAATATTACAGAACAACAACATGTTTCATTAGGCTCCTCACTTTAATTTATTCAACTTCCTAGCATCTGGAATATTTTTATGCTTAGAAAAATATTTTAGACTGATGTAAACTATAGTTGAACTATAATATTTGTTTACATTTCCAACATTATGATATTCATTTTTTTCTCTTTTGCTTCATTCTCTCATAATAAAGACAATTTTAAAATACTGTTTTCTAGAAGATTGTTTGCCCAATAAGTTTCCTTAGGAAACATAACTGAAGTTCTCCCAATCTGAAACATAACCATATTTAATACATTTTAAAATACTGATGGTTGTTTTTAAAAAGTTATTGCTTCACAGTACACTGAAATATTCATTTAAAAGTTATTAAGATCAGAATGGAGAAATTTTATTATTAGAAAATTTAATGTAAACAGTGTTTTACTCACAGTAATATTACTATGGTTAAGATTTTGTTGAGTTGAATTTCCTTAAGAAATACTGACTACTGGTATGGTTCTGCCTGTTTTAAATAATGTCAAATGTTCTGACACAAACTATTGAAAAAAGGAGTGATGGACAGGTCAGATGCTGTTTATGAATTCATATATGTGGATGAAAAGTCAATTTCATAAAAACTGGACATGTCAAATACATCCTTGTTCTATATACCAATTACAGGCATCGTAAGGAAACAATAACAATTTGCATATACTTTTAGTAACTTTTATGTTTAATTTGTAATACTCCATGGATAGTTTATGACAAATGCTACATAATTCTTTGTGATAAGATCATCTTTAAGAAATATGTTCTGTTTCAATTAGATACCAATTTGATCTCCTTTAAACTTAATAAATAAAGACTACAGTTTTAAAGGCCATGGTTATTTTTGCTAAAACTTAAGAAGGCCAATTTTAATTAGCATTTACATGCTATATATACATTTCTAAAATGCCATTAAAGAATAAGTTGTAGTTCTGGTAGCTTAAAATAAAGTTGAGTTGTATTATTGGAACAGGGAGGATCTGACTCAAACACCAAATTCATTTTATACTATGGGTTTGGCACTATCTCTAGGACAACTTTCACAAGAGTGAGTTCTGCAATACACAATTTCTATGATATATTTCACAAAAATAGCATTCCAGAGTAAAATAAGTATTAAAGAAGAAAAAACTACTTAATCTTGCTACAATATATCTAAAATATTATCATTTAACATGTAATAATTATATAAGCTATTGGCATATTTAATTTTTTTGTATTAACTCTTCAAAATCCAGTATGTACTTTAAATATGTGTAAAAATATGTATGGTTGTAAATGTATTTTTGCATGTGTTTGGTAATATTGCAATTGATATTACTTAAAAGAGTAATTCTTTAAACAGGTAAATTAATGTAGGCATTGGAATAATGAAAAGAAAACTTGGTATTAATATGATTTGACAAGCTGACAGAAGGCAATAATTAAATGGTGAGTTGTCTGGACGTGAAAGGGAAAAAAAAGGTACACATTGGTGGTTAAAGGATAGACAGGGGAATGTTAAGAAGAACAAAGGAAATAGAGAAGCCAAAGAACTTATGTGCATGACTCATGGACATGAACTAAGGGGAGCATTGCAGGGGGAAATGGGGTACTGGAGGGGGGCAAAGGGAAGAAAACTGGGACAACTGTAATAGCAAAATAAATAAAATATATATAAAAAAAGAAAATGCCATTCATATCATTAAAAGAGGCATATACAATAAAAACACTGAATATATTCTTTATCTATGGGCAAGTTAAGACAGCAAAGGATAGGGAAAAAGCTATTATCAATTATGGAGTGATAGGGCTATTTACTCTATTTGATTTTATACATTAAGTTTCAACACTAAGAAAGCCACAGAAAATTTTTTCTTACATTGTACATTTAAAAAGTAAACAATTCATTTGTATTCCTTAAGAAATTATTAAATCATTACATCTTCTGGTAAATATGTGTTCATATTATATAATACTTATCTTGTGGAAGACAAAATTGTTATAAACTTCTATTTTTCTATATTATAAACATTTTTCATCTTTATTTTATGGGGGCTATTTGTAGGATTGGATGGGTAACATATAGCCAATATGAATGAAGTCTAGGTAGGGAAACAGCTAAATCTAATTTCCATGTGGTTTCAATTTTTTTGAATTTATGAAATATTCAACTTTTATGTCAAGGCTGCAATAATAACTAAAATTGAATGTTTGTAATGATTTTATTATATTTATTTTTAGAGAGAGGAGAGCAGAGAGAGAAAAGGAGAGAGAAAAACATTTGTTGCCTGTTGCATGACCCCACCAGGGACCTGGCCAGCAACCCAGGCATGTGCCCTGACAGGGGATCCAACTGGTAATTTCAGTTTGAAGAATGACACCCAACCTACTGAGCCACACCAGTTAGGGCTTTAATTTGAATGTTTGTGCATCTCTTAAATATAATTTAAACATTTTTATTTTTTCAATTGTTATATAATAAAAACTTAGACTGAATAAGTAGATTTTGACCTCAAAGGTGCTTTAAAATGGTACTTCCCATTATATATATATATATATATATATATATATATATATACACACACACACACACACATCTGTGTAATCACATGTATACAGGGTGCATGTGATAAATTAGCAATAACATTGCATTACCTTATTTCATGTGTTTCTTATTAATTTTGAAAAACTATGTTTTTAAGGTTATGATTTAACATCATTGTTTCAAATATAAAGTATTAAATTTTGAGAGCAGCCACCATGTCGAAGGAATATGATGTTAGAGCAGCTGTAATTTCTGGACTGCATACAGGGCCAACTGCTAAGGAAATTGTGGACTTTATTAACACCCCTTTTATGTACAATTTACAATGTGAAGAAGGTGTATGATGCTGATCCTGATGTTGCTGCACAAACAAGGAAAATGCATAAGGTACCCAAGGATCGCACAAGTCCAGATAATGTACACTGAATACAGGAGATCATCCATGAAGATCCAGGAAAGTCAATGTGCTCTATAACAAGAGAACTACACCTGTTGGAGGCAACGGTTCACAGGATTATTGCTGAAGAGATCAGATACAGATCATATGTTCTTAGAAGAGGCCAGTTTATGACACAGCAGACAAAGGAAAATCGTGTTGAAAAAGCAAGGAAACTGCTAACAACGTTGAAAAATCCCAAAGAGAAAAACCCTCTGATTTTCTTCTCCGATACAAAAAATTTTCAGCGGGACCAAATAGTCAACAGAAGAAACAGCAGGTGGCTCTGTGAGAATCTTAATGAAGTCCCAATTGTCATGAAAATGAAATTTCCTACTACAGTGATGGTGTTAGGTGTTGTCAGAGATGAAGGAGATATCATGACCCTGACTTTGTTTCCACATGGCTTGAAGGTGATTGCTGATGTTGACCTTGATGTTTTGAGAGAAGTAGTTGTACTGTGGATGAAACAAGTTGCAAATGGACGTCATTTTATCTTCCAACAAGATGGTGCACCAGTATATAACACCAAAAAGGTGCGAGAATTTCTCAGTGTCAATGTTCCTGAATTCTGGTCAAAGGAAATCTGGCGACCTGGTTCACCAGATGCAAATCCTTTAAGCTATTATGTATGCAACATTTGTGAGAGAGAAATTAATAACAACCTTATTCCAATAAAGAGGCTGTTAAAGCTAAGATTGAAAACATGATGATGCACATAAAGAAAAGTTAATGAAAGTGTGCTCAAGATTCCACAGTTGAATCGAGTCTATTATTGCTGCAAATGGAGACTTCTTTGAACAATTTTTTAAAATAATGACTATGTTTATGTATTTACATATAAGAATAAATTTATGTCAAAACATAACACTGTTGTGGTATGTTGTTTATTTTACTAAAATTTTGTCACTTTATCACATGCACCCTGTAGTTATTTAGATCCATTGCTCATATTTAGAATAAGTTTACTAGTGGTACATAGGCAAATGTTTGTTAGCTGTATTCCCCTCTAGATACCTCACATATATTGAAATGCATTATTTTGTAATCCAAGAGTGTCATACTGCATTAAATTTCCTTAACTGTCAAATTTAAATCAAAAGTGTTTTAAGCTAAGCATCATTTGATCATTATAACAATGAAAAATGCCACTATTTCTTTGTTCTTTCAGAGAGGTCAATAGATTTTTACACATCTTAGGATTTTTTTATGTCCATGATTCTTACTAATATTAAAAGTATCATTGTTAATCATGATTGCTGTATGCTAGACATTGTATTAAATACTTCAAACATATTCTTTATTTCTATGCCAATTATAGAAGTTAAGATTTATTTGGGGGACAAAAATAGTAAGTTTTAGGTAGGCTATCCTTGCTTACTGAATTTTAAAAATAGATATCTAAGAAGAAGAGTTATGTGTAGTATCTATAGTTATACTCAAGGTGAGCTATACATAATATATTTCTAAATTGTGATTTTTCAGCATATTCAAATTCACAGAGAAAGTATCCATAAAAGTTATCCATATTGTATCTAATAAGCAGATTATACCCACTCAAAATATCTTCACATACACTCTATATAGTACCCTGGAAGTGTGTTTATTTCTAGTAGATGCATGTTCTTCATTTGTGTGGTAAGGTTGTATTTTAAGGGATTCACTACAGACTTCACATAGCTTTTATTTCTTTCTAATATCTGTTACCATTCCGTCCTTGGGTGTGTTGCTTCCTTGTCAGCTTTCCACATTGAGAGTAGGCCATGTAACTGGGGCAATAATCATCACTAGCCAAATTGCCCCTGGGAGTAAGATGGATTGAGCCATCAGCTCTGCTTCAGTGCCCATCCAGAGAGAAACAAGCTTTTCCATTAAAAATGAGTAATAAGTTGTTAGACATTAGTTTCCTCAACAGTACTTGAGGCAAACTGTTACTCCTTTTATCTCTTAAAATGCTTTTTCATTCTTTAGTATATCATAAAGTGGAAAACTGGTGTGGTTATTTTATCTTATAAGACAAATTCTGTCAAGATCAGAGGATAAAACCGAGGGGAAATTTCTGAAAGAACATAAACTTCTGAATCAAGGTTGATACAGGAAAATATGCACTTAGTGGTAGTTTTTTCCTCTCTCTCTGTTTTTTTTTTCTTTTTATGCTTTACTTGTTGTAAGTTAACTTGACTGAAGTTTATTTCATAGCAATTGTGAAATGAAGCTGCTGCAGTACACTATCAATAACTGAAGTACAATTAATCTTTTATTTTTAATCAATCAGGGAAACAATGGCAATTAATTTTTAATTAGTAAAAGAGAATATAAAAACCAAAGCAATGAAACAATCTTGCTCAAAAGTAAACCACTCAAATTGCAATTTAATCTTAGTAGAGAAATATAGCTCTCTCCCTTCAATAAACACTTACAATCCCTACAGAAGAGCTGGAATTACAGATGATTCTGCTAGGTATTTTCTAGACTCTTTTCACTGCTCTCTTTCATTGCAAGCTACTAAAAATGTTCAGAAAGCCCTTCATAATGGCATAAGAGTTTCATAATTATCTAACTGCTCAATCATCTTTACTTTCATTTTTACCATTCTACCATGGTCTTCTGCACACATTTTATGAGGGAGTAGCATTATGGTTTATAACTTCATGTTGGCTACTTCAAAGTTGACTTTGACTATTTACCAATAAAACATAAAAGATATATTAATATGTAAGTAGAGCCTTTATAATGTTAAACTAATTTTTATATTCTTTTGGATATTAAATTACCAAATATTTGTGTTAATAATGACTACAACTTTAATTCTTTTTTGTTTTCCTTTGTTTTCAAATGAATAATTTTTCAGTTATTGAATCATTAAAGATTGAAGATCAATTCTGATTTTTTTAATCACCTTGTTATTTTCCTTTAGTAGATTACTGGTTATGTTTATACCTGGAGCAGGTTTACAATGGGAGAATTTATATATGACATACCAATAGCAAAGTTATTACTATTACAAAATAAAGGTTATTAACCCTTAAAACAATAAAGAGTTGGTTGAGAGTATATTCTGTTTAAGTCATAATAAAGCCACCAATTAGATTCATTTATTTACAATAAAATATTTCTTAGTAAAAAAAAATGATGAAAAAGGTAAGACATAATATTGAAATAAATTTCTAAGCTCTAAATGGTGCCCATCCTGCCCAGAGATGCTATGTCAGTGGACCAGAAACACAAATAACTTCTATGTTCTCCCTATAAATGCTCCACTTGAGCAGAAATAACAGTTTATCCATTTTGCCAGTCCCCATCATCAAGCCAATGCTTGGCTCTACTAATTTCCATTGTTCCTTGAGCACTCTAAATGTGGTCACATATGCAATCCTAAAAGTCATGTCCTGTTGCTATGTTGCTGCTTCTGACATTGCTACTAATGCAGCTTCTTAAATTCGCTGTTGCTCAAACATCCCTTGGGAAGAGTGTTCCATATTTTGTAAGGTACTGGGCTCATATAGTCATAGATGTCTTTTTTTTGAAAAAGGAACTTCAATTTGTTCCTGAATTGTTTTATTTTTGTCATTTGATAATAATAAACATAAATTTATAAGTTTGAACAAATGTTTTATAAGTTTCAACAGAAGAAAGATCAATTGTAAAGATAAACATTAATTTCATATTTATGAATTAACAGTTTTTCTCAATTTAATATTACTTACTAATTACATATAAATTATCTCCACTGTACTAACTGTAGAAAGAAAATGTAATCAAATAGGTATAAAATAATTGGGGTAGAAATTTAAAATCTATCTTACTTTATCATAGTCTATTATAAGACTGAGTAAAAAAATATATCTTAACCCAAAATTGATGGAGAAAGCAAGACAACCACGTGTGCATGGTTGGATTTTAATTATTTCTATAATTGTAAGTTTATATAACCTCCATGATAGTTGCTTTGTAATAAAAACTCATGTTATAATGTCTAGATAATTTTATATTAACTCAAATCAATAGGTAGATAGAACATTATAAATTACTTTTGTAAATCTGAAATCACAAAGTCTAGTTTTATAAATATAATTAGTTTGAAGATTCTGTAAATAACACATTTTCTGGCTTATGTTATTTTCCATTCATTCTTTATTTCTTTGC
The DNA here is from genome assembly GCA_004026585.1 of Noctilio leporinus. Lineage (NCBI taxonomy): Eukaryota > Metazoa > Chordata > Mammalia > Chiroptera > Noctilionidae > Noctilio > Noctilio leporinus. The sequence goes on from PVIW01001776.1 coordinate 147,602, forward strand.
TATAATACAAAATTCTTTATGAATATATTTTATGCAACATTTATTTCCCAAGCTTATCTTTTCTTAAAGATAAAACTAACACCCAAATCCAAAAATAAACAACAAAATACACTCAAATGCATATTCATAGATTTAGAAATTCAGGCTAAAGAAAATCTTTTTCTATAATAATATTAATATTTAGGTTAATTTTTGCCCTTATGATATTAATCTTCCTCCCTCAACTCACTTAACAATTAAGGTTTAAAAACCTTAAACATGCAAGCTGAGCTTTGCTATCCCCACAACCAACCTTGAGAAATGTAGCCCCACCATTATAAATATAAGGTGGCCCTTGAAAGCCACCATTCTCCAATTCTTGCTGTCCTAATCCAGTTGTGAGAGCCACCTCTTAGTTGTGTTTTTAATTTTTTTTCTTTTGTCTTTTCAGCAACTTGTGGGCCCTTCACTGAGTATCCCTCCAACTCTCAGTTTTTGCCAAGCTACCACTAGGGGCTACTTACTGTCCTATGTACTACATTTGACTTATATTTAGAATGAGCAGGTTCAGTTAAGCAAACTAACACACCCGGTCAAATGTGAATTTCAACTAAACAAGTACCTTTGTTTTTGTAAGTACACTCCATGCAGATTTGTAGGACATAAACTTAAAAATATGTTGTTGAGTCGATCTTATAATTTAACTGGGTGTTCTATGCTTTACCTGGTAGCCCTACTTCAACATGTGTCTGGAGATATGTCAGATATTTTATATATATTTTTTCCAGTTTCCATGACAACCCAGGAGATAGGTATTTGAACTCCCATATTAAAGGTAAGGAAACTAGCCCTGGCTGGTGCACAGTGGTAAGGTGCTGGCCTGCAAACCCAAAGGTCACTTGTTTGATTCCCAGCCAGGGCACATAACCAGGCTGCAAGCCAAGTCTCCAGCCAGATCCATACCTGGAGGCAGGTAAAAAGCAACCATGCATTGATGTCTCTCCCCCTCTCTAAAAATAATAAGTAAAATCTTAAAAAATATATAAGGAAACTAAGGGCAAAAATATTTAATTACACTCTTTTCCACTGTACACAAAAATTCTGATAGAAATTGAGTACAGTACAGGGAAAATATACCTGGTTTCCATCAGACCCCTGGGTTCAAATTGGATCTCTGGCTTCTACTAATATCTGTCTAGAATTCTGAGCTATGTAAACTCTTTAAGCCTCAGTATCCTTGTCACCACCTGCTGATTATGATCATACCTTCTTAGAGAGATGTCATAATGAAACAGGAATCCTGAGTGCAGAGCTTAGCATATGTTAGCAGTCAATAAATTTTCATTAATATTATTATTAACACAACACAACAGGCTTAAAATTATTCATTTAAAAGCTATTTGTCACTAGTCTTAATATTCTGACCACACAACAAGACTAAGATGAATTTTATATTTAATAACTATATTTATTTATTAAATATATAGTAGTACAACTATTATGTGCAAATAGTATTCCTCAAAGGCTATTGTTCTTATTATAACATGTTCATTTTATCAAATTAATTTATCTGACATCGCATATGTCCCTGAATGCTAAAGGATGCATAGAAGACACTACACAACCTGTGACTACCTGGCCTCAGGGTCTGTACTTTGTCACTTTATTTACTAGCTGACATATCAGAGGTTCTCCCCCAGGCTGCTTGCCTTGTGGTTAGTCTCTGATTCCTGGGACCACTATGATGTTGCTTGGTTTCTGCCCTAACTCTCAGAAAACTTCTGCTCCTGATTTGTCTCTCATTGTAAAAAATAAAAACATACTTCTTTAGAATTTAGGGTGCATTACAAGTCAGTAGTTTCCAAGTGATAAAATGTAGCCCTTTACATGGAATAAATACAGGGGTAGGTAAAAGTAGTTATGAGTATGCAAAACATACTTTATTCTGGTATTATTATTTATTAATTATTATATTATTTATCATTATTACTAACCTACTTTTGTCTAACACCATAGCAAAGAAATATCTCATGATATATTTTTCTGGTGTTCAAAATAATTAGGTGTTGGGTTGTTTTCCATTGTTTCCCATCTTTCAATTCTCTTACTTTGTTCTGCACAAAACCCAAGTTAATACCAGCCTGACGTCTAAGTGATTTGCATTGGCAGTTAGAGGCACTGTTTTCTTAAAAGAAAATAAACAACTTGATAAAATTAGGTAGATGATTATGATGCTAACACAGAACCAAATTAGTCACATCAATCACTGTACCACCCCCACCAGCTCACAAACATATTGCAATATCTCCTTTGGGTTATTTTGGTTTGAAATGGATTATCAAATAAAATACATTTTAATGCATATTTTCATGCTAATAAAATAAGTATTATTTTGATATCAATCCTTTCAGACTGATACGCCAAAGATAATTCAATTTAATAAGTAAAAGGTAAAGACTCACTTGCTTTTATGTAACAGTGGTCTATTAACAAGTCAGTATTAATATTTCATTTATGATAATCATAAATCATCCCAACAGGTAAATAGCATCTATGTGATAACAGGAAGATGTCCAGGAAATATATTAGCATATAGAAAATAAAAAGAGGATTCAGTTATGCTTTTTAACACTCTGATTGCAAGTGTTATTGCCTGGGAAAGCAAATTTGAGCAAGAATAATTTCTTGGAACTCATCAATCTAACCAAACACATTGTAGCTATTTTTATGATGGAGCAATAAAAACAACCTATTATTTTCTACAGTAAAAATATTAAAAGTCATTGTATTTTGCTCTTTGTGAAGTTTGAAGTAATTTTGTATCTGACAAATTTTTAACATTTACACTACATTTTTATTATAATATTTATATTTATATATTATATTTATACTTACATTATGAATTTAATTTTAAATAATTGATTAGTTAATTCCAATATCAGAATGAAGTTAAGATGTATAAGTGTTATAGTTTTTCAAAGACAGAACATACTTGGGAAAATGTAGATAACAAATCACACTAATTCCAAGTATATGGAACCTATAAATATGATTTTCCATGTTTTAATGAGCCCGTTATACTACAAAAATATTCATTTTCTCTGTCTTCACTGTGGTAGATAAAGTATTTTCAAGCACTTAGTCAAGTATATTTTAGTTTTATAGCTCTCTTTATAGATGTAGCCCTTTAGGGATATGATTTTTCCATCTCATTCCACTGTCACTGATAGTAAAATATTGCTGCACTCCAAAATTATTTTCAAGTGATCTTATGTACACTTTAAATAGTCTCATGATATAATTCTTCCTTTTCAAGTAAGTTACAATAATGTGTATACCTTTTTTCACCTACATATGTATTCTATCTGGTAAACTTTAAGTACATTAACAGTAATGCTGCAGCTAACATTTATTGTTTTATTTCTTGCAAAATAATTCCTCACTTAATACCTAAGGGAGGATTAAAAGACTTGAAGTAACAGAACATTAATGCCATCATGATAGCATTAAAATAAATCCAAGGGGGTTTGAACCCTTGCCCTTTTGCAAAGTCATTGAAATGTTCCAGTTAGGTTAATTACAATAATGTGTCACAATAATTACAGAATCAGAGGGAAAGGATTTTTTCTTTACTCTGGAAATGACATGAACTATTAGCTGTCAGGAAATCTAATTATAAGCCTGATAATAATTGGACTAGATGGCCAGATGACAGACTTTCACAAACTTAAACTTGTCTCTATACATGATGTCTAATTTTAGTCATTTCTCTGTCCTTAACTCTGTAACATTAACTGGACAAGTATCAGCATGCCAACATGTGAAAATTATAAGTTTGCAACCAAGTGCATTTTCTAAGCATATTTAATGAATGCTTTCAATAATTCATAGTGAAGGCAGCCTGGTAAATGGATAATACAAGGAAATGAAAGTTAATAGACTTGAGTCATAGTTAATCTTTGTTCTGTCACCTATTTAATCCAATTCTTTTCTATCACCACACTTATCTCCTCTGGAAAAATGTTTGATAGTGTCATCATTTCAGCATTTTTAAATTCTAATTCTTGCATTTCATACCTCATCAGTACAATGTTTAAACTACCTTTAACTGTTACAATGTTAAAACTGCCTTTAATTGTTATCATTTTGCTATATTTAAGAAAACTCTTATTAAGATAGATTATCATAAAGCCCTAGAATATTATTTGCAAGTTGAAAAATATAACAAATGAATAAATTCAAGTTTAACTTAAAATTAATTTGTTAGTGAATGGATTTGAATAAAATATATATAATGAGAACATACACATGCTAAATTTCTAAACAGATGTAGAATAAAAGAGCACTAGGTCTCCACTTACACTTTCTTGACTTTTTCTCAGTATTTCTATTATGTTTTGGAAACATAAAACAATTCCAGGTATGAACAATCAAGGAATACACAAAGAAAACATAAATATATCCATTTGAAAAACAAGTAGAATTAAAATACTGTGTTTTAAATTACTTTGTGTGCCATACATAAGTTAACAAGTTGCAAATATACCTACTAAACACTATTATTAAATCAACTTCACAGTATGCATATTAAAATATGTTATTATCGACTGCATTTCTAGTAGTAAGTGAAGTTATTGCAATGCACATGAAACATCCATCCTTCTGTATGTGTCTCTATCTCCCAAATAATCCAAATCAGGAAGCTCATTGTTCTAAAAATATGGAAAATGTATAATTTCAATGATTACAATTACAACTTAGTACACAGAAAAATACTTAGTTTTAAATTGTCTCAATTATTTTACAAAAATCTTGTGCACTATGAAATTATGGGTTTGAATTTAATTTAATCACCTACTTCCCAGTACAAAAAAATCAAAAATTGTTCTTATATTTTAATAGATCAGGAAACTATGAGAATGAAAGTTGAATACAGTATTTTTGTTTCCACTTACTAAATCATTGCTTTTGTGGTAAAATTCCTTACAGTGAAAAAGAGTATATAATAAATAAAATGCATGAGAATAACAGCAGTTATGATGCTGTAAAGTTACAGCTACTTCAATGTGTTTTTATGATTTCAAAATAGGATAAAATAAAAGTGACTTGTGTCACAGTATTTATTTTTAGCAAAACATTTTAGGAAGCTTTTACCATGTTAGAGGGGCTCTAAATAAGTTAATTACCACCAAAAAAGCAGAAGGACTTAATTTCCTCAATTTTTCAGTTTACCTTCATTTGTTTGAAAATATAATTAATTAACTTTAGCCCAAAAATTGTACATTTTAGGGATGGAACCAAGTTTAATGTTACATAAAAATAGACTAAAGTAGCTTATGGTTGGAAAAGGAAAAATTGAATTTTTTTCATGGAAAGAAGACATACAATTTCCTGTCATTGAAAAGGTATATTTCAGTGTGTCTGTAAAGGAGATACATTTATATTCTCACTTTACAGATAAAAAACAGTAGGAAATTTTAAATAATACGACTAAGGTTATGTATATATAAGTTCTGTAAAAAGATTAACATTAGACACATTAGGACAATCCCATATGACGGGGAAGACTGCATAACTCTGTAAATGAATAACCTTGAGTTAGTCCCAAAAATAAGCTCTGAGTATAATATCCAGAGCAGATACAATAAACAAAAGATGTTTTACTCTAACAGTAAGTGGCAATTGGAAAGGTCTTGGAGTAATGGTCTTCCTCTATCTTACATTACGTTGTAATTGTATTTTGTCTTATGTTCCTTCTTTAGCTGTTCTGGTTTCACTGATAAATCAAGTTTGATTGCACCAATTTCCTGTATTACCGGGCTAGTGCTGCAACAGTGCCATTCAGTGATGCGTAATTTAATTTGTTGGTCACCAAGTTATTGCCTGGATGAATAATTAATGGATATATGTTATACCGATAATTCAACATATATTAATATAGTATATTGGATGTAAAGCACTATTTCAGTAAGATTTTAAGTTCATTTTTAGAGATGGGATTCAGGTTAAAGCGGGAACAATCAAAATACATACAGAGGATAACTCCAATTATTAACAGCCTAACTTACGTTCCAGCTTCTGTTTTGTAAGTAATCTCAAACACTACAACTAAAGATACCAAAATAGAAATAGACTTATAGATTCAGAGAACAAACTGACTGAGTTTAGAGGGGAGGGGTGTTGAGGGAACAGATTAAAAAAGATGAAGGGATTAATAATTATTAATTAGTAGTTATAAAAAGGGCATGAGGATGCAAAGTGCCGCATTGGGAAAGCACTTAACAGTAATAACTATGGTGCCAGAAATTTTGGAGGGAACACTTTGCAAACTACATGAATATCTACCTACTGTCATGGATACCTGAAACTAATACAAAAAAAAATGTTGAATATAAGCTATAATAAATAAAATAAAATAAAATAAAAAGATACAAAAAATATAGCAAGATATATTTAAACAAAAGCATATTGCCCTGGCTGGTGTGGTTCAGTGGATAAGGCTCTGGCCTGCAAATCCAAAGGTCGCTGGTTCAAGTCTCCAGTCAGGACATGTAACTGGGTTGCAAGCCGGGTCTCCAGCCAGGTCTGTAGATGGAGGCAGGTGAAAGGCAACCATACATTGATGCTTCTCTCCCTTTTTTCCTCCCTCCCTGCCCTTCTCTCTGAAAATAATAATAAAATCTTAAAAAGAAACACATTGATAATTATTAATAATTATTTCTCAATATTTGAAACAAGTAGACAATATTAGAATATCAAAAGACCTGAACAACTATGAACTAGTTATTTATGAAGCACACCATGTCAAATAACTGAAGAATGCACATTTGTTCCCAAAGGCACAAAAATGAATCACACATATTTATCACATACTGAGTACTAAAATAATTCTCAATATATTTCAAAATGGAAACCTTACATAGTCCCTTACTAGAACCAGATTAAATTAGAAATCCACAGTATATCTAAAAAAAATTACCAATATTTGCAAGTTAAATGACAGACTACTAAATAACTCAGTGAAAAAATGTTTTTAAATCACAAGAAAAATTGAAAATTATTTTAAGCCCAAACATAATGAAACATACAATATATACTTCATATATTTTTTAAAGATTTTATTTCATTATTTTTAGAAAGAGGGGAAGGGAGAGAGGCAGAGAGGGAGAGAGACATCAATGTATGGTTGCGTTTCACTTGCCTCCAGCCACAGACCTGACTGGAGAGCTGGTTTGTAACCTGGTTATGTTGCCCTGGCTGGGAATCGAACCTGTGACCTTTGGGTTCGCAGGCCGGCACCTTATCCACTGTGCTACCAGCCAGGGCTTATTTTACAGACTTTCTACAGTAAGATTGCATACTTACAAAAAGGTTGTCTGAAACAATCACAACTTTAGGAATTAAAAATATGCTTGATGAATCATTAGTTGCTAAGGATCTTAAACATTAGTAAGACTTGTGTTATTTAAAAGAGGAGGAGTAGATGTCCTACACAGGGTGCATAGCGAGAACAAGGCTGAGCTTGAAAAAGTTGGCATTCCCGAGATAACTGCCCTACCAAGCAGCCAGGTGTTGTTGGGATATATGGTTTGCTGCAAGATTAGAGAGGTCTTATAATGCCAGATGGGAGAATTTTAGCCCTATTTGTAGTGAATTAGTAACGGAAAATTTTAAGAATTTTATCATAAAAGTATTTTGTAGGAAGATACACAGAGTAACATGGATTACAATAATTTTCAAATGGGAGTTGGAAAAGAAAACCAAAAAACAATAATATCACTAGCAACATTATTTTCAAATATAAATGACAGTAAGTATGACTGATTAAATTAATGCATCAATTAATTGATTTTCCATAAGCACTTCTTTTAAAAAATGATGCCCAAATTTATATTTTTTCTTATTCTAATTGATACATTATTCCAATGTATAAAATTCATTTTTGGTTTACAAATGCAGTTTTTAAAAAAGGTATTTTCTATACATACATTTTTATATTTGGAAAATATATAAATTAAAACCTATATTAAAACAGATTCTTTTCTAAACCATTTAATTTTAGAGAGAAGGGAAGGGATGGAGAAAGAGAAGGAGAGAAATGGGTACAAGATTGATCAGTTGCTTCTCACACACACACCCCCGCCCCCACCTGAAGGCCTGGCTGGAACCCAGGCATGTGTCCTGAGTGGGAATTGAACCAGCGACCTTCTAATTCAACAAGCCATGTTCAATCCACTGAGCCACAGGAGCCAGGGCTGACACTTTGAGAATATATTACAAAAGTTTTAATGTTTGAGGGGACAATATGTTACTTTGTAAAGTTTCTGTTTCCTATTATCATCCATGAACTCCTGAAATGGAAAACAACTAAACATGAGTGGCCTTGTAGCTCCTAACACATGTCACCTGAAAGTTCTGAACAAACCTATTAGAGGAAAAAGTCAATAAAAATGGCAAACACTGTATTTTCAAGTAATCTAAGGATGACCCCCTTGACCATGTTGCCTTTTGGTTTCCATGAGCCGGTGTTTCTGCACATATCAGTCACCACTGTACCCCTGCTTAAGGGAATGAGGAGAAGATACATTTCCGCTCTTTCCTAAGCCTGTGAACATTAAGAGCTTTCAGGTTAAAAAACATGGTCACTGTAATTTTAGTTTTTAAGTTAAACATCTATTTTCATACAAAATCTGGTTTACATTGCTAAGTGTTCTGCAGTATTTTGGAAATGTTATCACAAAATATTTTTTCATGAAACGTTTTTTGACAATTTCTTTTAAGCATGCCAATGCAAGGAATTGAAATTCACTGCGTAATAAAAAAACAGAACCAGTTTAAAGTACAAAGTGAATAAATATTTGAAATGGTGAAGTCTGCGCCAGGCATCAAGCAAAGCTAAGCAAAACAAAACAAACAAAACAAAGAAAGAATAATTATGAACATTGGTGCTTACCCATATTTTGCAAAATTGGTCCAGTGCTTCATCATGGATCGACTCAAAATTTCCTCAGCTTTTGTGTAATTTGCTCTTCTTTCCAGAGGTAAGCCAAAAACAAATTCAATTTCATAACCGTGCATCACTCCCATCCATTCAGGCCAAGGGAGTTTGGATGACTGGTGTTCAAAATTGTAGAAAAAGACATTATTCCCCAAATCTGAGTACTTTTTGGCAAACTCCAAAGCAGGACATACGAAATTGTAATCTCCAACAACATTGTCCAAGGCCTCTCGGTATTTTTCAGGTCTTTGATCGTCTAACCAGTCTGTGTAATGGAAAAGGATTGATTCTCTTCCAAATTCACTCCCTCTTTGAAAAAACATTTTTAACCCTTCTTGAAATTCTTGCCTAGTTATGATACTGTTGTTATCTTTGCTGAACCCAGGAGCACCATATACCAAAAATGCTGTCCCCTCATCTTTATTAACACCCACCAGAATCTGGGTTTTTTTGAACTGTCCAAGTTGGAGTAGTGTCTCTGGCATGTCAGTGAGAAAATCACCGTCCACAAAGGGACCTAAGGGTACTGACAAGAGTGTACCAGATTGGGCAAAAAGTTCTTCATTCAGAAGAATTTCTTGGGGACCTTTACTCCGAAGGCATTTGATGATCTCAGTCTCATTTTCTCGAAAGCAACCAATAAATTTAGCTAAGGTCAACGTTTGGTTCCTAGCTTCCTCCAGACTTTTCATTACCCAAGGGGCATTAGATGATCCACTTTGCAGAATGGCCCTGGTAAATAGCGGATGGCTTTGAGGGGAAAGTAAGTGAAGGCTAACTGAAGCTGCTCCCGCACTTTCTCCGAAAAGAGTTACACTTTTAGGATTTCCACCAAAAGCTGCTATATTTTTTTGGACCCACTGAAGTGCCAACTGTTGGTCAAACAAGCCCATGTTCCCTGGCATCTCGGAATTTCCCGGTAAAGCTAAAAACCCTAGGGCACCCACCCTGTAATTCATGGAAACTACGATAACTCTTTCAGCGCGTGCCAGGAACTTGCCATCGTAAACAGGTAAAGAGGATGTTCCAGTTTGAAAACCACCCCCATAGATCCAAACCATTACAGAAGCGTTTTTGGGTTTAGGCAATGGAACCCACACATTCAGATATAAACAGTCTTCACTGAGATCAGTGTTTGGATTCCACATCTCTGATCCGAGGAAGCCTGGAAAACTTTGATCTGTGTTCTGATAGCAAGAATTTGCATATTTTGTGGCATTCCAAACATCAGACCACTTGGTCAAGGACTGTGGTTTTCTGAACCGAAGTCTACCGAGAGGTGGCTGCGCATAGGGGATTCCAAGAAAAGCGGTGACCGTGCCACCAAGAACCGGCAAGTTGATCCCTCTGACTTTGCCATTCTTGGTTGTAATGATGATGTCTTCTTCAGAGTGTGATTTCCCGACAAGCACCCAGAGCAGGATAAACCGCCAAAGGAATCGGATGTTTAGGATGGTACCCTTGCTCTGCATATTGGCTTCTGAAAGAGAGGGAGGCAGCAAGTTTTAACAGCCTCATGCATCTGGCATTGCTTTTTATTGATAATAACTAAGGAAAACATGGTAACTCTAATAAATCTTACAAATGATGAAAACGAATAAATCTGCAACCACTACAACTTAAAAAAAAAAAAAACAGCTGAAGATATTTTCGTTTTCAATGTCAATAGCAAATAAGTGGAATGGAAAAGGAGAAACTATGTCACGTTGGAACCATTTGTCACCAAACCTTTGTATGGAAGATTAAGTATTTTATACAATGGGAACTCCAAAAAACTAGGATTATTTTCTGGAGGGCAGGCCTCTTGTAGTACAGGGTTCCCCTGCAAGGTGAGTGTTCTAAGAACCCGCCTGTATCAGTGCATCAGCTGGCATTGTGGTATGAGGCTTCACCTGGCTTCAGTGAATTTTTTTTGGAAGACTCACTCTTTCAACATGTTTGCCCATTTCATGATGGATAACTTAGGAGTATACCTGCCCCCGCTGCAACGAGTGTTGAACGGTTTTTGACTCAAAATAGTATGATCCCCCATGCCACACCCTCTCTATTCACCTGATCTCTCCCAAGCAACTTTTTGCTTTGTTTCTTCAGACAAAAACAAGTCCTCAAAGAGAAAAGTTTTGCCAATGTGGGAGAAAAGAAACAAAAAACAGCAGAAGCATTAAAAAACATCAAAATTGACGAGTTCAAAAACTGTTAGGAACAGTAGAAAAAAGTCTTGATAGGTGTACTGTATCAAATAGAGAGTACTTTGAAGGTTACTGAAGTTTAAACATGTAAGAATAAAGACACAATTTTACTTCTTAGCATATACAACCCCCACAATAGTGGCATTAAGTGGTAGTCTATTACAGATATAATTTCTACCTTGTTTAGAGGAGGAAATACAAGCCCGTACATTCTGTGGAATATTTACAATTTTAATCATGCTGTTTTGCCCTTGACATAATTGTGAAGTAGGTTAAGACCCATTAAGGATTTTTAGTCTTCTCTCACTGTCTTTTTGTTTCCATGGTCCCTTCTGTAGTCCTTTTTGCCCAATAGCTTATTCCTTTATGCCCTCTCAAAGATTATTCTGGCTCCACTCACTTTTTCTAGTAATTTCTCAGATTGAGTCTTTTTTCCTTAACTATCAAAATACAACATCTCTGACCATACTAACACATTTAACCTTATTAGCTGAACATTAATAATTAACTAATGTACAGATATGCAGTGACTAATCCTTGGCTGTAAAATTCCTTGTAAGTCAATATCTCCTCCCGTATATTATATTATCAGCACTGGTTCTCTCCATTGACTTTATAATTCAGATAAAGACTTAACGATTATTCAATTTATTGAACTTCCAAGGAATTATCTGGTATATACCTGCAGTCCTCCCTTTCCAATTTTTCCCCTAAGCCTTATAATGTTAACAGATTAGTTAGTTTTCATAATGTATAGAATAAAAGGCAATTTATTATATTATTTGCTACTTATCATGTAATGAATAGATTGTCCAAAATCTCTTCTGACAATAGACTGAAACTGTATAGAAGAAGAAAGCATTAGGCAAAAAGGACAAAAGTAGGGGCCCTGGAAACTGATTTACTTGTATTTTGATAGTTCAGAAAAAGACCATAGTTGAGGAATTACTAGAAAAAGTGTGGGAAGCTATAGTAATCTTTGAGAGGAACAAAATTATAAATGTTCAGCATTTTAGTAAATAATATTTATTTGATGATATGAAAAGGCCATTTAGGCAAATCAAAATTTTATTAAATATTCATAGTGCACAGTCAAGTTTTTAAAAATAAAAGTATTAAAAATCAGAATCAAAAAATTTATGTGACAAAGAGAGAAGGAAAATGTAATCTAAATATCATTTAAAGGAACTAACACCTAACTGAAAGAAAGCCTGATTAAATTGTCAAATACAAACACCAAACTCATCCACATAATAGTAATAACGGTCCATGAATATACAAACTCTTCTCTTTAATACTTTTTTCTTTTTTTAATTTTTAAAATTTTATTATTTTTCAGAGACAGGGGATGGGAGAGAGGAAGAGAGGGAGAGAAGCATCAGCATATTTTAAATAGTTAGAACATATATTTTTATATACTAATAATGGCTCTTAAAACTGTGAAGAAGAGCTATATGGATAATATGACCTAGCACAAGCACTGCTAAAATGAATTTGATCTAATTAAAACAACTCAGCCTTTATATTAAACCTAAAAAGCTTGTTTTGTTACAAGCAAAGTGAAGTGGGGAACTGAGGAAGTCTGTTTATGGATAGACTTTAGCACTGTCTCTCAGGGGTCCTTCAGATACCCATTAAGCATCAAAAGGATGTGTGTATTCCTAGGCTGGTGGGGCAGTGGATTGGCGCCAGCCTAGAAGCCAGGGTTGCTGGTTCAATTCCCAGCCAGGGCACATAACCAGGTTGCAAGCCAGGTCTCCAGCCAGGTCTAGTAGCTGGAGGCAGGTGAAAGGAAACCATACATTCCTGCTTCTCTTCCTTTCTTCCTCCCTCCCTGCCCTTCTCTCTAAAAATAATGAATAAAATCTTAAAATAAAATAAAATAAAATAAAGGATGTGTGTAATAGAAGACACTATATTGAGCATGAGAAACATAAGATCTGTATCTGTCCTCAATCATGAAAAACATTCACAAACCTTTTATAGTGTGAATAATTATAACATTTAATAATAGAGAGATATCTTGTATCTTCTTTGAAAGTTGAATTTATAATTGACATCTATTCAATTATAACTCTCTAATCTGGGACAGATTTTATAAGAATGAGAACATTTTGCCATAAAAGCACTCAAATAAGACAATATAAAATTTAAATATGCATTACTAATTGTTACTGGTAAATAAATCAAAGCACAAACTAAATTTGTAAATAAGATGCCACTTAAAGCCCTGGATCGTGGCACAGTGGATAAGGCATTGGCCTGTGAACCCAAAGGTCACTGGTTCGAGTCCCAGCCAGGGCACATAACCAGGTTGCAAGCCAGGTCTCCAGCCAAGTCTGTAGCTGGAGGCAGGTGCGAGGCAACCATACATTGATGTCTCTCTCCCTCTTAGTCTCTCACCCTTCCCCTCTCTCTGAAAATAATAAATAAACAAAAAAATTTTTTAAAAAAGATGCCACTTAAAAGATATTATTAGCTTATATTTAAATACCAAAATGTGGAGTATATCCCAAATATTTTCTTACAATTGAAGAAGCAGGACATTATATACAAACAACAACAAATCTAGGAGAATAAAGCAAAGCTTTGCAAATTAAATTAGAAATTTTATTTGGCATTCAAAAAGTCATGTTACTTCAAATTCACAGAGAATTCTAAAGGTCCTCATTTAAAGGATAGAGCCACTCTAAATGCTCATCCTCATTCTTCTTTAAAAAGTAACTATTCATACAAGTGTAATATACTTATCATAACTACAAGATAGTTTACATTATGGAAGACCATACACAGACTTGTAATACTACCTAAATGAGCTTATTATCATGTAATATATTCATAAAATTTGGAAGATATATTCTAAAAAATGAAAAATACAAATAGAAATCATTAACAATGAAATAATTTTGTTCACTTTTAGTTTACTTTTAATAATTCATACATTTTACCCAATGTTTAATCTTCTGGTTAAACAATAATTGACATCATCAAAATAAAGGCAAGTTTATAAGATTAGACTATAAGCTTAAGTCTATATTTGCTTATAGTTTATAATAATAATAATAAATATAAAATATTATTATATAATTTACACACATATTAAAAGAGGACAAACAAGGCAAATGGGTCAAAAGTTTGTAAATCAAATTAATAAATAGATTTCCCTCTTACATATAAGAAACTTAGACTTTCCTTTGCCTATTGATATTGTTAAAGTTTCAGATAGCAAAAAAAATGTTGATTAAAAAAAGTAGCATATCATGCCAGACAATAAGAGAACTATTCTTTTCATGCAACTTAGGAAAATAGAGTAAAACTGGTCAAAGACTACTTTTGTTACTCTTTTAAGGGTACATTTACTAAAGAGTTCATTTAAGAGTAAAACAGCATAGAACATTTTCACTTTGGGAGTGCACACTAAGAACATACGTAATGGTGATTCCACAAGTGCTAAGATCCTTTATACAAAGTTGAACTTTAACTGACCACAGTTAAATGGACTCAGTCTGTGTTCCCCGAATAATAGAAACACTGCATGCATGCGTCTGCTCCCTTGCTTCATCGATCCTTTTTGCAATGACTGTCCCCACAGAGCACCAAAGGGCACAGCAGACCCGTGAAGGGATCACAATCCTCCTACAGAAGGAGCTTCACAGTAACTTGCGTGGCTACACAGAGATGGAAATTCAGAGCAACTTACCAGACTCACTGCAACAAGATGATCAAGTTTGTAAGAGTGAAAGTCATGTATTACTTCAGGGGAACGCAGTGTGCAGCTGCTGCAGCCTGTAAATCGGACTGCACTGACATTACAAGCCTCAGTTCCTGACAAAGCTCGCGAGACTTGGCAGCACCCGCTGGACCAGGACGCAGCCAATCTTTATTTTCTGACATCTGTTCAGAGGCTAATGGTATGAATGCAATAGTGATTCATTTACAAAAGTATTACCGGATTTATGGTTTAAGATTGCAGGCACTTATCTAAGACAGAAGGGAAAAAGAAAGAAAGAAAGAACAGCTTCTTTAACAGAAGCTACAATGGGACAGAAAATGTAGGTTTGTTTTTTTTTTTTTAACATTACCAAAACTTTTAAGATGTTTTTCCCTCTTTTGTAGACTATATATTTTTCTTATGATTGTGTTAAGATTTAAGATATACATGTTGTGGTAAGCAATGCTATTATTGAAAACTTTGTATCTTCTCTCTGTGCCAGTGATAAAGGAATACAAAAGATAAATCAAAACAGCACAATTACTTCATAGATAAAGATAGGAAAATCAAAAGATTAGCTATAGTAAGTGAGTGAATGTCTCTTATATGCATGTCCTTTGAACCCCCACACCCAACACTCATTTAAGCAGTACAATCTCACTAATTTCCTTCCCTGGACCCTGCAGGCAGTCAAGACAAAAAATAAAAATTAAAATAAATTTGTAAAACATCTTCACCAAACTCTATAGAAAAGGCAACATTTGTCAAGTAAGAATGTGCAAGCTCTCAAGAATGTATTTATGTCTTTTAGGCTATGTTGGATTAGGTATTTGGACAATGAAAAAAGAAATTACCTGTTTAATGTCTGACTTTTTAATATATATATATATAATTTATTTTTATTTATTTTTTAAAAAGTTTTTTTTTTTTATTCATTATTTTCAGAGAGAAGGGAAGAGAGGGAGGGAGAGAGGGAGAGAAATATCACTGTATGGTTGCCTTTCACCTGCCCCAGTTAAGGCCCTGGCTTACAACCAGGTTATGTGCAAAGACTGGTGAATCCAACCAACAACCTCTGGGTTAAAAGGCCAGTGCCAGCCCACTGAGCCACACCAGCCAGGGCTAATGCCTGACTTTTCAATGCAGTTACATTCCTTATCTTTTGCAAATGAATACTTTCACATTTAAATTTCTCAGTGGGTGTGGCTCAGTGGATTGATAATGGCCTGTGGTGAACCCAAAGGTTGCTGGTTCAATTCCCAGCCAGGGCACATAACCAGGTTGCAAGGCAGGTCTCCAGCCAGGTCTGTAGCTGGAGAAAGGGGAAAGGCAACCATGCATTGATGCTTCTCTCCCTTTCTTCCTCCCTCCCTAACATTCTCTCTGAAAATAATAAATAAAATCTTTTAACAAAATTCAAAAAAAAAAAAAAATTTCTCACTCTTGTTTCACTATGGACTATCCAGACATGTAATTGTAGGTAAGCCCATTTTGTTCTTAAATATCGGTTAAGATTTCAAACATGTAAAAAAAGTCATTTGTTATTGATATTACCCTATGCCAGTCATTACAATTGACAATTTCCATAAGTTATTTTATTTCAACAAATATATGTTAAACATTATTAATCAAAATTTTATTTGATGAATCTAAGTAAAATTAAAAAACATCGTAAGTATATTTTTAAACTACTAGTGATAGTGATAGATCTTATCACTAGTAGCCCTGGAATCAAATTTTTAACCCAGATTTGTCTGATGTCATTTAATATCAACTGTTTCCAAGATAATAACCATTTTGATCTTTTGAAGTTATCTATTTTGGGGAAATTATTACATAAGAGATATTTAGTTGATCATAAACTTTACACTTCACAGTCATAATAATTTATAATTTACTTATAATATTGTTTAACTAATGGCAAACCTCTAAAGGAGAAAACCTTTTTATAAGGTAGTATGCTGACAATCATACAATGTTTTTTTAAAAGATGGCATTTTTGCTTAAAATGTAGTCATTCTAATGCTGCA
The DNA here is from genome assembly GCA_004026585.1 of Noctilio leporinus. NCBI lineage: Eukaryota > Metazoa > Chordata > Mammalia > Chiroptera > Noctilionidae > Noctilio > Noctilio leporinus. The sequence continues at coordinate 164,510 of PVIW01001776.1, forward strand.
CATGAAGAAGCATTACTTGATTTAACAAATGTTAATTTTTTATCCAAATGTCAAAAGTCTTCTATCCAACATAGCCCCACTGCATTGATTTTTGTACTAGCATGTGGTCAGTCTTATTAACAAATCCTGCAGTTTTTGAGAGATCTTTTAGCTGTTACAAATTCAACAGAGCATTTGATAAGTTTCCAATATCTACTCACTACTGTGTAAAATACATCCTATACATACACGTTTGTCTTTTAAATCAAAAGCTAAACAATTATCTGTTATAAGCAGTTGTTTTTAACACATTTCCATTGGCTGACAAGCAGTATCAACAGATTACAAAACCTGACAATGCTTCCTCTGCTCAAGTTTGTTTGGCTTCAGTGAAACACATTTTGCTACTGTCCCATTAGTCAATTTTCTTTCATCATTTCTTGGTTGTGCCACATTATCTGATTCATTATTTCAGTGCATTTTTCTTTCTGGCTTATTTGAGGGTTTCTTTCTTTGTGGCTGAATGTACATCCACTGCTCTACTTCCGCGGTGCCATCAGTAGCAGGATGTACCCCGCAGGCATGAGCCTCCTCTCAGTGTTAGTAGGCATGTGTTACCTGGCAGCCTGATGGTTAACTGATCATGCTGTTAGATGCTGCATACACCTTTAAGTGACACAGCTGAAACACCACACCAAGCTGCACAGATTTCACACTGTTTACATTTTGCTACTAGTTATGCTGAAGCTCAGGCAAGACAACCATGATGGTCTTGACCACGTTCATTTCCAGTTAGCCTATTACAGTGACATTTTGCTTTTAAGGTTTACTGTAACTAGTTACCATGGGGCTAGTTGTTTTCTAGATAGTAGCATTTAAGAAAATTTGAGACAGTATGGGAAATGTTAATTCGTAGTATATGTTAGCCTTCCTTAGGCCCTGTGATGCCACAAAAGTACTCTAACATTTTATTAGTAGATTTTCACAAGACCAATCCATTCTCTAAAAAGAACATGAATTAAAAAAAGTATATTTCTACATTTTACATATAACGAAGTTGAAAAGATCATATTCTGTATTCCACTCTAGTTTTTTAAATCTATGTACAGTTAAAGTTATATATAGAAATAGCTAAATAGGTTGTTATCATAATTTTTTCTGTTTTAATGTATTTTGTTATTTTTATTAAAATTGTAATGACTGAATGATATATTAGCAATGAGTATTTATTATATGATGACAATAATAATTTTATCTGTTAACTACTTACTATGTGCATACACTATTCTGAACACTTTGAATATATTTTAATTTATTAACTCATTTAAAACTCAAAACCATCTTTATAACTATTATTATTTCTATTTTACGTTTGAGAAAATTTAACCACAAAAGGTTTAAGTAGCACATCAAAAATAATACAAGGAATGATAGTATTTTGTAATATAATGTTATGCAAACACTATTACATTTGGCAATTTTGTATATGATTATTTAACTGCAAATTTTGCTTATTGTTTTAATATGTTTTTCCAGAATTTGAATAGCTCAATATGACTTGTACAAAGTAGTTCTCTTTATTTTTTTCTTTTCAGTCTTCTAAGATTCCCCCGCAAGCCATAGCTGTTGAATAAGAATAGGCTTCAACAATTTCTGCAAAAAGAGGAACTTGTTCTTACTGAAAATAAAAATGAACAAATCCCTAGAGCCAAGAGATCAGACATTCATACCTGGATGTGGCAGGTGTGTAAGATAGATTTCTTGACAAATTTTAGAAGTGAGCTCAGCTCTGCAGGCAATACAATTGTTTAATAGTACCATGGCAACTAATACGGAAATGCCTGCAGTCAGTGGCTTCACTAAGAGATAAAACAAAGATCTTTTGAAGTGAATGGAGAATGAATGATGGGGAGTCTGCACTGGTCTCCTCTGTGAGGCTGATTAGGAAGTCCACTGATCCCACTTCAAGAGGCAGAGTCCTGGGGCCTGGTTCCTCAGGAACTTGTTATTTTGTCATGCCATGGTTTATCTTTTTACTTCTATGTAATCATGTTCAATTACACCTTGTGCTTTAAGCTAATTTGGAAATGTGTCAAATATATTTTAATCTACTTTCATATAATTAACACTGTCAATCATTTTGCTTTAATTCATCTATTTCACTTTTGTTGTGAATTATTTTAAAGTTGTCATGGAAATGGTAACAAAAATGGACACAACAACTATACATATTTTATCCATTTCTTATTTTTCATGAAATAATTACTTAAATCAGTATTGTTCCAAGAGATATATGCTTTTATGGCTAAGACACATGTGAGCAATTACCTACACAGAATATTATCAATTTATACTCCTACCAGCAAGCTAAAAATAGTCTCCTTCATGCTCAAAACACAGACAACAATATTGTCATTACTCAAGGGAAGGGAGCGGAATTAGTTAAGGGGTGAAATAGATGATGACAGGAACAGATTTGACTGTGGGTGGCAGGCTCACAATGCAATATACAGACCATATATAACAGAACTTTATACTTGAAACAGGTATAACCTTATTTAACTGTACCCCAGTTAATTTACTTAAAAAAGTGAGCTATGAAACTATAAAAAGATGGAGGAAACTTAAGTACATATTAATATGTGCAAAAAAGACTACAGGTGCTAATAACTTCAACTACATAATATTCTTGGAAGGCAAAGGATATAGTGAAAAATATCAGTGGTTGCCAGATTTTGGGTGAATGGAGGGGAAATAGGCAGTGATGTTATAGTATAGAATTATATTCTGATATGAAAATAGTGGATACATGTTATTATATATGTGTTCAAACCCAGAAAATGTACCAAGAGTGAACCTCAATGTATACTGTGGACTTTGGGTGATGATGATGATATGTCAATATAATAATAAATGTAACATTCTGATGGGGGATGTTGATATTGGGTAATACTATGCATGGATGGTGGTGGGGACATATGGGAAATCTCTGCACTTTACTCTCAATTTTGTTTTAAACCTAAAACTGTTCTAAAAAGTAAATATTATTAAATAAAAGTTCAATTGATTATTGTACATTTTTCATTTTTTATTTCACTTGACAAAATGCAACAGTACACTTAATTTGCTTATTACCATGATCAATCATATTTGCATGTGTTTATTAGTTTCCAAAAGGTAACTTTTTATTTAGATGTAGTTTTCCATTTATAGAAAATTTCAAAGCAGAATAAATGACTCTCATATACCTGTATCCATAGTTACAGCATGTTAAAATTTGACTCATTTTCAATATCATGCTTTCTTCATATATATATCTATATTATAATATATACATATATGTCCCTATATTATTCTGATTTATTTTAGTTATTTGCTAACATCATGCTTCTTTTTTTTTTTTTTTTTTTTTTAGATTTTATTTCACCATTTTCAGAAAGAGGGGAAGGGAGAGAGGCAGAGAGGAAGAGAGACATCCATGTATGGTTGCTTTTCATCTGTCTCCAGCTACAGACCTGGCTGGAGACCTGGTTTGCAACCTGGTTATGTGCCCTGGCTGGGGAATCGAACCTGCGACCTTTGGGTTTGCAGGCCGGCACCTTAACCACTGTGCTACCAGCCAGGGCATACATCATGCTTCTTTATCCTTAAATACTCCTATAAGATATGTGGAAATCACCCGCTCACTGACTATATATATAAAGAAATTCAATCAGCAGTCTAATAAATAGAGTACACAACTAAATAGTCCTGCTATTGAGAAATAATTCTAATTTAAAGAAGACAACTGATATATGTAAAAGAATAATATGTTAGAAACAAAAATTTCATGGACCCTAATAAAAATATTAATACAGGCAAGAATTAACAATTGGTATGAAATCTTTAGCTATATAATTGATGAAGTACTGGTCATTCGATATTCCTGAGAAACAACACGGATTACATGCAGAGTTTCATAACTTAATTAAACAGTAAAATTTAGCATTAAATGATGAAATCAATAGAATATTGGGCATAGCTATCCCTAGTCTACCTAAACATTTTTTAAATTGAACTTTTATCCAGCTTTAAGATATGACACACTTTATGTGAAATAAAGCAAATAAATGAACAAAATAAATTATATCACAAGGAAGTAACCAGGTAACTCCTGAAAGTGGGACATTCCAGCTTGGTCATTTTGGCAAAACAGAAAGGAAGTATTCTGTGTGAGACTGGATAACACATTAGGGACCAAATCAGAAGCAGTGCATGATGCAGATTAGAAATTGGTTTCAATGTCATAAAAGATACTTTGGGAATCACACTTAAAAATATGAACAATTTCTGGGTGGTTGATTAAATGAGAATAATGTGAAAACTCTTGGCTAAAAGAAGCGAATCACAGAACATTGTGAAAATGTGATACCATTATGGTATTCATACACAGAGAAAGATTTGGTAGGACATGAATTAAAATATTAATAGTGGTAAATTCTATATAGTGAGTATATAAAATATTGACTTCTAAGCATTTGTTTCTCTTTATTTTCCAATCTTCTGTAATGCAAATGTACTGTTCCTATAATTATTTATATATACCCAAATAGAAAGTAAAATTTAAATAAAGAACAGTCAAAAATTTCACCCTGAACCTCAGACTCAGATGATCTAACAAGAGTTTTTATCTTGTGCTAGTTGTTTTAGAGGCTTGAGATGACACAAAGCTGCCCATTTGAGATCACTGAAATTAATGTCAACTTTATGGCAAAATAAGTTAGGGACAATGACAAGAAAACTGTTGCAGTTTGAAGAGAGTAGAGCAAAGAGATTTTATAGTGAAATGAGGTAAATAAAGTGAGAGGTACATATAACTTAAGAGAAGGGAGTGATGTGTGGAGCTGCCGGAGAGTAGAAATGTTGGGGAGTTACATTCACTGGAATGACTCTAGGAAAGTTCGGCATTTGTGGTGAGTTGTAAAGACCTCCTGCGAATCCCAGATACGTTGGTAGAGACTAATATTGTGTTTCAGTGATCTGAAGCAGGTGTGTTTGTGTGTGCATGTGTGCCCTAGAGAGACACTGAATGCAAAAATAAGCAGAACTGGGTCTAATATGAGGTAAAGATGATTTATGTAATATAAAATAAAAGTTAAACTACTGTACTGTAAAGTGGAAAGCTATTTTCTTTCTACAAGTTGAAGTTTCCAATTTGTATGGAACATGTTTAAATAAAAAATAAGCTTTCACAAAGTAATTTTGATCATTTGAAGAGCACATTTTGGAACCATACAGTGACTTCTGAGACGAGGATTAAACAAAGCCACAGGGGCACCTTCCCCCCAATTCATTCTCAGGTCACCTCTTCTCGTTTTTCCCCCCTGACAATCTGCTGTCTCTGTTGTGTTTCTGGATACCTCTCCTTTCCTTTGCTTTGAACTTCATATTTATTACCCCAGGTTGACTTTGCAAAGACCAAAAATAGTCCTTATTTGGGGGGAAGTAAGAAAAATAGCCAAAGCCACAATGCAGAAAATGTTTTGCAACCAGTTTACACACGTACAGCCAAGTAGCCTGACACTTCGCTAAGCACTGGATTGCTGGTGTATTACTGCCCTTACTAAATATAACCAGGCAATTAATCATTAATCTTGCTAGGTCTTATTATAATCTGTATCTTCATGTTATTTTTCAGTGTGTTCCTATTTGATGGTTGCATTCACGGAAAGATTTTATTGTACAAAGAAAATGTGTTCAGAACATATTACTAAATATGGGAAAGCTTATTTTGTTGAACATGAAGAAACTTACATTGAGATAATTTGCTACCTCCAAGTAATGTTTCTTCCTTTGATTCCTCCTTAAACCTATCAGATGGCACCTTAGTCTTTCTCTGTATGTTCATTTCTCTGATGTCAGATTTCTGGCTTTATTTAAATGATCAACATTATATAAAATACAGATCAGTGCTACAAATTCTAAGACATATGACTTTCAAGGGCAGCTTATCCAGACTTTATGAGATATTCTTCTACAAGTAGATTGATATACATATCTAACTTATTTGTATGCAATAATTGTTAGAACTATGGACACAGAAAAGTGATTACTTCATTGAAAAGGTCTGAATGGGTCAGGATAAATGGTCAGACAAAAAAAAAGTAAAGGTGCTTTTAGAGTAAATACATTACTACATAGTACCTTATGGGTTAATTTTCTTGTGTGGTCTCATATTTGAGTTGATAAAATGAATGTCAGTTTGCTTATTTTTGTATTCACAGCACCTTGTGAATTTCTTGGCACCATAATAAATACGTAGAAAGTTTAGTAGTTGTTTTTTTTTTTTTTTTTTAAAGTTAGTCTTTTGTTTTTTTTAAAGATTTTATTTCATTATTTCTAGAAAGAAAGGAAGGGAGAGAGGCAGAGAGGGAGAGAGACATCAATGTATGGTTGCATTTCACCTGCCTCCAGCCACAGACCTAACTGGAGAAACATCAATGCATGGTTGCCTCTTTCATGCCCCCAACTGGGTACCTGGCTGGCAACCCAGGCGTGTACCCTGACTGGGAGTTGAACCAGTGACCGTTTGATTCGTAGGCCAACTCTCATTCCACTGAGCTTCACCAAGCATGGCTCGAAACCATTTTAAGTGTACAATGCGTGTATTTCACTAAGAATTTCATTGTTATAAAGAGAAAGTACACTTTAAAAATCAACAAGAAGTGCTTCTCATCACTGGAGATATCGTTTGCAACCACTCATCTGTTAATAGGTTGTTATTTACTACAGGATTTGGCAGTTCCTTTCCCCAAGGAGTTTTTCTAGACCAGTTCTATTACAGCTGGATACACTCAATGAAGCAATTTATTGAAAGTTAGCGATATCTCTCTTGTACAAGGATTACAGTGAAAGATCTGGAATATGAATTCAGGAAGGAATTTCTTAATTAGTCATACACGTTCCCAAGTTGGGTTCAGCTCGTTGCAGTAGTCATGAAATACAATGGCGAAGAGACTTCACAGAGCATACAGATACACCATGATTATAGCTCTTACATATTGGTAATTATAACTGAAATCAGCACCTTACTATTCTTGCTTTGACAAAATTCTGCATAAAATTCCACACCCAAGTTTAACAATGGCTGATTACTTATGATGTTTTGACAGCAAACCATTAGAGGTATTTTGAGAACATTTTTAGAAGAACTTATGTTTTTACTTATATTTTACAGTATTTAATGGGACTGACCTTTCTCAAATTGCAGACTTGTATTACATTTGCCTGAGACACTCCTGGTAAATGCCTGTGTAATTATTAATAGTATTGATATTTTTACTCTCAGGAATTTAAAGACAAATCATATTGACCTCAATGGAGAGGTAAAAATGAGTCAATAAGAAACATGTACATATAAATGATAAAGAATAAATATGCACTCAGAGTTTTCAGTAACATCTTTATATATGTAATGATATAGCTGTTCATGACTTGTATATATTCAATCCAAGTGAAGAACAGTATCCTGTTTAACAAGGACACTTCATGAACAAAGCATGCTTTTCAAAATCTCATTGGAGTGATAACTTTTCATCATATTTTCTTCAATGCCTTGCCAAAACACTTCTTCAACTGGTAGGATAAGCCTGACATACATAGGACTTACTGATGCGAGTCTGGACCATGACATTGTGATGAACACCAGCACTGCTTCTTGCCACTCACACTTCACCTTACAGCGCTGCAGCTGTGCTTAGCAATGGACTGCCAGGTGGCACAGAGACATCAATTGATTAGTACTCAAGAACAATGTCACCTGCCAGGACGAAATACAGACAAATTGACAAAGACAATGCTATGTTGGCAGGCCTGAATGATGAAGCCCTTTAAATAGGTTTATGCCTGCACTTTTTAAATGTGTGCTGCTTGGGAACTTTGGCTCTAGGAGAGTGTACAATTTTAATTATTTAAGTATGCATGTTTTGGGGGAAGATTTCCTTTAATGCTTAATCCTTTTGACTTGCCTACACATCTATAAGCATAATATAACATATTAAAGTTATTTGTTGCCTGTCACTGCAAATCCAAAATTATCCAAACTCTGTTTTTAAAATGTGACCTTATCTATTTATTTTGGCTTTGCACAGGTGTTACTTATTTCAATACCCTTTGTTTTTCCTCTATATGTGTTTTACAAGTTGAAGCCCTCAGAAATAATGGCACTTGCAGTGCTCGGCTGGTCCCCAGAGTAGAAATTATTATGTCTACTAAGTTGAGGTAAAAAATAAAAATCCTGGCCCTCACTGGTGGCACAGTGGATAAGGCGCTGGCCTGCAAACCCAAAGGTCACTGGTTCAATTCCCAGCCAGGGCACATAACAAGGTTGCAAGTTAGGCCTCCAGCCAACGACTTGGCTGGAGGCAAGTGAAAGGCAACCACACATTGATGTATCTCTTCCCCTCCCTGCCTCTCTCACTGAAAATGATAAATAAAATATTTTAAATAAATAAATAAAAATCCCTAGGATTTAAATTGTGTATAATAGTATTCTAGCTATTTTTTAAACTTGTGGTTGACTTTCTATGTTATCTTAAGCTAATCCCTGAACTATTTAAGAGTCTGTTGAGGTAGAGATCAGGTATGTTCACAGTTCAATAATAAAGCTTACTATATAATTCACATTACTTAAAAGAGTGATTTTTAAACAAATGAATTAATGTAGGCATTTTGGAATAATGAAAGAAAAACTTGGTATTAATATGATTTGAGGAGCTGACAGAAGGCAGTAATTAAATGGTGAATTGTCTAGATGTAAAAGGAAAAAAAAAGTACACATTGGTGGTTACAGAATAGACAGGGGGATGTTAAGAAGGACAAAGGAAATAGAGAAGCCAAAGAACTTGTATGCATGACTCATGAACATGAACTAAGGGGGGGGCATTGCTGAAAAAATGGGGTACTGGGTGGAGGGGGGCAAAGAGGGGGAAATTGGGACAACTGTAATAGCAAAATAAAATGCATTAATAAAAATATATTTAAAATTAAAATAAATAAATAAATAAATAAAATGTGACCTTAGCCACCTTATTGTGGGCCAGAAATAAAGACAAATAGAATTGTCTAAAAAATTCTGGAATTCACAAGTTGTCAGCATGAGTATTTTTTCACAAATAGTGTCTTTTATGAATGTCTGGTTTTTATAGATGCATTTCTTATCACATTTGGCATCATTATGTAGCACATCTTGATTTGCACTCAAACCTTGGATATAATCTATATCTGATGGCCTTAGAATGGATGCAACATTTGAAAGGCATACATGCCAGATATTTCAGCTTAGCTTTGTAAGTCAGTCATATTGATTTTTTGAAACTATTCTTGATCAACATTTTTACTTATTAAGGCATTTGTTAATTGTTATAGTTATCCCAATTTTCTCCCTTTGCCTTACTCTCTCCATCCCCTACCCCCACTCTACTCCTACAGTCAACTCCCACACTGTTGTCCATGTCCATGTGTCATTTATGTATGTCCTTTGTCTAGTTCCTTCCCCCTCTTTCCACTGTTTTCCTCCTCCCTCCTGCTCTTTGGTCACTGTCAGTCTGTTTCATGTTCTATGCCTGTGGTTTTTGTTCATTAGTTTATTTTGTTCATTAGATTTCTCTTTTAGGTAAGATCATATGGTATTTGTCTTTCACCAACTGGCTTATTTTAATGAACATAATGGAACTGGAGAATTTTGGGAAACTTTCTGTTGTTGTAGCTTCTTCTCAAATTTATTTGAATTAATGCTAGTACAATAGTGAAAATCCTGTTCAATATGCATAGTGTATTGCTGCTTTTATACAATGCATGCATTTTGTTTATATCTGTTGTTTCAGGTAAGTAGTGCACGCTTAAGTGCAACTGTAATATCAATTTGGACTCAAAATTTATCTGGTAGCTGAGATATTACCCAAGTGCCTCATTTGCTGCAAAAGAGTGCTTTACTGGGAAGATCTAAGAAGGATTATCAGAAAAAAGGAGTCCATGGATCCTGACTTCTTCTGTGTTTATTTACACATTTTAGCTCTGAAAATGTAACTTTATTATTTGTAACTAACCTTATTGTCTTTTGGAGCTGATGTCATCCTGCTGATGACAATGACATAAAAGTGTACCTTACTCTTGCTTATTAAGAGTAATTTGATCTCCTTAGGTTTAAAAGCTACTTTCACTTAAATATTTTGTCAATATAAAGTTTGGGTTTTTAAAATATTTTATTTATTATTTTTAGAGAGAGGGAAAGGGAGGGAGGCAGAGAAAGAGAGAAACATCGATGTATGGTTGCCTTTCACCTGCCTCCAGCTATGGACCTAGCTGGACACCTGGCTTGCAACCTGGTTGTGTGCCCTGGCTGGGAATCGAACCAGCTATAAAGTTTAAGCGTAAGTCCACAGCCATTTTCTGCTTTAATGGGCCTTTTCTCACCTTGACTTTTTAGTTTGATATCTTTTTTCAAAGTCAATTGTTCTAATCTTCATGGAAGGTATTATCCATGTACATCTTGTCCTCAACAAACTCTGCCCTGACAGTCCCTCTTGAACTGTTCTCTGCTCAGCTGTACCTACCTAGTTTGGCTTCATTTTAGCCATCAGGCAGTACACGCAGGGGATGACTAGGTAGCTCCCCATGGCCTCACATCACAAGGGTACCAGAATCTGCTCCCTTATTCCAGCTTGGGGCATCTTGCCACTCTCCACTTCTCAACATTGCCATGTTCTCAAAGGGCATCTGTAGCTCTTTGTAGCATCCTGCACGTTTTAAGCAAACTCTCTGTGCAGCTCTCCTTCTGCCTATGAATGTCAAGCTGTGATTTCCACTCTTCTGTGGCTCTAAATTGCCTAAGGGGCAGGTCTTCCTTTTCAACTTGTTCTTTGCCCTGTCTGGCACTTATTTTATTCCCCTCCCCACCTCTTCCCATGATGAAATGAAGGCTTTGTTCCCTTATCAGGGGCCTATCTTAACAAGCTCTCTATCCTGTATATTTATATTTTCAACCTGCTTATGCATTTATTTCCTTTCTAAGTCACAGTAAATCTGTCTTGATTTTTATATATTATGTTCTTTCTACACTTTGGCTTTTACAAAAAGCTATTCTCAGACCTCTAAATTGTATCTCAATATTTGAAAAGAAGCTTCTGTAAAGTAAAAAATAATAGCAAAGTCTATTATTTTCCTGTAGACTAAAAAACAATTCTAATTTGAAACCCAAAATTGATCAATAAACACTAGTTAGGCTGTAATTGAACTTCCTCTGGTACAATGTATATTATTATTTCAGTGGGCATGAAAGTCATGATACAACTGAAATTATTAATAATAGAATTCTACTGTTTTCATCTGCAAAAATATTACCTCAATTTCATCCTACCCCAGTAAAAGTTGTTTCCTTGAATAAGACACTTAATCTTCGGTGCCGTTTCATCCTAGAAATTGAAAGCTAAACGTTGCCAAACTTGAATTTTACATTACTTGGCATTTTTCCCACAATAGAGCAGTAGAGGACACTATGTTTTAGCCTAAAACAGTGGGTCTCAGAGTAACTGTGGATCCAAATTGCCGGAAAGGCTTGTTAACTCAGCTCTCTGGGCACTGCTCCCGGGGCCTCTGATTCAGCAGGTCAGCAGCAGGTACGAAAAAGTTCATTTCCTCCTCCAGGGACTTTGCCACCAGCATGGGCAAAGCTTTTCCCCAGCAGCTTTCTATCACTGCCCAGTTAGGAGTCTCAACTGTATCTAATACAAGACGGATGCCAGTGTCCTCCCTTCTTAACACATGACAAGACTATTTTCTGGCTTCCTAACACATTTCCAAAGTGACTTAATGCCCACATTACCAGCTGCACATGTTCTTTCTGGCCTGCTTATAGAGACCTATCTTCCAACGTCTTTAAATATTCTCTTGGCCACAGTACTTAGGAACTGAGCTGAGAAGAGGTTCCAACATTCATGAAAGAAATTTTCAAGGTTATTTTCTTCAAAAAAATAAATCCTCATCCTAAGACATGTTTGTTGTTATTGTTATTGTTGTAATTGATGAGAGACAGAGACAGAGACAGAGAGGCAGAGAGACAGAAAGATAGAAACATCAATGTGAGAAACATTGATCAGTTGTCTCCTGTATGGCACCCCAGCTGGGATTGGATCCACAACCTAGGTAAGTGCCCTGATCTGGAATTGAACTGCAACTTTTTGATGTATGTGAGGATGCTCCAGCCAATGGGCCCACCCTGCCAGGGCTCATGGTTATTTTCTATGTCCTTTTATGTTCTTCCATTTTTTCCTTTTTTCTTTCTTTGTCTTCCTTTCTTTCTTCCTTCCTTCCTTCTTTTCTTTCTCTTTCTTTCCTTCCTTCCTTCCTTTCTTTCTCTTTTTCTTCTTTCTTTTCTTCTTCTTCTATTCTTCCTCCTCCTCCACCTCTTCTTCCTCCTCCTCTGCCTCTTCCTCCTTCCTCTCTTTCTCCACCTACTCCCCTCCCCATTCTCCTTCTCTTCCTTCTCTTCTTTTCCTGAATAACCAGTTTTCTTTGGTGTTTTGGTGTGATTTTTTCTCCTAAGCACCATGACCATGAGTTCAAATGACTGCTCCTTTTTCTTTCCCTCGCAGGAATTGGCACTGACTCTCTGGTACTGATTATCATCTCCATAAGGTTTACAAGAGGCCTAGAAGTAAATATTAGTGCTCCTGAGTTTGCCATTCTGAATGGTGCTCTGAAAATTCTTGCAGTATAAGTGAGAATTTTCTCCATGAAATGATTCATGGGCGATCTGTAGGAAATTGTTGATGATGGACTTTACCAGGCTATGAGAAGAAGCAGCATAACCTAATTGACACCTCAGCCCAGCACACATGAGGCACATGCTCACATGGGAACTGATGTGCCTCAATCTCAATCACTGTCATGGATCACATGTGGCTCCATAATGACAATGTGGCCCATGCTGTCCAGACTTATGATGCTGTATTTGCTTCTCCATATACAGCCTCCAGTAATCTTATTCCTTATTGAAGTTTTCAGTGTCTTCTTCTAAACCTCATTCCAGGCCAGGTAAGGTACATCTTTCTGGGATTAAGTGACATGTCTTCCTCTATCACCTCTCCAATTGTGACATAAGCCTACATTTTACTATGCTTAATGCCTTCACTTTCGATTTCCAGGAATATTTTTTCTCTTCACAAAGCTCAAATTTTATCATGAAAACTTGGACTTTGAAATAGACTCTCAAAAGTCTATATTTTGCTGGTGGCACAGTATATAAGGCTCCAGCCTGCAAACCCAAAGGTCACTGGCTCGATTCCCAGCTAGGGCACTTAACCAGTTTGCAAGCCAGGTCTCCAGCCAGGTCTATTGCTGGAGCCAGATGAAAGGCAACCATACATTGATGTCTCTCTCCCTCTCTGCCTCTCTCCTTACCCCTCTCTCTAAAAATAGCAAATAAAAATTAAAAGGTCTATATTTTAAAGATGTCTTTCTTTCTTTTTCTATCCTTCCATAATAAGCTAAATTTCTTGAAGCAATGTGCATAACCCAGGTGGGATTTGATTCTTCTGTAATGAGAGCATGACCTTAGGTGTAAGAAGGCAGTCACTTTGATTGTTTGCTATAATTCCAGATAAAGCCTAGCCAAGGTCTGATAATGAATGTAAAATGTCAAAAGCAGTATTTCAGTAAACAATACTTCATATCAGGTACATGAAGTTTTACAAGAGGATACCAACCTCAGTTTTTAGAGCATGATAACCCAGAGTTTGTTTCATTCTGTGATAAACACATAATCTTAACCAGCATTTGCTTCCAGTGATGTGAATATTAAAAATATTAATATATATATTTAGTGTTATTCAGTTATTATTATAATTTATTATGAATATATTTTATTTATTTTGCTATTACAGTTATCCCAATATCCTACTATTTGTCCCCCTCCACCCAGTACCCCATTTCCTTCAGCAATGCCCCCCTTAGTTCATGTCCATGAGTCATGCATATAAGTTCTTTGCTTCTCAATGTCCTTTGTTCTTCTTAACATCCCCCTGTCTATTCTGTAACTACTAATGTGTACTTTTGTTTTTTCCTTTCACATCTAGATAATTCACCATTCAATTACTGCCTTCTGTCAGCTTCTCAAATCATATTAATACCAAGTTTTTCTTTCATTATTCCAAAATGCCTATGTTAATTTAGTTGTTTAAAGAATTACTCTTTTAAGTAATATGAATTGCAATATTACCAAACACATGCAAAAATACACTTATACCCGTACATATTTTTACACATATTTAAAGTACATACTGAATTTTGAAGAGTTAATACAAAAAATTAAAAATATGCCAATAGCTTACATGATTATTACATGTTAAATGATAGTATTTTAGATATATTGTAGCAAAATTAAGCAATTTTTTTCTCTTCTTTAATACTTATTTTACTCTGGGATGCTATTTTTGTGAAATATATCACAGAAATGGCATATTGCAGAATTCACTTTTGTGGAAGTTGTTCTAGAGACAGTGCCAAACCCATAGTAAAAAATGAATTTGGTTTTATTTTAGTTAAATAGATTAATAGAAGACAGAGAGATGTGCAGGCTAAGGCACCTTGGTCAACTTCAGTTTTTACATTTGTGTGGAAAATGATAATAATTTAAGGTTTTGGAAATTAATTATAGCAAAGCTCTTAAAGTTTTGGGATTTTGAATTATTTTATATACTTAAAATTGTTGAAGACTAAATAGTTTTTAATCTGAGTTATAGCTATTAATATTTATAGTGTTAAAAATTAAAATATTAATTCATTTAAGTAAAAATAAGCAACTATATGTTAATTTAAATACATTTTAAACAAAATAACTAGATTTTTTTCAGATCATAAAACAAGTTAGGCAGAACAGTAGCATTATTTTTAAAACTCTTTTGTCTTAATAGAAGATGATTGGATCTTATATCTGTTTCAGATTTAATATGTTGTGATATCACATGTTATGTGGCCTCTGGAAAATTCCACTGTACACTCATGAGCTAATGAGTGTGAAGAGGACAAATGAGGTCTCAGTTTTATGAAAGAGCCTTGACATTAAAGAACCCCTGAAAGTGTCTCATAGAAACCTAGGGATTTCCATACCATGTTTTGAAAACTGGGCCTAATTCTTTCTTGATAGGTTCTTTGTTTTGTTATAGTCACTAAACATAATACCTCAACATACAGAAAATAAGTAAAAGAATAAAAAAAAAACTGGTTTGTCTCCTCATGCCTACTTAATCGATCTTCTGAAAATACTTTTCATTACATTTTTTAAAAAATTAACAAAAATAAAAATAAAACAAAAAATAAATTTAAAAATGTAACAAAAGTATATTTAAGCTGAAATATAAATGAAGGAAAAAGTATAGCTTCTACAGTTTTCTATTGACCCAATAAAACATTATTACATTCATTTAAATCAGAAAATAACTATTCATGGGCCACATTTAAAAAATCAAAATTTTAACAATTTGTAAGTTCTAGTTTTAATATTGACTATCACAGCTTGTCTCAGTGTCTCTGAGAGCATTTAGAAATACTTAAATGGATATGTAAAATTTATTAATGTCTCTAAATATATACCTTGTTTAAGCATTTCTCAAAGGTACCTAGGTAAAGAGTGCTTATCATTTATTTTAGAAATATAAGACTGAAAGACTGTTGTCACACTATTGGGCCACAATTCATCAGCATTGTTTTATGGATTCAAAGTTTATTAATGAATTCTAATGCAATGAATAGGTTAATAGATGAGAATTTCTTATGTATAATTTAAAAATATTACATCTTAAGTGAAGTTAACATAATTAATAATATTTGTATATGTTCTTTGTAGCCCTTTTTCTCCCCCACACAATGTTTAGAAAGTATCTGCATGGCAGTGTGTGATAGACACACATAAAAACTAAGAGACAGGCTGTAAATATAAACAAGTTAAAGCTTAGAATATGTTAGGACCTATGAGAAACTCTAAAATTGTTCAAAGTTGAGACTCAGATATTGGAATATTAGAGATTTAAATATTCCATAATTAAAGAACCAAGAAATAGATTGATAGAATCCATGTTTATGTCAGTGATTTGTATTCATATTAAATCAAGTGACTTATCTGCCTTCCTTGGGAATCATCACTTAACAGCCCAAGTCACTAGCTCTTAAAGTCTTTTACATATCATCTTAAAGTCTTTTACAGCTCAAGTTGATTAGCTTTGTGCCTTTTGAATAAAATATTTTTCTTCCTGAATGGTCTATTTTACTTGTTATTCTGTAACCTGTATTTCAAGGGGAATTAACATAGCATCACAATTCATATATCTTAATATTACAAAACAAAGTTTTTCTTTTGACAGCCTGAAGAATTCTGTGATTGAAAATTAATATTGTATTGAGATCAGAAAAGCTAGTTTTGTAAACACCTTTAAGCCCACAATATTTTTAACTTCTTGTGTTAAAATGAATAAGCTCTAAGTTAATATTTTCTATCAAAAATTTCTCTGAAAAATATTTAACCTTAAAGCTTAAAGATTAAAACCACCAAATATAATAAGTCCATTTCCTTAGGAATACATCATCCTTAAAGCAAAGCAACATCACTAAGTATTACTAGAAGAAATCTCACCATGTAAATGTCATTCACAACAGAAGGCTGTGTCATTCTCTGAATGTGCAAGTGGTCTGTGATCATGAACATCTCGTTATAAGCATCTGTGCAAAGTTTCCAGATTCATGCCATGATTTCTACATATTGGGTAATTTATCATAGTGCCATCTGTTTAAAAAACATAGTTGCCAACATAGATGGATTATCAAAAGTAAATTATGTTCTGTCTTTATGTAAATGCTTCTGATGATATACACATGTAAAATCTGCCTAGATCATTAGCTTTTGAAATCAGAATAACCTTGTAAAGATGGCATAACCATAAAAATAAATATAATTTCAATCAAAGCAATAACTAAACAAAAATCATCACCAATTATCAATTGTTTCAGTCAGTTCATAAAAAAATGTTTGACAAAATAATAAAATAATTTGTTGGGGTGAAATATAGATGTTTTTCTTCTCTCTTCCCATTTGCATTGGTATTGTTTGGTCATAAACTTATCTCCTCAGAAACAAAGTATGTTTACATGGTTGGTTAATTTGTATATAAGTACAACTATTATCCTTTAACACTTACTAAGGATTATGTTGGAAGTGATCAACAATGAAAATAGAATAAAGCTTGCCAAAGCTTTTATATCTCATAATTCTTTGAACATAACCTTAAATTGTAGCCCGTAGAAATTCTGACTATAATGGGTTTTAAAGTCATCCAGTCCAATTCCATTTCTATGGTTGGAAAATTATTATTCAAAGTGGTTAAATATTTATTCTGACAGAGATAGTGGTAGTAATTAGGGTTCTCCAGATAAACAGGGCCATTAGGATATGTACGTTTATAGGCATTGAAAGAAATTAGCTCACGTGATGGAACAGGTATAAGTACAAAATCATCAGGATAGGTCAGCAGGTTGGAGATCCAGGAATGAATCACAGCCCAAGTTCAAAAGCAGCATTCACAGTATTTCTTCCTACTCAGAGAAGGCCAGCCTTTGTTCCATTTCTATATTCAGCTACTTGGAAGAGATTCATCCACATCCAGATTATGGGCTAACCCTGGCCTGCTCAAAGTTCAATAATTTAGGTTAATCTCAACCAAAAATCAACATCACAGAAAGCTCCAGAATAATGTCTGACAAATTATCTGGGCACCACGGCCTAGTCATGTTAACATAAAAAATAAACTATCATGCTAGTCTATGTGTTATTTCTTCAGAGTCCTATGAATAATGATCAGGGAACTGTTTGGATATTTCCACAAGTTTTATTTCAACCACCTTCTCTTTAATGAATCCAGTATGAAATTGTCATTTAAAATTGTATTACATAAACCTGGCTGTTGGCAGAGTGGATAAGGTGCCAACCTGCGAACCCAAAGATTGTTGGTTTGATTCCCAGTCAGGGCACATAACTAGGTTGCAAGCCAGGTCTCCAGTCAGGTCCATAATGGTGAAAGGCAATCAGACATTAATGTCTCTCCCCCTCTCTGCCTCTCTCCTTTCCTCTCTATCTAAAAATAATAAATAAAAATATTTTAAATGTATTAAGTATACAACTTCTTTATCAATTGAACTAAGATGGCTACTAAGTTAAATAACAGATTAAGGATGTTATATAAATATCAAACAAGAAGTTGTCTAGAATTTTCACACTGCTTATAAAACTTAAATATGATCTCAACTCTAAGTCAATTCTGAAGCAAATAGAACATTAGTGTATTAGAGTAAGAAAAATTACTCAAATGTTTGCACCACAAGATGAAAATGTTGAAAGGAAACTTCTCAAAGAGACTTGATAAAATATATTAACTAAAAGTACGTGTCATGGGTGAGATCATATGGTATTTGTCTTTCACTGACTGGCTTATTTCACTAGACATAATATTTTCCAATTCCATCTTTGTTGTTGCAAAGGGTAGGAGCTCCTTCTTTCTTTCTGCTGTGTAATATTCCATTGTGTAAATGTACCAAAGTTTTTTGATCCAATCATCCACTGATGGGCACTTAGGCCGTTTCCAGCACTTGGCTATTGTAAATAGTGCTGCTATGAACATAGGAGTACGTACGTTCTTATGAATTGGTGTTTCAGGGTACTTCAGGTATAGTCCTAGTAGTGGAATTACTAGATCAAAAGGCAGTTCCATTTTTAGATTTTTAAGGACACTCCATACTGTTTTCCATAGTGGCTGCACCAGCCTACATTCCCACCAGCAGTGCACCAGGGTTCCCTTTTCCCCACATCCTCGCCAACACTTATTGTGTGTTGATTTGTTGATGATTGCCATTCTGACAGGTGTGAGGTGGTATCTTATTGTGTTTTTAATTTGCATCTCTCTGATGGCTAGTGATGTTGAGCATTCTTTCGTATGCCTTTGGGCTCTTTACAGGACAATAACGAACAAAACAAACAAATAAGCAAAATAGAACCAGATACATGAATACAATGAATAGACCTTCAGTGGGCAAGGGTGGGGAGGAGGCAAAGAAGGGGAGCAGTTGAGTCAGAAACTAATATGGAAGAACCATGGACATAGACAACAAGTAGGATTGACTTTGTGGGGGAGTGGGTGGGTGGGGAAGGGGATAGAGGGGAAAAAAGGGGGATAGATATAATATGACAACAATAAAATTAAATTTATAAGTAAATAAATAAAAGTACCTGTCAGTCCTTAACATACCATTATTTTGCATTTCTGTACTTGTATCTCTGCCATTCCTTCTCTGTTCTTCCACACATGCTTATTCTTTAAAACAGAACTTAACCATCTCCTGAGCTCCTAATTAGGCTCTAGTCATTCCCTTTCTCCATGCTCCTAGAGCAACTTGTATGTATTTCAATTCCACCACCTCTTGTGACATAGTCAAGAAGTTTAAGTGAATCAGTGTTACTTTCTACATAATTATTCTAACGTTATTTAGTTCTTTATAACAAGCATTTATATTATTAAAGTACTGTCAAATTTTTCTGGGATTATAAAAGGAAACCTTTAAAACTTTTTTAGAACTAGTGCTGGATAGTTTTATTAAATGAAATAGGCAGGATTAAACTTTCTGATGAACATAAGTATAGATCTCACTATGATATCTATATTTGTTAATGTTTTTATTTACTATAATGTCTTTCTAATGTTATATTTTAAGCTCCAACACTAAAGTTTTCTTTCACAGTTTTCTTATTTACTAACAGTAAAAGCAGTGGTGTTTTATTAAAATAATTTTGATCAAGGTTAAATTATATATATTTGAGATGTTTAACATTTACCTTTCCAGTTGTAAAATATTTGATAAAAGGTATTGTGTTTTATTCACCTCTTTATTGGTGGCATGGGTCATCTGTTGTTATAAGTACTTCTGAATACTTGCTATTTCAAAAGCACTAGTAAATCATAGATACCTGTGACTGCAATTGAAAAATGTAATTTTAGATTTCTACCCATCAAAGAATTATAAATTTATATTTTTTTATGTCTCAACAAAAGTTTTAAACATCCATTTAGTTACTAATACATGTTTTATACTTCACTACATTTAGGGACCCTGTGTTGTCTTTGTTTCTTCACATCAAAAAGAATTCTAATTTAGATATCTCTAATGAGTGAGTTTAATAAGGTAAGGCACTTCACCAATAATCTTTTAAATTTGCATAACAACAATAATAAAACATTAGTAGGGATAAATGTAAATTAATGTTGGTTGTCAACTCCCACATTTGACATTTAGGTGCATTTTATTTTGAAAATTATGATAAATAAAATATAAATCCCTTATATGTGTATAGAAGTGTATGCTATAGTATAAACACATCCATTTGTATCCTAAAACCTGATCTTCCTCTCAGAAGTATGTGAGATATTCAGGGCACTTCTTAGTTTTAATGGCATTAAGATAATCTAATTGGCCCAGTTCTATATTCAAGCAGGGCCACCACATGCCTTAGTTTAGAAATTGACTGTTGTCCAATCTTGGCATGGTAAAATGTGGATGGAAAAGTAGGGAAAAAGACCTCATCGGTAAACATTTGGGAACTGGGTTGAGGAGGATATCTCTATTCATATATTACAGCATCTTGTAAGTATATTTACATAGGGAAGCCACAGAGGTTTGCAAATTCAGTGTATTTGTTACCTATCACTATGTAGCCAATTCCCTGAAACTTAAATGTTTCAAAAAACACACATCGATTATCACTTCATTTTTGTGGGTCAGGAATCTGGGACCAGTTTTGCCACCACCTTAAGAATTTAATAAAGTCTCAAAAGACTGCAGTAAAGGTCTTGCTTACTTGGAGGCTGGGCTGAGAAAGAATATGTTTTCATGGTCACTCAAGCTTTTGAAAACACTCATTTCTTTGCAGCTGTAGGACTGAGTATCCCGGCTGGCAGGAAGCTGACGGTCATTCACTAGAAGTTGGGGATGCTGCCTCCCAATTCCTAAGGAGAGCTGCAATTCCTAGTCACATTCATAGCATGCCGTTTTACGCTGCCATGCCAGGGAGGGGAGCCTCTGGAGCAAGACTGCTAGCAAGATGGAGTTTTACTTAAAGTAACAACCACAGAAGTGATACCCATCACCCACCTTTGCCAAATTTGATTGATTAAAATCAAATGATGGTTCCTGTCCACACTCAAGGGGGAAATATTACACAAAAGCATGAAGGTCACCTGACCAGAACCAAGGCAATAGAAGGAGAGGGACCTTAGGGTCTGTCAGCCATAGTTGGGAAGGACAGGTTTTGTCAGCTCCAGGTGAAAACAGAAGTTCAAGTTTCTGTCAAGCCTTACAAGACTAGCAAATGATGACAGTAAGACTTAAAAATAAATTTTTCTTGTTCCCAGAATAAAAACCTCAATGTGATGAAAAGTTGATATCTGGCTCTGTTTTCTTGGCTCTGTGACATCTACTCCACATCACAGCATCATGAGCCAGTTCAGTCCTGGCTCCTTTCCTAATACAGTCCATTCTTGGCCTCCACCCAATGTTCACTGCTGCATCTTCTTGGCCTATGAATTGTTTCAGATGCCTGCGCCCTACACCTGCTTCTGAAATTTAACACACAGGGAGGCAGGTCATGGGAAATAGGCCCTCAGGACATTGTCTGGAAAGGGAAATCCTAAGGCAGACAGAAAATAACTCAATAGAGAGAAGAGGAAAATCTCCTGAAGAACATAGAAAAATAATAGGATTAAAATGAAGAAAAGTAGGGTTGGAGGAGTTCCTCCCCTTTTATTCTGCATATAATATCTTGGGTTTTTAAATTGCAGGCATGGCTCTAAATACATAATAGTGGGTGGCAAATGAGTACCCTTGAAGGCTGATTATTTTAAGGATGTAAAAGAGAAGTAGGCTGATGTCTATTTCTCCCGCTTTGGGAAGAATGACAGAGGTGATCCTGGATAGATGGTGAGCAAGGATGTAACAGAGATTAGGATGGAAGAGCAAGAAGTCCAACTGGAGCCCAAACCAGTTACCAATGTGAAGGACCAGAAATTGAGGTATAGTTCTGGGCTATACTGGAACCAGGAACCAGAGAGACGGTAGCAGAAAAATGGCTAAGCAATAAGTCTTTTGGAGTGTTGCCCTGGGAAATTACTTAATAACTAGGTTGTGCTTGAGGATGACTCCTTGCTGTTCGATTAGCTGGCTGCATACATCAGGAGTATAACAGACTGGCAGATGGAAGATGTGTATTCTGCAGCATTAGGAAATCCTGAATGCCAATTGCTTTATTCATTCTACATGAAGCTATAGTCATTCATCACAGATAGCAGTAGATAAGAGACAAAAATACCTGCTTTCGGGGAATTCCTATTCCAGTCAGGGGATTCAAATGCCCACATTTTATAGTAATAGTTGGTAAGTCCCATTGAAAACAAGAAACAGGACAAGGGAGTCAGAACCTGCTAATTATTGAAAAGTAACATTTAAAGAAAACTCTTGAAGGAAGTAAAGATATTAGCTAAACAGATACACTTTGAGGTGGGTGAGTTCTACTTGCCGTGTCTGAGGGATCTTAAAGAAGTATGTGCTTCTGGAGTGGACCACACAAAGGGAGAGGTAGTTGTAGATGAGGGTACAGAATTATGAAAGGCTTTATCATGTAGGACATTGTAAGTCCTCAGCAGGATTAGAGAACTGATCCTGGGTGAAATGAGAAGCCAGTGAAGAATGTGGATAGATAACAGGAAGCCTGGAGATTTCATTAGTGGTATGTTACACCTACAAGCAGGCTTAGTATTCTCCACTGTGACTGATTTCTGTTTTAACTTTTTCCTTTCTCCAAGTAATAACAATCTGGTTAAAGTTACCAAAGTCTCTTGACATTGTGTTTGTCCTTAATTCAAACAGTGGATAACCACTTGTACTCCTTTAACATAGTTTGGGAAATAATATACAATAATTTACAAATACACTTTAAACTAAGTAGTTAGCAACTCATGGATGTACTTCACAATTTTACCTTTTTTTCATGGTGGTGTTTTGTCATTTTAATAACATTTTAAAATCTAAGTCTGCAGAGAACCCTTTTGATGAATTTGTAAATCACCGAAATCCAATGATAGTGCTCTGCCCTACTTCCAGTTCAGGACTAGGTCAGTGATGCCTACAATTCATATCCTTATTTAACATATTTTCTGTGTTTGTCTTTCAAGCCTTTGTTAAATAAAAAAATGACCCTCCTTCACACTTCTGATTTCAGAGCTCTCTAAGTGTCTTTTTCCTCTTCTTTGCTCTTTACTTTTACTTTCACAGGTATAGCCAATGATCTGGTTGCTGGGGAAAAGCTATTGTTGTGAAGTTTTCTACTTGACTGAGCAGATCTACCAAAAGACATAAGCATTGGGGATTTTGTCTCGTCTATCTTCATTTTAAACCAGTGTAAGACAGAGAGCACTTGCTCGGCAGATATAAACCCTTTCTCAGTTGGACTCTCTGACCTGGACTGAGGGCCAGTCCATTTGACTTTTATTGAAATTGTATCCACTAACATAGCTTTGGGAAGCTGACATTTTGGCCTTTTCTTGTCTTTTTCTCAATTTGTTAAGAATGTTGAAAATGTTGAGAAATATTCTATCTCTCCCACCCCTAGCTCATAGCAACCACCATTCTGCTTTCTGTGTCTGTAAGTTTGGCTTTTTAGAATCTTTATATAAGTGGTATCATACAGTATTTATCTTTTTCTGTTTGATTTATTTTACTTAGCATAATGTTGGGATGCTTGTTTTGACAGAAAGAATGAAATATAACAATCCTGAAGATGAACAACTTTCTAGACATTTCAGCTGAACTTGTACAGCTAGATATAATTTGATATTTTGGGTTTTGCATCCCTAAGATGGCTTAGCAATCTGCAACATTTATAACAATGCAAATTTCTTTAGTAAAACACCTCTAAAGTTTTGATCTTGGGAAAACAAAATGATCAAAAAATAAAACAACTCAAACAAAACATAAGAGTGAATTAAATTTAAAAAATTTAAATATGTTATCAAAAGGAATAGTATTAAGGGAAGATTCTTAATATAAAGTGCTATGCTATATGCCTCTTAGATGATGATGATGATGATGATGAACTTAATGGCTCTCTCTTAGTGCCAGCATCTGAAATAAATGCTTCAACTACATCATCGCATTGCACATACATCACAACTCTAAGATACTATATAGGTCGCATTACTATCTTTGGTTTGAAGTTAAACAAACAGAGACCTAGCTACTTTAAATAATTTCTGAGGTGTCCCAGATGAAAAGTGGCAGACCCAGGCTTCAAAAGCAGGAAGCATGACTCCAAAGACCTTGAACTCAATTTCATGGCATGTTTTTCCATGCCTGAGCCATGAACAGTCTACATCAGTGTCAGGGGAAGGTGCAGGGTCTTTGGCCTCACACAAACCCTCCGATGCTTATGATCAACACTAGGAATTAAAATTGACCTACCTCACAGTAAATATTAAAGTACAATTTCAGTGCATGTGCTCTTTTAACAGCCTATCTGTAAAGACAGAGAATGAATAACATAGAACCATTTCATCTATAAAATACATCACTGGAACAGACATAATTTGTGTCTACTTCATTGTCTATGAAAATTGCTTAAATACCATGGCATCAAAAGAGAATGATTTGTTTTTACTAGATGTAAAGTTCTTTTAAATGTATTATAATTCAATGGTTCTCAACTATTTGCCTCTCCTTCAGCACACTTAATTAATAAAATGCACTCCTGTCAGTAAGAATGGCTGACTAAAGTAGTGGTTGAAAAGAAGTAAGGAAGAGGGTGTGGTGAAAAAGAACATGTTGTTGGAGGAAGTAATTAGTTGAAATGATCTCCATAGATCATTCTGATATAAGCCCTAGTGAAGTTGAGAATCTTTGATGTAATTTTTGTCAACAATTACTATTGCTAATTTCAATAATGCGATATTTGCTTCTTAGTGAAAAAAATCACAGTATTTATTACTGGTGAAATTTATAAAATTATTTATTTATAAATCAAACATCACACATATAGTAACTGAAACACAAAACTTTCAGAAACTAGTGAGTCTATTTTATTAAAAGAAAATTAAAAACTACTTGCTATTCAATGAGGAGTAACATATATTTTTTCAATGCAAAATTGTGGTTAGTGCATTTTACCATGTAGTCAATATTTAAGAGAAAAGAGGTTTATAATATATTGTCTCTGCTGATATAGCATACTATTTTATATGAACATATAATTTGTAATTGCTTAACATTCTATTACTATAAGTTCTAAATATTTTGATGCTGAAAAATCAATGATCAGTTCTAGTTTAGACTGACAGATGTCCTTAAATTAAGATGTTAGATATTTGAGTTAATCATTTTAAATAAAACCACAATGCCAAATGTTGCTGCAGAGTGTAAAGGAAATTGTCATAGCAATTAAGATGAAATCAGTAATGATCCATATGTTATAAAGTCATAATTGTTAGGCTGAGTCATTACTGAGGCACTTAAGTTTTATATGTTCAGGAACAGATAGCTGACATTTTAACTCTTTTCCTATTTTTGCTTCCATAAAAATAGTGATAGGAAAGAAATAATACAATACTTTTTGCTACCAAATTTCATGTTTTTTTTTTTTTTTTTTTTTTTTAGTTAAAAATAACTTATTGCAAATGGATACACTCTGCAGGTCCTGCCATAATCATAGCTCTACATCTCCATAGGAGTGCAAGATTATCACAATACAGTGTGGAAAATCATCTTTTTTTTTTTTTTTTGTAACTTTCAGATAGCCTCATGAAAGAAATCATGTCAGTACTGCATCTCTCTGTGAGCATTATTTATCAACCCTACTGAACCGTAAGTTCTTCAAAGGTAGACTCATAGTGTTCATCTTTGTTTTCATACTTGTAGCACAGAGACTTGCAACAGTAGATTTTGAATAAAAAATTGTACTTTTCTGTGTCTGCTCTTTCTATAAATGCCAGGAGAAGAGAGGTTATAAAGACAAGTATTTCATGTCTGAACTATAAAGCATAAGTGACTTGCAAGCTGTTATCACAGAACTACACTATTTATAGTTGTCATAAACATTTGTTTCAATAACAGAAACATTTTAAAAACATTTTCCTCTGTAGATATGCTTTCATTAAAAATTTTAAAGTTTTTTTCTCCAATACATTGCGAGAATTATTTAATACGCTTATTCATCACCTACTACATGCAAGATTCTTAAGAAATAAGAGAGGAAAGTAGAAATGTCCCCTGCAGCACTCACAGGACTTTCTGAGCATCTCAGAACTAAAGATTCAGGATTCAGCCTTAGGTTACCAAGCGAGGAAAGGAACATTGTAATTTAGGATAGAGGAAGTAAAAGGTGAAGTCAGGAATATAGGACATTGTTCTGTGGGCCCCACCAGAGCAATGCAGGATTCTACTGTAATGTAGAGTTTTAAGTGCAATATTTCCAAGATAAACTTGTGAGTTATGCATTTTAGTATGAAGTCAACAGTCCTCGAAAAACAAAAATAGGCTTCTATTTTTATTAAGAATTTTGTGGTGGAGATCTTATGCTAAAAGTACCAGTGTTGACATTGTGGGCTATGTAAGATGGGAAAGGAGAAGAGGCTGGACTAGTAAACCCACTGATGTCTCGTCTGAACATGCTTTCATGTGCCTGGAATCAAGTTACCAAGCTAAAGCTAAAGTCAAAGTCAAGAAATATCTAAATCTAGGCCAAAGGCAAGAAGTGGATATACCAAAGTGGACACAGTAAACAAGCCAAATTAAGTAAAATCATCAAATACTATTCATTTAGCATAAGTATTTAATTTATGAAACCCAAATTAGACTAACATGTTATATATTAGTGATCTAAATTTACTTACATTCTATGAATATAAATAACAACAGACATAATCAATGTCTTATGTTAACTGAGAACTGTAAATAAAATTATACCTGATATCTCTGTTAGCATTGGTATTTTTAATTATTAATTTCCAACAAGATCTTTCAGTTAAATAAAATATTCTTATTTTTACTAAAAGAGAATTATCAAGGAAAATATAATAAAGCAGATTTTTAATTCCAAACTACAAAATGCTTTTATGTTTAGCCTACCTGCTAAACATAAGTGTGATATTTAACAACTGTTCAAAAATGTAAACCTAGGACAGATACATAATTATAATAAACAAATAAATTTAATTAAATTTTACCTACAAAGAGGAAAATGTAATGTGATATAATTTAGAAACATTTTTTAATGAATGCTGACATAAAGAAAAAGTCCTTTTAAACATAGAGTTTCCTAGAGAAATTAGAAGTGGGATTACTTTATTTTATTAAGAGAAACTAAACTTGAGAGAATTTTTTAGGGCTGAACTTTAGGCAGAGCTCACCTCCTTTGTATCAGTAATTTTCTGTATTAGTTTTTTATATATGAGTGCATATTCTCTCTGAACATTAGAAGAGACATATGAAATTTCTAAATAAAATCATCACTGTCAGAATTTCACAAATATATCTTCATGGTAATTTATCTCTCTTTGCTCCTATGACCCCTTTAACTAATTCAATAAATACTTTGGTACTTTCTTCCTTTAATTGCACTAAATTGTACTCTTATCCCTTTTTTCCTTCATGTCAGTATTAGCACTTAAGTACAATAATGAATAATCAATCTAACAGTTAGACTTGAGAATCTGTCTTCTTTCCCCTTATGTTTCCTATACAAGTTATTTTAAGTTCACAAAGGACATATTTCTTAAAAGTTATTGAATGAACTCCCAATAGTAGGTTGCTGTGAGACAAGAGTGAGAGGTAAGGAAAACAACACTCTCATGTTATGAATATTGTCATTATCTGAAATGATCTTGTATTTTTGAAAAATTAAGAATAAGACAGTTTTCAGTAAAAATGAATATAATCTTTTCCTTACTAGAAGAGGAACCTTGGAATAAACTAAACAGAACTTCTGAATTATTCTAATATTGTCTTAATCAGCAGGGTTAAATTAGAGAACTCACTGTGACTTTAGAGGTACATTAGGCAATTTACCAATAAAGATGTAGTCATGTTTGCTCTATTTTAAAGATTTCACATTTTACATATGCTAAATCTCCCCAATGTTTCAGCGATATACAATAAATATTCTAGAATGAACAAAATGTGTTCAAGCTTTTAGTCACATTGAAGAGGTCAATTCAAAATTTAGATGATAGAATCAGCCTGCATTAAGAATCTGCTTTCCAAATTACTGGTATGTTTGATTTTATAGATTCGGACACTGAAAACAAACTAATCTTCTATAGTGAAATGATCAACTCTAACTCTATGAAGTTAAAACAGAGTTACACTGAGTCATTTTCTAACATGGGATGGTTGACAAGATTAAGCTCCTTTAATAAAGAATGAAGTGGAAGATGGTTAGTAAAGGAAGAACAAAGTGCCACTGAAGTAAGTTAATTAATTCATATATTTCATGTTCCAAGTGCAGTGCTAATTTCTGAGACTACAGCAATAGATTCTATCTTCATGATCATAAAATGGAATGGATAAACAAATAAAAATAATAAACAAATATTGATAAAATAATTAAATACATATTACTCTAAGAAATGTATATAATATATTCATATATTCGAATATATTCCTTTGTACGTATACAGTAAAACAAAATGTGTAAAACTGGGAGATAACAGAGTTTCTTACTTTAGACTGAGCTGTCAGGGAACATAGCTCTTGGGAGTTACCCTGCATGCTAATATCTGAAGGGTTAGCAAAAGCTAGTGGAAAAATGTAGGTGACCATTTCAGACCAAAAAAAAAAAAAAAAAAAAGAAAGAAAGAGAAGTGAAGTGAGCTGAAGATTTACCTGTTGGAGAAAAGGATAGCAGGTCATTTGGACTGGTACCTAACAAGGAAGAGACTAGTGACAATTAATTTCCAATTATTTGAGAGTAAATAGTGCCATCTTTGATTTTTGTCTAAGACTCTGCATATAAACCAGAAGTCATTCTTATAAGAATCACCTTGAGAATATTTCCATGTCTGCTCCTTTTTATCCGAAGTGTGCCAGCTCTCATCATCTTTCACATGGGTTGCTGGGAGAGCCTTTCCCATGACTCTTCTACTTCATACTTGTTCTGTCTATTTTTAATGCAACTGTCCCATCTCTGACCTCATCTCTACCTCACTTTCCATCCTTTTTCTTTGCTCACACAGCTGTAATCACATTAAAAGACCATAATTATATATCATGTTTCCTGAACTTGTATTTATCATATCTTACGGAATTGCTTTAAAAATTATATAAAACCATGCATGTAAATGTTTTCTGTAGTTTCCAATCATGTCTAATTAAATATTAGCAGCTAGTAGGCTTATTGTTTCTTGTTATAAAATCAACTAGACAATAGAGACAAAATATAAAATTTGTATAGACTTTTACTTTTCTTATTCTGTTTTCAGTTCATATGATACCATTAGAATTTAAATAATACATTTTTTGTAAGGCACCTAGTTTATAGTTTGTAGTAGATCTGGACCGAGTAGAAAACCAATAATAGCCCTGGCTGGTAGCACAGTGGATAAGGCGCAGGCCTGCAAACCCAAAGGTCGCAGATTCCCTAGCCAGGGCACATAACAAGGTTGCAAACCAGGTCTCCAGTCAGGTCTGTGGCTGGAGGCAGGTGAAAAGCAACCATAAATTGATGTCTCTCTCCCTCTCTGCCTCTCTCCCTTCCCCTCTTTCTGAAAATAATGAAATACAATCTTAAAAAAAATAAATTAAAAAAAAGAAAACCAATAATATTGAGACTCAAAATTTAGATCTTAGGTGACTGAAAAGGTGCAAAAATAACACCCTTTGGGGAAAACTGCATTATAAGCTGCAGACACAAGGACTTGACATAGTGAGTGACTCCTATATATTTATGGCATGCATGAACAGTGACATGAGGTTATTAACTTCCGCGAACACTGAAGTTGAAGGCAGCTATCAAGGGGAGGTTGCAACAAATCTGTCATCTTCTTTCACTATGTATTTGCAATTTTTCATGTTCAGCCCCTTATCCTTGTATTTTACATCGGAAAGAAAGTTAATAAAAGGACTTAGAGAAAACAACTTACTCCCGGATAACATTTCTTATCTTATTTGCAGACTGTTTCTTGCGCTACAGATTACATTTTATGGCATTTTTATTCTTTATACTTAAATGATAGAAAGCAGTTCATGATCAAGGACCAATCACATTTTTTTTTTTTAAACCCACATCCTGTGTGCAGTTGTGAAAACACTATGATGGTGAATCGGTGGTCATTGCTGCAAATTCACCACCAACAGGCAAACCCAATTTGTGGTATAGAACGCTTATTTGTGTAAAACTGCCCAGTGGTGCTACAGCAAAGCCCTGGGGCCCGGCCCCTCTCCAGCTAGACTGCTCCGCTCTGCTACCTGTGGGCCTGCCCTGCCCTGTCCTTTGCTGGTCTGCTCCACTTTGCTCTGACAAGGTTTCTTCAGTGTTCTAACTTGAGCCAGGGAAATGCAGTCTTTGGAGGAAAGGAAAAGTGCACTCCCAGAGCCAAAGAGGAGCTGCCTTACATAGAAATTCCCATCCCTGGTCCCTGATTGATCTGTCCTCATGCAAATGAGGAAGCCAAATCCTTGAAGTCTGGTCGAAAAAGCACTATCTTGGGTGGTCAAAATGAAGACACTGATTGGTCAGTGAAGATGTGGATGGGGTATAGCTGTTCAGCTCTGATGAAATGGGAAAGCCTCAGTCCTATTGGTCCAGGAACTCCTTTAGAGACAATAGCTGAAATGGCAGAACCACAGTGCCGGCAGGCAGTTCAGAGTGGAGACAAGTAGTTCAGTGCATTGCCCCCTGAAATGCAGTTTGCATGAGAGACTCTTGTGCAGAAATGACTTTTATGTTCTGCTTCAATTTGAATGCAGTTAAGTTACCAGGAGCCCTTCTCCATAAGGATCTTCTTTCTTAGGGTCCACATTATCAATTTCACTTTTATACTATTTATTGCCTCATTGGGTTCATTTTAAAGTTGGTGAAGTATATCCACTCCCTGTATTTAAAAGAAAGTGACATAACTCATGTATTCTATATTCTAATCAATCAATTATTGATGAAATAGTAGCGCAATGACTCAATGACTCAAAAAAAGAAAGAAAGGAAAAAAGAGTATAACAAGGCACTTAAACTTCTTTTATAAAGAACCTCTTGCTAGGAAAGAATTGAGCTGTATGTACAATGTTATAAAACATGCTTTTCTGAATGAGTATTTGAGCTCTGTAAGAGGAAAAGGCACTTAAAAAAAATTTTTTTATCTTCACCCAAGGACACTTGCTCATTGTTTTCAGAAAGGGAGGGAGAGAGAAAAGGAGAGAAAGAAACATCCATGCCAGAAAGAAGCACCACTTGGCTGCTTCCCATACACACTGGACCAGGGATCAGACCAGGAATGTTGCCATATCAGGAATCAAACCTGCAACCCTTTTGGTTAGGGGATGGCGCTCCAACCAACTGAAGAGGGCAAAGGTACATTTTTAATAAATAATAAAAGGAATACCTTTTTCTTTAAAACTCTTCCTAATAAGAATTTCCTAATCTGGGTGCTTTATATAAATTAATGCTACTTTTCAGGAAAAATGTAATTTTGTACACAGAATTGACCATCTAGAGGAAGGAGTAAAATATACCTATTATAAGGCTGATTATTTTCCTCCTGTGTGTTTTATAAAATTTGCAATGGCCAATGTGCACATTTTAATTTATCCTGGAGTCTTTTTCTATTCTCTTAATAAAAAATTATATTTAGACATATAAATTAGAGTTGAATGTTATATTCATTGTCTAAGAAACTATGATCATTTTATTTGTTAATAAAACCGAAAACATTATGTCACAGGACCTTTAGAACATGAGTAGAGTAGAAAACTATACAGAAACATAATGTGTCAGTTTTTATATCATTATTAACATATTGACAGCTTCCAACAATATTTCCACATATTGTCATCAATTAAAAAATATATAAATGTAGGAAAATGAGTAAAATTAATTAGAATAAGACTCGTACTCTACAGAAAAATGCTTTTAAGTCAAAATCCTTAATAAAGTATTAACTAATTAGATATTTTAAATGGGGAATCAGAATAAGTATATTTTTAACTTAAAATACTATAAACTATAAAATATTTTCATTACACATATATAGATGTATATATTTTCATTTCTATTCACATACATATATACACATTTATGTGCATATATAATATATATGCATGGATATCACATACATACATATACATGCAAATGTATTTGTATTTACCTGAGAACTGATAGAGATACTTAAGAATTAAATTTGTAGCACTCACTTCTACCTTACATTAAAGTGGTAGCAGAGCTTGGCAGGATTAATAGCAATATTTTCGATCTTCATTACTCAATTGAAGAAGCAATGAACTAAAACCTAAATAATCTGAGCACCATGCTATAAGTGATCAAATCCTTATCCTTACAGCCATGCTATAAGGATCAAATCCTTACAGCCAGGTTGCAGAAGCAGTGTAAACATATCTACAGTGAACTGAAAGTCAGATTAGTGCCAGAGTAGGCCAAGCCAGTAAAACTATGGCCAGCTATGGCTGATAAAGGGGCCTAATGTGGAAGCAGAATTCAAATAAATAAAAGCATTAGGTACTACCTGGACCACTTGAATTCTCCTCTCGATAGGACCGGAAGATGTGGCAATACGTGCAGGCATTTGGAAGCAAAACTAAAAGATAAACAGAAATGTCTGTGCATAGACATGTTCATTAGTCTAAACCACAGCAGGATACAGCAAGTCACGTACAAACACAAGCTAAGATTGAGCAAACGCCATGAAAGTGCAGAATGTACATGCAGGGGAAAAGGTGAAGAGTTAATAATACTCACAGGAAAGGTATAGGTAGAGACAAAAAAAAAAAAAAGGACTGACTGACTCAATTTGAATAATAAATTATAACAGTTCCATACTGTCGTGGAGTTATTTGAAGTACATTCAAGAATCCACCAGACAGTTTAAATTCTAGCTGCAGAGGCTGGTCTGCTTCTGGGTGGCATGATATGAGATGGGACTTTGTGACTGATATTCCTGCACTTTCTGTTTCTCTTTGTATATTACAACACCCATGTTACTCCTCTAAATGGTTACTTCATGTATTAGTTTTCTATGGTTGCCCTAACCAATTGACTCAATTTTAGTCACTTAACACAAATTTATGTCATGCTTATAGAGGACAGCAGTCTTATGTTGAGTCTTTTAAGGCTGCGATCCTGGTGATGGCAGGGCTGCATGGCCTCTCACAGAAGACTAGGGGGAACTAATTTCCTTGCCTTCTAGCATCATGATCTTTCCAACTCCTTTCTCTCTTTTACAAAAACCCTGGATCACTCACCCTAATCTCTTTATCTCGGGATACTTAATCACACCTGCAAAGTCCATTTGCTACATGAGGTGACATAATTCATAGGCTTCTTGAATTAAGAGGCAGACATTTTTGAGGACCTTTATTCTCCCTGACGCATCTCACACCATGAAACATCCAGGAACTAATTGACAAGCAGTTTGACAGACAGCTATGAGAGTTGATTACTAAGAGAGACCCTGCCAAAGAAGTTGTCATAGAAGAATGCAAGCTGAGCAGACATTGAAAGGGTAGGTAAGTTCTTTATCATCAGAAAAGAGGATGGAGTCAATTCCAAGGTGCATATAGAGAAGAAAACAGCCTAGGCATCAATGTGGATGAAGAGTTAGGTTCAAAAAGGAGACATTTCAGTCAGCTGGTGGAAGGCAGCTTAACAAATTAGGCTTGGAGAAAATGTGAAATGTCTTAAAAATCTAACAAAAACATTTACTTAAAGCCATACTCATTCACTTTCCAATATGATAACAGTGGTACATTATGGTAAAGACATATTAGACAGAATTCCAGGTAGCTATCACAAGGGTAAGTTATGAAGCACTAAGTCTTCTCTGAACTTGGAGGTAACATAGAATGGAAATTAAAGAAAAAATATAAAAATGCCAAATTTGGCTTTCCATCTAAAAAAAGAAAGGTATATATAGAATATTGGTTAGTCACTTAGCAGTTGCTCGGTTATCAAAAAGAGACCACTTTCACATAATTTTATTATAGTCTATTATTACAGTTCTATTTAGTATAATTTTGCCTTTCTTTTCTGTTACTAAATTTAAAGTTTAGCATAGGTATATACATATACAAAAAACCAATGTGTGTTTCAGTATTATCTTTAGTTTCAGTTTCAGACATCCACTTTGAGGCTTGGGGGTACCCCGTGGAAAAAGGGGGAACAATGTATCATGAAACATCTGATTTTATTCGCCTGACGTGAAGATGAATGATCTATATTTTTAAATATCGCTTGGTATCTATAATGATTTCAAATGCTGCTACATGAACCTCATTAAAAACTGTGAGGAAATGTTTCTCCCTGGTTGGCAGTTCTACAACTTTATTACAGGAACTTATTAGGTTAAGAATGGATTCTTCAATGGAGACTAGACGTGGGCGACATCACAGAACATAAAAGGTTCTTACTGCCTGCCAGAAGAAAGCGCTGGAGCCATATGATAAAAAGATAAGCATGGATTGTGTTTGTTTTTTTCTTTTTGTTCTTGTTGTTGTTTTTATGGAGACCATAGTAACAAATACCATTTAAATAATGTGTTATTTTTTCATTTTATGATTATCTATTTTAAGTGTTGCTTATTTTTCAGTAGGAGCAGTGGATGAAAATATTTCCAGATTACAAATTTCCAAATAGGCAATAATGAAACCATTGTGTGTGGTTGGCCGTTTTATTAAAAGATGAGCAGCTTGAGGGAAGGGACTTTTGTTTTTGTTCCTTCATGATTTACACCTGTGGAAGGTCATGTCAGGGTTGTTTTCTAAGGTGGCTTTATGTTTTTATATGCTCCTTGAGTTTTCTCAGAATGCTGTGAGTCATCCGGTTAAACTTGTGTAAAATAGACAAAGGGAAAGCTCAAAAGGACATAAGTGCTCTTGGACTGGTAGCTTCTAAAATGTCCATTTGGGCCCTAGCTGGTGGCACAGTGGATAAGGTGCCAGCCTGCGAACCCAAGGGTCACTGGTTCAATTTCCAGCCAGGGCACATAACCAGGTTGCAAGCCAGGTCTCCAGCCAGGTCTGTAGCTGGAGGCAGGTGAAAGGCAACCATACACTGATGTTTCTCTCCCTTTCTTCTTCCTTCCCTTCCCCTCTCTCTAAAAATATAAAAATCTTTATTTTAAAAAACCCAGTTATTGTAATTATTGCCTACATTTTAAAAGTGAAGTAAAGATAAAGGAGATATTTCTTTTAAAAAAAGAGTGTTCACTTGAGTTTTTGTTCATCATTTAAATATAAGCATTGCTATTGCTAACAAACCTTTCTAAAAATGAGAAACACACTGCAGAGGTGTGTGGGGCCCCCTACAGGTCAGTATTTCCAAATCTGTGGTTTGTATTTTGAAATTTACTATCTCTTGTGGTTAACACAATTAGGTGGGTGACAGACTCAAACAGATCATTTTCTAAGTGCAGGGCTGCGACCTGCATCCTCAAAAAATAAAGCAGGACAATGTTTTTTTGTTTTTTGTTTGTTTGTTTGTTTGTTTTTGTTTTTTTAATTGCATTTGGAAAGCCAGTGTTTCTCTTGGTAATGATGGGGGCAAGTAAGAGTACATCTTGTAAATTATATGTGATACTAACAGGGATCCATCTGTAGTTGTTTGGTTTTGATATTTTCCACATAAAAATAATTAGAAAATGAGTATTTTAAAAAAGAACTTGCTCATATGCATAATGAAAACAATATTTTAAAGCCTACTTGAGATGAAACATTTCAAAAATGTCATCTGGAGGAGTAATTAAAAATAAATGTTGTCACACCAGTGAGTTCCCTTGCTCCCCTGCCATTTCATAGCACCATCGTGGAAAAACTAAATGTTCAGGTGGAATTCAGCCAACTTCTTGATTCACAATTGTGCCCTGGATATTCAGCCTATCTCATAGGAGGAGAGACTGGCACTTACTGTGGTCCTTAATCATTTTGACAATTTTTCATTTATATGTTATTGTAAACTCACGTGCCTATGGCAGAGCTCCTTGTGATTTTAATATCCCAACTATTTCGGAGCTAGGATTAAATCATTTAGTTCACAATTAGGCCTTTGTTCACATGTTAACTGCTCTTGCTGACCAAGTCCTTTTGTTTTCAGGAATGGAGTTATAGGTTGCTCATGTGGTATCTCTGTCGAGCAGAGATAACTTCAAGGATGCAGGGGCCATTTATAAGTATGTTTTCAAAGTAGCTGCTACCAGCTGCTGGTATCTAGGAGTGGAATGCACTGTCTTAAAGTATTTTTATTTATTGTCATTAGCCATAGTACTTAATTATATCTACTCTTCAAATTTTGTGCTGAAAACCAGTGGCTTCCTCATAAATGCCTTAGGGCATCCCAAATTCAAGATATATTGTGACAATTTATTAATAATGGTCCTCTTCATAATGACATATAATTCTTGACTTTTTAATTCACTTGAATGATGAGAATGCACATAGCTGTGGAACTAGGAATACGCAGTGTATCAGCATGTTTTTCTATATTCTCATACATCTTTGATTTCAAAAAACACAATATTTTCCTAAAGTATCAAGCATCTTGTTTTGCAGGTTTCTATTATGTCAGATGTTCTGAACATAATCCAAGATACATCAACACCTTCTTCAATCACCCTCTTAGGATATCCTGAAAATAATTTTTTCCTGGATTAAGGACCTTAGGGATGTTCATTTAATAGAAATCTAAAAGAGCATTTTCTATTCATAGGATGTAGGTGGGAATGACTTCCAATGACTCAATATTCATAGGTTTTCTGAAGCCCTGGGACAGTACTTCTAAATATTGAAGCATGTCCTAATAATTTTCTATGGAATCTTTTGTCTATACATGATAACAGCAGGAATTGCCCCTTCTCAGAGGTAAAGATAGGATTCAATATTCATAAAAATGATCTGATAAATAACTGCCATAAAAATACTTTTCAGGAAATAATTAGAACATATGGCCATCTGCAGCCCATGTATTGTCCTTAGATTCCCTAGTGCTTCTCTGAGTACTCCATTCCACCACATTGGTCTCCTTAATACAGGGGGATTATGGTATCTGGAATAAATCTGTCAGGTGCTTACTTTGATGATAAGTTTGTGAGAAATATTGATAAATCTGATTTTGAACATTCTTACTTTGAGTTATATGAGCTCTTCATTAAACATATACAGGATAGAGTAAGAGACATGCCCATTTATAGAAGGCAATGGAATCTCTAGATTGGATGTATATATGTAAGCGTAGGTTCAAATGTTTGATTTTCCCTTTAAATGGAAGCAGTTAAAGCATGTTTAAATGTGGTGGAAATAGAACTAAAGAGGAATAAAAGGCTTTAGTACAGCACTGAACTGAAATAATTTTGTAGCTGAACTATTTTTTTTTTTTTTTATATTTGTAATT
This sequence comes from Noctilio leporinus, assembly GCA_004026585.1. Taxonomy (NCBI): domain Eukaryota; kingdom Metazoa; phylum Chordata; class Mammalia; order Chiroptera; family Noctilionidae; genus Noctilio; species Noctilio leporinus. The sequence continues at coordinate 202,206 of PVIW01001776.1, forward strand.
ATCCATTCCCTTCTGAGGAGGCTGGTTTCTGGTAAAAAATAATAATAAATAAATAAGTCCTTAAACCAATGAGTCCAGGTTGTTACTGTCAACAGTGACTTTCACCCTGGCTGATGTGGCTCAGTGGATTGATGCCGGCTTGCAAACCCAAAGGTCGCTGGTTCGATTCCCCAGCCAGGGCACATAACCAGGCTGCAAGCCAAATCTCCAGCGAGATCCTTAGCTGGAGACAGGTGAAAGGCAACCATACATTGATGTTTCTCTCTTTTTATCCCTCCCTTCCTGTCCTTCTCTTTGAAAATAATAAATAAAATCTTTTTTAAAAAGTGACATTTTTTTAGCAGTAGACTTTCAAGAGATGGAGCAAGTATACATTTAAGAGAAATTTGACTTAGATCACTTATCTGCATGGAAAAGAGAGAATGTGTTTGAGATCCAATGCAGAATACCTGAGAGTAGAAACTGTTCTATAGGAAAGAAAAAAATTGGCAACAGTTTAAAGAGACTGAGAAATAAGATACTAGGCACTTTAAATTGGAGTTTTCAGTGAAATTGTACTCAGTGTTTACATAAAGCCATTGTTCAATTCCCAAAAAAACTATTAGTAAAATACTAACATTTTAACCACTACCCTAATATAAGTTGATTCTTTGCATTTAATGTTCTCTGTCAAAGAGACCCTTGTACCAGCCAATTTAAGTATTGACATTTGTCACACGATGTATTTTATGTAATGATAGAAAAGATGGGAGTCACAACACTGGTGTAAGGATGGCTATTAAGGTGAACCACATCTTTCCACCATAACAGTGGAAAAAATAAATTAAAACAAATGTGGATGAAGATAGTAAATTCAGTCTCATAGCCAAGTCAATTGTTGAAGTGGATGGATGAAGTGAAGTCACTGCCAGTTCAAGAAGAACAGGGAAAATCTGAATTAATTACAAAGGATGAGCATGTAACTGAAACACCCAAGTCCAGCCTGCCACCAGAAAGCCAATACTGAAGAGATAAGTGTTGGGTGGAAAGGGAAGGTGGCTTTATTTTGGGAAGCCAACCTAATTAAAGATGGCAGACTAATGTCCAAATGCTGTCTCTAAAGTTCCAGACCAAGCAGAAAATGTTTAAAAGGGGAAGGAGAGTCTCAGGAAATTGAGAGAGAAACCAGTGTCTCCTTAGTAAAAGATCTAAGATCTAAAACTTGAAGAGTAGATATAATTACGTACTATGGCTAATTACAATAAATAAAAATACTTTAAGACAGTGCTTTCTAATCTTCCTCATGACATAGTATGCAAAGACAATTACATTTGTATGGGGACACAATATTGTTTCTTGGGATATATTCTAATCTCTTAAAAACAAGTTTTTGAATTGAAAGCATTGCTCATTTAATACCATGGATGGAACTGGAGAGTATTATGCTTAGTGAAACAATTCAGTCAGTGAGAGACAAATACCATATGATCTCACCTAATACAGGAGACAAGCAAGGAAACAAACAGACAAGCAGGAAGGAACCAGAGATTCAGAACAAAAAAGGAGAAGAATAATGGTGACCAGAGGGGAGGGGCATGGGGGGGTAAGAGAGATAGGAAGAGAAGGAACAGGTTTTAGACAATGAGCTAATGTGAAAGATCAATGGACAAGGAAATGGAGATTGACTGTGGGATAGGGGAGAGGGGGACAGGGGAAAACAGTGGGGATAAAAATGAAACAATTGTAATACAACAAGAATAAATCACTATAAACATATTAAGATCATTAATGTACAGTATATATATATATATATATATATATATATATATATATATATAATATATATTTTTAGTGTAAAATTCTACAAATTTTTATAAAGGCATACAGTTGTGTAACAACCACCACAATCAACATATACAAAGTTTATTACCCCTCAATTTCTCATAAGCTCCTTAGGGGGTCTACACTAGCCTGAACTAGAGTAGTAGAGAAGTGAACACCCCATTACAAACATACTATAGATAATGGATATGAGTCTTGTTCTCATTTAACTGGACTGTGAGTGCCTATTTTGTGAGAATCACTTGCTGGGTTTCAGGAATTCAGATATATGTTACAATGCTTTCCATAGAAAAGGTCACATATAATTGTAATAATAATACATTTTAAATATATTACAGTATAATATATATTACAGTAGAAGTAATTATGTGATCTTATGAGTGTATACAGGAAGTTCCCTAACTTAGCCTGTGGTAGATGAAGTGAGAAAATTCATTTTATATATAAACATATACATATACTTATGTCTGGTTTAGGCTTAATTATAGATGATATACTTTCAAAGATGAACCTGATTTCAATTTTAACACCAGTTTAACAAAAGTATGATTCAAAAAAGAATTAATTCTTCCCAGATTTTTAAATTTTGGCTTGTGTTAAAAAAAAAGTTATGATTTTTAATTTAACCTAAAATATCAATTCTACCATTTTGGCCTAAAGAAAATGCAAGTTTTTAGCAGCATCTATTGCAGTGATTGGAGAGTGTTGAATGGAAGACACATCTTAATTATGAGGCTAAAAATATCTTCCAAATATTTACTGACCCTTATCTATGTGAAATAGTTCTGAGAGTAAGTAGCTTTCACCTATTTATAAAAACAGTGAAATTTCTACCAATAGTTTAATTGAATTTCCATCCTACTCATGGAAGAGCCTTCAGCATTCTGTGTGCATTAAACTTTATAGTCTGTTTTTATTTTTTATTGAAGTGCTAATATAATGCTTTTGTTCCATTGAAGTTAATAACATTTATAACAGTGAAAAAATAGGTTTGTTTGTTTCCAAGTAACCAAAATAAAATAAAAACAAATTGAACATAAAAGAAAAGTTGGTGTTATGGAAACAAAAGGTGATTGAAATAACTGAATCACAAGAACAGAAATACAGCTGAATCTCAGTCACTATTGAAAATAGTGATTCAAAACTCACAGGGACTCTCCAATTTTTCTCTCTGTTTTTTCTCAGTGTATTGGTTATTTTTCCCTTCACTTTTATATTTTCATATTCCAGGCAATGTGACTAATACCATCCAGGTTTCAAACATAATTTCCACTTCGGAAAAAGTTATCTAGAATCTCAGTTTCCAGAGATGATTTATTCTAGTTTGGATCAGATAAATTCTATTCTGATCACTGTGGTTACAGCCTGAGATTATATAACAATTTAGAAGCTCCCATAATAACAATATAGATGGACACTTGTACCAATAAAATTAAGTAACAACTGGGAAGATATTTTCATTGATGCCACCCCTAATATTTTGAGGCAAATTTTAATGTTAATGGGTGTCATGCAGAAAAGAATACCACACAGGGTTTTTCGGGTATAGTCCTAGTAGTGGAATTGCTAGATCAAAAGGCAGTTCCATTTTTATTTTTTTTTAAGGAAACTCCATACTGTTTGCTTTTGTCCTAAGTTGAGAAAGTCAGTTTATGAGTTGAGTTAATATAACCTATACCATTTATTAACAATAAATATTTAAACCCAAGTGGCATTAAGTACCATACCAGGTCAAGAAATAGGGAGTTTTGTTTTTTTTTAATAAAGTATAATTCTGGTTCTCAAAGAGCTCACAAAGAGGAAATAAAGGAGACAGGCAAAGGACCAGTAAATTGCAGCATGATGTTTTAAGAAAGAATGAATCCTTACTGGGTGGCTCAGTTGGTTAGCACCTCATCTACACCATCCTGATATGTCAAGGTTGCGAGTTCAATTCCCAGTCAGTGCACATATAGTAACCAACCAATATGGGTAGGCAGAGTAACAAAGTTGATGTTTCTCTCTCTTCCTTTCTCTCTCTCTCTAAAATCAATACATTAAACAGTTTAAAAAGAAAGGGCAGAAGAAAGAGCAGGCATGTTAGGGACAGCCTTTGATAGGTAATGACTCCTGAGGTGCATCTTGAACCACAAAATGGAGAAAGAAAACATTATGGGCGAGAGAAAAGGAGACTTGGAAAAGATATGGAAACATTGCTTGTTTCCCACAGTATGACCCACCTTGCTTCCTCATACCGTTCTTTAATCTTTCTTAAATTCCCTCCTTAATTTCAAACACTTAAAAAATTGCGACTTACCCTGTCAGGTGCTCAGTTGGTTAGAACATTGTCCCAATACATCAAGATTGTGGGTTTGATCCCCAGTCAGGGCACAAACAAGAAGTAACCAGTGAATGTATGAATAAGTGGAACAACAAATTGATCTCTCTCTCTCTCTGTCTCTGTCTCTGTCTCTCTCTCCCCCCTCTCTCTAAAATCAATAAATATTTTTTACCATTTAAAAAAAAAGAATACCACACAATAGAACTATCTACTTCTAAAATAAGAGAAAATAAGCTCAAGTGATTCATCAATATTTAGTATCAATTATTTTTATTCTACTGAATACTTTGTTTGACAGAGACAGTTTTTCAACATGTGAAAGTTGTAGACTGCCTTTAAAAGTTTTGAAAAATTAGCTTAAAAATTATCATTTCTGCTTAACTATATCAATGATAGGACTATAGCCTCAAATCAGAAAGAAGGAACCAAAAAATAATTATTAGTTTTATCCAGTTGCCTAAAAAGGACAACTGACATATGTCTCTAAATAGGAACAGATATGAACAGTTTGGGGCAAAAGTAAGTTTACAGTTGTTCATGTTAAAAATGATACAGTAATAAATAATAAGACAGGAATAAACTGTGTTTTGTGTACTTACAACTATAAACCTATAGTTGTGACAGTCTGTATATATTTATATATACAGTAATTCTTTAATTGAGAGCATTTGGCATTCAGTAAATGCCATCATGAAAAAAAAAAGCTTTGTTGTTTTAATTTTGTATTTAGAAATTGTTAAACTTTTTAGGAGTTTGAATGAATAATATAATAAATTACCATGTCATCAATATTTCTCATCTATGTGTTTTCAAGAAAATACTAAGCATAAAATTATTTTTCCAGTATTACTGAAATATGTACATCCACAGGGAATAAAAACATTAACAGTTTTTACATGATGGTTTGGATCAGATTCAAAAAAGAGTTTTATACATTTATTTGGCTGATGAATCTCTTACACCTTTTTAATTTTTGTTCAAAGAAATGTTATGAATTTCTCACATTTTGAAATGTTCATCCCTATAATGGTAATAACTGCTAATAGAGAGCTTGTCTTTGAGGTGATGAAAACATTCTGGAATTCAATAGTGGTAATGACTATATAACTTTGTGAATAGACTAAAACCATTAAATTGCACATTCTTTCATAGTGAGGTTTATGCTATGTGGATTATATTTTTCCAAAAGGGAATTAAAATGAGAACATTTAACTAGAATAGAATTGAGGCTTATTCTGGGCCAATGGTTTCCAAAATGGCTGAGTGATGAAAACACATGAAGAGGTTCCTTTTGCATAATACATATTTTCTACACATTCTTTTTTTTTTCTTTTTACATCAATGTATGGTTGCGTTTCACCTGCCTCCAGCCACAGACCTGACTAGAGACCTGGTTTGCAACCTGGGTATGTGCTCTGGCTGGGGAATCGAACCTGCGACCTTTGGGTCCGCAGGCTGGCACCTTATCCACTGTGCCACCAGCCAGGGCTTCACATTCTTATTTCATATGTCTGAGGTGAGACATAGAAATATCATACTTTTAAAGATTATTTGATTATGATTATAATTTAGGTTTCAGAGCCATGAAGAGGAAAACGAAGCCCAAGGAAACGTGCCATGCCCATGATCAAAGAGCTAGAAGCAGCTGGAACCAGGAGGCAAGCTTTCCTTTCCCTTTTCTTTATCTTTCCTTAATGCTGTGCCACTTCCCATTCTAGGCAGCTTCAAACCAATTCAATGAATAGTCACTTTCCCTTTGTCTCTTGTATATAACATGGTGACTCAGCAAAAGCCATCTAAGTTAGGTTTCCTTCTCCTTTATCTTAGGCCAGTGAGCCATCTCTTGCTGGTTCCTGCCCACTTCCCTGCAAAATCCTTCCTTCTCCCTTTGCTCTGGGACAAGAGAGCTGTGGGATTTACCTTGCAAAGTTGAGCAATCATGCTGACGAAGAGGTAGTAGAGCAAAATAAATACACAATTCTGGGTTGTTGTATAATTATTGTTGTACATTGTTGCCTTTTTCTCTTTGCATCTTCCTGCCTTTTTCAGGTCTGTCTTTTTCTCTCCCCCTCCCTCCCTGTTTTTCTTTGCCCTGAGGCCATGTTCTTAACTCCTGAGGAGTTAAGCATGAAGAGTTAATATTACTATGTTCTCTATGTTATTAATACCTATACAAATACCTTGTAACTATATATATATATATATATATATATATATATATATATATATATATATATATATAGCTGTTATGTCTAAAAAGAGGAGAAGAAATAAAGGCAAAATTCTAGGGGAATTATTAGTGTGACTTTCACTTTGACTTTCTGATTGCAGAATCTTCATCCTACTTGTTCTCAAGACCACATCAGCCAGAAAACATGAGAGCCTATGAGAATAAGGCTCTCATTCTTTACAGCCTTAATAAAAGGTGCATGAGGTTATGATTGAATACAACAATTAATTGCATGAGTTAATGATTGTAAAGTCCTTAAATATGTATGATGCATAATGCTTTATAAGTATCAGTTATTATATCACCATTACTATTTCCAGCAGAGTCACAACAGATTTCTTCCTGTGATATAATAGTGAAGATATGTCTTCTACTTCAGTTCTTGAAACCACAAGATCTGCTTCTCTATGGGTTAAGTGTAGTTGATATTAGGGGATGATAGAAAAGAATTCTGGGATGGGAAACAAGAGGTAGAGGCATGAAGCAAGACAACAGAAGCCAGAACATTCAATGGACAAAGCACCAAAGACTCTCATTGCTTCCTGTCAACATATATATTTACATACAGCTTTCCTCAGACATCCCCTTGCCAGTAAAGCAGGGAAGAGCAAGGCCATTGAAGAGACTTAAAATTTCTTTTACAGAGATTGAACATTAAATGAAAGGATAGTTTAAATAATAGGAGGAAAAAAGGAACTTGCTAGAGTTATTTCTTGATTACCATGTTGCATATGATGCTTTCTTCTGAGCATCTATCATCCTTTCTTCCTGAAGTTACCTCATTTGGCAATTCATCTCCTTGCACTTTCAATTTATATGGATGGACTGATTAACAGATAGAGTCTATATTGTAAATCAGTGCATTTCTTTCCACTAGAAATAAAAATAAGCTGTAAGCATGTGATTTAACCAACCCAAAATTAAAGTGGTGTCATTCCAAGAATACAATAATAATGCTGTTACTAGGAAAGAAATTGTATTTGTAATTTGCTTTATACTTACGGAATGTGAGTGTATTTGAGATTTAAGGAATTAAATAAACTACACATATATAACTTCATTTTTGTGGTTCCATCTCTTAACTGTATATGTGTTTTTGCAAGAGTTGTGACCTTATTTTGTAACATTAATATTAACATGATATTTTTCTCATATAGAATTCAATGCAAAAGACTTAATAGTTTAACTTGACAGTTATTTTTTTTTTTTTAATTAACACAACAGCATCAAAGACAATTCCAAAGCAGAGTGCTTTAACTCACAAAATTCTCTGATATGGAATTTATCTTTACTACCTTTTTTTAGTAGTTATAGATGACTAAGAGTAATATACCTTTCATAAGCACCTTTTGAACAGAGAGTGTGTGCTACATTTTATATCCCTTTTTATGGGATAAGATTAATTTCCCAATTACCTATATTTAACAGACAGCATGATTTTTGTTACCCACTTCTGTCTCCTCCACCCTCTTCATTGGAAACATTGCATGTCTTTGATTTGAATGCCAAATGGACAGTGTTAAGGAAATTCAAGCAACCATTGAAATAAAATTTTAGTCCAAAGATGGAGCTGTTCCTGTCTGAGGCTCCACATCAGTAAACTGAAACTTAGATCTTTTTTTTTTTTTTTTTTTTTTTTTTTTATTCCTGTAAATGACCCATTGGACCAGGAACACAGTATATCCAAACAGCCAACCCTCAACTGCCAAGAATCTATCATTATTTTCTTATTCAAAATAAGGTTAGATATGCAACCCCATCCAATAAACTTAGGCCAAATATTCTTTAATTACTTCTGGACTGTCTTTCTCTGAAAAACATAAACTTCTTCCTTGTTTTGAAGTTCTCCAAACTCTTGAGAGTTTTCTTCATGAAGTATAAAACATAATTTTCTTGTATCAATTAAATTGTTCTCTTTGGTTATTTATAACTATCCCATTACATAATCTTGTTGTTAGCAAAACAGGTCCAAAAGTCATGCCACTTATAATTCTGTGCTGCAAAATCTACCTGAGAGGGAGGTTTTCTTATGGAAAAAAAAAGGAACACCAAAAGAATCAATCAGTAGAAAATCTCAGGAGCTCTAACCTGATGCATTAGGAACTATAGCCTCTACTATTTCTGATATAAAAATTATTGAGCAACATACGATTACTGTCATTAGGATATTAGGATGTTTCTAGAGAGTCTCTACTGAACCTAGAACTGAGGTCTGGTGCCTTACCCAGACAAATAGCAGTGCTTAGGGTATTTAAGACCATCAATGAGATTCAGAAAAATATGACAGGGCAGCTAATTGGGAGAACTGGATGAGGCCTCTAGGTGCCTACTTTGAAGGAACTGAGGCATCATTGTCTATGTACAATGTTTCTTGCATCTTATATCTTCTTCAATAAATATCTCTATTTTTCATATTACATGGCTGGATATCTTCTGGATAGACTGTATAATATGCATGACCCATGAACATGAATAACAGATTGACCATGGGGGATGGAAAAAAGGGGAAAAATTGGGACAACTATAATAACATAAACAATAAAGATAAAAAAAATAAAAATATATTTTTAAAGTAATGCTTCAGTATAGTATGTGAAGTATCTTCAAGTAACACTGAAGAGTGACCATCTTCGTTCATTCTTTTTTTTTCTAAATATATTATTTATTACTTTTACAGAGAGGGAAAGGGAGAGAGGCAGACAGGGAGAGAGACATCAATGTACAGTTGCCTTTCACCTGCCTCTAGCTATGGATCTGGCTGGAGACCTGGTTATGTGCCCTGACTGGGAATCCAACCAGCGACCTTTGGGTTCACAGGCTGGTGTGCCTTACCCACTGTGCCACCAGCCAAGTAGTCATTTCTTTTTAACATATTTTAACCTGATTTAGTTCACTCACTACCCAAACCTTAAACAATAAATTGTATATGAGCAAACCTTTCAATCATGAATATTTATAACATTGTGGAAGAAAATGTAGTTTCTGTCATTCTGTAGAATGACAGAAACTATGTTTAATCAATCAGAGATGCAGAGATGTACATATTATCTCATAATGAAATACTCAACAGAGTTCATATATAATGTGTTACATATCTTTTGTTAACAAAAACCACAATGTTCCAAATTTTCTGGCAATTTCCTTGATATTGCATAACTAAAATAGTATCTATAATATTTTACCATAAATCAATGATCTATTATATAATTACATAATTATAGATATGGAACAGTCCCTTTTAGTAATTTTAACCTGTGCATATCTATGAATTACTTTTCAGGTACGCAATGCATATTAAACTAATCAAATTTAGGACCAGAACTTCAAATCAATGCATCACAAAAGATTAAACCAATCACATTCAGTCTCATTGAGTTTGCTAAAAGAAAAAGAAAAAGAAAAGAAAAATTAGCTTCTCTGAAACATAGTAGTTTTTTGTGCTGTTACCAACTGAAATATTTTAAATATGTGTTGCACCTTGCTTCCTTGAAAATTTTTGTCATTTAATAGAGCAGTACATAAATATAATTATCAAATAACTGTATAAACATGTATTAGGATGCACATTCAAGTCTTTAATTGATAAGAATATGTGTCAAAAATGTTTGGTGACACATACATCAACGAACAGCAAGAACAGACAGGGTAAACATTTCTGCCGCTAAGACAGATTGAAAGAAACTATAGCAAGCATCCACCAGACATGCTAAAACATGGCTGGGCATTTTATGTTATCTTCCTCATCTCTTTTTCTCTGCTCATATAAATATTTACATGTCACTCAAAACATAAACATCACATGTTTTTAACCAGTGTTCGATGAGATAAAGCAGAAACTGGATTCTAACCTAGAATGTATGACTTTGGAGTCAGTATTCTAATGATTACTCCAATTTTTCCTTGTTTGTAACACAACCTATATGGCATAATTTTTTCAAAATTCCTTGTTGAAATGTCAAAATTCGTGTTAAATTAAATATGTGCAGAATACCATATTCCTGTTCTTTTTTATTGTGAATGTTTTCAGTGTTTCCTGATTGAGTTTAATGTTGGTTGCTAATTTGAATTGATATTGATACAAGCTACATACATACAAGTATAATCATAGTAACAACTATTGCCTATTTTTTAGATATTTAAAGGTTGGCAAAAATTGAATGTTTATATTTATATGACATTTTATCTTTTATAATATGGATTATAATTTCATTCCTTTATGATTCCATTGGGTTTATTAATTTGCTAAATATACTATGGAGTAATCCATGTATCCACAGTGTAAAATTAACTTCATCATGGTATATTATATTTTTAATATACAGGTAGATCAAATTAAAAAATATTTTATAATTTGTATCACTTGTTATAGATGAGTCTGTGCTTATTCTATATTCATCATTTTTAAAATGTTTCATTTACTCTGCTTTTTTCCTTATGTAATGCATTTTAAATGGCATAAAATATAATTGTTATGTTTTAAATTTGAATTGACTTGCCTACAAAATAACTTAGCACAGTATAAGTTAAGTGAGATAACTTTTTGACAGTATGCTTATTTTATTCAGATATTCTTGGATTCTTGATGTTTCCTAAAATTTCTAAAGTTAATTTTGAAACTTCACATTTTCCTTAGAAACTGGCATTTCATCTAAATATAAAAATTTACTTTATAATATTATGTAAAATTATATGTCTCAGTTCATTTAAATGTTTCTTTTATGTACTTCCATTTTTTAATTAATTTATTGTTGTATTACAGTTGTCCCATTTTTCCCCCACTGCTCTCCCCTGTCCGGTCCACCCGACCCCTCTCCCAAAATCAATCCCCACATGTTATCCAGATATCCATGGGTCATTTATACATGTTCCTTGACTAAACTCTTTGCCTTTTTTGCCCCTGTCTTCCCTTTCCCTCTCTCTTCTGGTCACTGTTAGTTTGTTCCTTATTTCCGTGATTCTGGTTCCATTTTGCTTGTTTGTTTGATTTGTTCATTATTTTCTTGTATTAAGTAAGATGATATGGTATTTGTCTTTTGCTGCCTGGCTTATTTCACTAAGCATAATAATACTCTCCAGTCCCATCCATGCGGTCACAACACATTACCTAAGATATAATTCATATACCACATAACTCTCCCATTTAAAGGGAATAATTCACTGATTTTATGTACTAACAGAGTTGTATACCACCACTACAATCTAATTTTGAACATTTTTATTACTCTAAAAAATTCAGTGAAAATTAGCAGTCATTCTCCTTTCCTGTTCCTACCCCCAGTGTAGTCACTCTTGAATCTACTTTTGATCCCATAAATTTACCTCTTTAAATATTTTATATAAATGCCATATATAACTTGTGGCTTTTTTCATCAAGTTTTCAATGTTTAGTATCGTATATTCAAGGTTCATCTTTTTTGTAGCATGCATTACTTGATTCTTTTTTATGCTAAATAATATTCTATTGTATAATATTCCAAACTGTGTCCATTCACCATTAATTAATATTTAAATTTTTACACGCTTTTTGTTCATTATGATTAATGCTGCTAGAAATATACATATACACCTGGCTGGTGGCAGAATGGATAAGGTACTGGACTGCAAACCCGAAGGTGGCTGGGTTCAATTCCTAGCTAAGACACATAGCCAGGTCTCCAGCCAGGTCTGTAGCTGGAGGCAGGTGAAAGGCAACCATACACTGATGTCTCTCTCCCTGTGTACCTCTCTCCTTTCTCCTCTCTCTAAAAGTAATAAACAAAATCTTTAAAAAATAAAAAATATACATGTACACATTTTTTGTGTGGATATATGTTTTCATTTTTCTGTATATATATATTGGGTTAGAATTATTAAATTAAATCTAATTTTAGTAATGATATTAGTTTAGAATATCAACAGGAATTAATCTAGAACATTTATTGAATTACTTTATGTTTTCATATTTTAAAAATAAGTAATTTTCTCTTTATCATGAATTATGCTGAAATTTAAAGAATAAATATTAATGGATATCTCTCATTTATGAGAAATCTATGTGGGTTTGTTATAAGGAAATAAACTTGATGTTTTTCATTGTTCTTTTTTCCTCACCAAGAAGATGCCATAAAAGATGAAAATTAGAGCCATAAGGGAAACTAACAATTGAAATATGGAAATTGGTAAGATTTCCATGTGGAAATAATATAATATCAAACAAAAATTAGTCAATTATATGTGTGCCCAGGTACAATTGATTTTCAAGTTTTAATCAAGTAAGTGATATACTAAATGTTGTGAAATTACTGTTGAGTTAAAGTGTTTTATTTCTGTTTTAAAAAAACCTATCAAGTAGTTGAATAATGCTTGTCTTTTTCTCATCTTATAACTTACAATATAGACAGGACATTTTTTCTTTCTTAAGAAATTTCATACTTCCAAGTTTGGCTTAGCTTCCAACATTTGTTCTTTGTACTTTTAATGTTATAAGAATAGTCTCATGAGTTACTTTAGTATGAAAAATTTTGCTTGTGTCACTTTCTCTAGGACACCTGCATTCCTTTGAAATACAGTCGCTTTATTTATGTTAATACATTTACCTTCATTAAGTTCCTCTGGCCACAGCTCTAGTCTTGTCAAGCAGAGACATGTTAACGTTTTCACAGGCATTTATCTTTTAATCAAATCCAATTTTATATTCAGCATTTTTACTGTTTATTTCTCTGTTAGACTTTCATTTTTGCTGGCCAGTTTTTTTGATCATCCATTTAAAAAAAAAAAATCTGTAAGTTTATTACTGGTAGGCCAGGCAGCTACACAATTCCACGCATGGCTATCTGTACATGAAATGAATAAAGGACACAGTGACCAATCAGCAGTGGACTTGGAAAGAAATAGCATGATTGAACATGGATATACATTTGTTATGTACATTGTGATTATTGTATGAAAACCTACTAGTAAAATTTGTACTTTATGTGATTACTCAGTTAATATTCCATGGTAACTGAAATCTGAGATACAGAATGTGTGAGCTCTGTGTTTACTGTTATTAATGGACTTGAGAATTTCTCAGAAAGATAGAGATTACTCAAAGCCAAGCAGCCTGTTTCTCTTAATCATAGAGTGAAATTTTACCCTACTGACTTATTATTCACACCAGCTGAAAGAGTTGTGAGATTCTTTAGGATATGCTTTAGCCACCTTGGTCCCAGTCAATAGGCTGAGAATCTCTGCTAAATTATTTAATTCTGCAGAAAAATTGAGAAATAATTTCTGATGCAACAAATTAACAAAATAATGTCAATTCAAGGTGTCATTTATTTTGAAATTATTTATCTTTTAAAGAACTCAAGATAATATAATATAAAGTCTCCTTATATACCCTCCATATATTTGTTAGTAAACATAAACATTTATTCATTTGCTAATTAGAAAAAATGTATAGATTATTAATGTGCTTATAAAATCATTTGAATAATGACATATTTATCATTTTAAAGCAATTGTTTAAATTTATAAGATTTTTTCCCTTGTAGTTTTATTTATTTTTTAATGTCATTCCCTTAACTATAATTGTTGTAACATGGGTCAATCACATAAAAAGTTTATATATAACATAAAGTATTACAAGTATTAGTATTTAAAATAGAACAAGTATTAAACAAAATTATAATTATTAGATTTGGTTTTAGGTATTCCAACAACTTTTTATTTTGAATGAAGGAAACTATAATTAAATTTTACTGTATATTTAATTACTTAACACAGATTACTTCATATAATTTAGTCATAATCTGACTGATAAGAGTAAATAAAAGTAGATTAAAAAGATAATGCCAAGTACAACATCACCATGTATCCATTGAGATTGATATTTTTGAAATAAAATATTTTCCAGTTATCTTCTGCAGTGAAACAAGTAGGAGAGCTTCCTTATATTTTGTTTTATGAAATATGATTTTTTTCATAACTGATGAGCATTTTGGAAAAATATTTATTTTAACTTTGATATATATTTTTCAAAATAAATTACTTTCTAGCATATGAAATACTTTAAAAAGGTCTCTGAATAATGATGGTAACAGTACAAATTAAATAAACTTGATAGCTTGTATATGTTTTATTGCCAACACATTTTATGATTCACCAGCATTGCAGTGTTTTCCTAATTTTTGCTACAAAAGGAAAGTAAAACAACAGTTTATTGTGGCAATACTTCATACTGGCCTACTTCTGTAAATTGTCTTTAGGCTCTAGGGTACAGAGAGGAACATTCATGTTTTTAAATTAGATACAAAAGCAGTTTCTATCCTGTAGCTGTTTTAGCATAAATTGTCAAATAGAGACTATTAGAGATGTCTAAACATATTGCACTCAGCAAATTATAAACATTTTTTCTGTGTGTGTGTGCTTTACCTGGGGTGAGCTTATTTAGATTTTTATTGAATATTTTAAAGATACAATGGAAATTATTAAGCATTTTCAGTTTGTAAAAGCATGGTTCATGTGGTACGTGATGAAAGCTCAGTGTTGTTTCCTTAGTATGTCTTTTTAGAATGAGATACAATCACTCAGTCTCTGGGGAGAGAAAGGAAAGAGAAAAAGGGAGGAAAGTAAGAAAAGGGAAGGAAAGAATGAAGAAAGGACGAAAAAGAAGAAAAAGGAAGGAAACCAGAATAGGGAAGAAAAATAAAATAAAATAAGAATTAAGTAATTATATACAGTTATATTCAAGATGTGGAAATATAGGCAGACATTAAAAACATTAAACTAATGCCTTCATAATTATCCTCCATAAGTAATCTTCATAATTAAAGACCATAAAAATCTATTTGTGGTGTGAAGGCACCAAAAGTTCATTTCTGGCACATACGAATGGAAGTTTCTAAGGCCATGGTTATAGCCAGTTCTTAGGTAAATACTTAGTGAAATGAGATAATCACTCATAGTGTTCCTCTCTATGTAGGAAGACATTAAAGATTTGTTCCTTTTATAGTATATATTAAAGAAAATAATTTTTCTCATTTTTATAGATATTTAATATTCATAATTTGGGAGCTAAGAGAAAAAGTTATTTTTTATCCTTGTCTCTATTTTCATTTTTATAGTGAAATTACAATAAGTAAAAATGATGGTTTTATTAGATTAGTTCATTCAGATTAAAATAAGAATAATTCAGAAGCTCTTGATCCTGTTTTCTTTTTTGTTGATTTATTCTTGTTGTATTACAATTGTTTCATTTTTCTCCCAATGTGCTCCCCTGCCCCCGCCACAGCCAATCCCCACCTCCTTGTCTGTGTCCATGGATCTTTTACATTAGTTCTGTGTCTAAACCCTACCCTTCTCTCCTCCCCTCTCTTTCTTCCCCCTCTTCCCCTCTCCCCTTGGTCACTGTCATTTTGCTCCTTTTTTGTTTCATGTCTGACCATGTTTTCATTATAATAATTAGCATTACTCTCTCTTACCTATGTTCAAATGTATGCTTCTGTGTGGTTACGCTTACACAAAACCATTTGCACTCTATATGAATTTATTTAATTATTTCTAATTGTAAGGTAAGGTTAGCCATACTAAT
The DNA here is from genome assembly GCA_004026585.1 of Noctilio leporinus. Lineage (NCBI taxonomy): Eukaryota > Metazoa > Chordata > Mammalia > Chiroptera > Noctilionidae > Noctilio > Noctilio leporinus. The sequence goes on from PVIW01001776.1 coordinate 218,130, forward strand.
TTTAACTTTGTGTATATATTACTTTACCTAGTTTAAATTGTTGATATCACTTCTGATTTAATTTTTTTTTCTTTGCTATGAGCCACCCTCTGATTAGAGCACTGTTGGTTTAATCACCTATTTCCAACCAGCCTTTAAACTCTGAGAAAAATATTTGCTCTACCAGTAGTGAGTGTATGTCTGAGGAAAGACCTTCTCCTTATTGGCTTTCATCTGAACTACACTCTCAACTCTGATAAGTTTTTCTTACATTTTTTTCACTTTCTCTTTGAACTTGAAACATGCAGTTCTTGAGAATCAATGAGGATGTGCTCCCTTATAATATATCAGCTATCCACCGAGGGTAACTGACATAAAATTACATTTATTATAATAGAAGCACACATACCTCTTCATTTATCTTGGCTAGCTTCTCGTTCCAATGCAGGTTTATTTGTTCTGATGACAGTTCAACATGAAGAATGGATGAAAAGAGTGTGTGTCTCTCTTCACCATAAGACACTTTTAAGTGAGTTCTAAATACAATTCTTTAAGTGTATAAAGACTCTTTCTAGAAGAAATCTCAAGCACTACACAACATACTCCACTCATTTCTTGTAACAAGAGCTCTGTCAAAGAGAGGCAGGTCTGTTTGCAGTGCTATCAGTGTATGCCTTGAGAAAGGGCAGCCTGTTAAGTTCAACTGGAACTTTAAAGAAAACACTTGAAAGTTATAATGCCTGCTCTGTGCTTAGGGTTTTGATGGTTGTCGATTATTTCTATTAAAGGATGTCCAAGGTACTGCTCTAAGTTATTTTCTGAAGTGATTGTAATCCAAAAGAATTTCAAAAGTGAACATTTTAATGCTTGTGCCTATTGTGTAAAATAGTATTTTTATTCCCACTGTATTAATTTTATTTTGTTTCTACTGAAAGTTCTATTGGATAAAAGGAATTTTTTTAGGTAAGGACTATGTTTTATTGATGACTGTGAATCATCCTATTTCTCTATCTTCCTACTTTCACAGTGAGCTGAAGAGCTGCCATTTCTATGAAGCTTTTTCTGTAAAGTAAACCTACGTTAGCTTTTCTGTCTTTCTCACTCTCTCTCTTTTAAAATAATTTCTTTCAAAAAATCAAAGTTTGTATTGCTTCTTTGCTGACACCATACAGACTCAAGATAAATTAAATAAAGGGTTCATAAACACGATTTTCTCCTTTGAAAGACAATGTAACATTTTGCATTTAGAGAGTGTGTATTCAAATGACTTCTTACAGTGGCAAGTAAGAAGACAAGTGTTTTAAAATATAGAGTCTGTTATGAGTCCAGGGTCTAAAGGTGTGTAAATGCAAATTATTATATTATTGTTTAAATAGATGTTAATTAAACAACGACAATAAATTTCAGTAAGCTAAAATCTGTCCTTAGCCATTGTTTTAAGCAACTAAGGCAACCATAAGAAGATACCACAGACTGGAAAACTTAAACAATGGAAATTTATTTTCTTACAGTTCTGGAGGTAGAAGTACAAGATCCATGTGCTGGCAGGGTTAGCTTCTGGTGAGGTGTCACTCCTCCACTCCATGAAAGCTACCACCTTCTCACTGTGTCCTCACAGGTTGAGAGATCGATCTCTGGCATTTCTTCTTCTTGTGGCACCAGTCCTATCTCAGGAGGGTCTTACCCTATAAACTTACCTTTAATTATTTCTTTATAGGCCCTACATCCAATACTCACTTTCGGTGTTAGAGCTTCAACATATTAAATGTTGAGAAAACACAATTACTGAGTATGTGATTTTCAAAAATCAGTTCTAAACCAAGTTAATGCTGGGTTATTAAATAAGACCCGCATAGAAAAATACGTGTCTGATTTATGAAATGTGTCTTCTTAAGTCATGTAACCTAGTAGAGTTGACAGTAGGCACCTGTAATTTAGGATATAATTACATTAGGAAAATGGGAATCTAGTTTGCTCTTGCAACAACAAGGAATTGAGGGTAGCCTCATAAGCATGCTGAGCCCTCATCAGACAGGCCCTGTAGCATAACATGTATTCTGTTAGGTAGGCACCCTTAGGATCCCTGCCTGGTCTTCTTGCTCTTGATAGGATATTATACGAACACCTAAGCAGCCAAACAAGTCCTCTTAATATTGCCTTTGTAATATGACAATGCATCCTATGCATAAAAAAGTTGAGATAGAGTGATTGGTACAATTTTATTTTCTTTTTTTTTTCTTATCCAGCTTTTCCCTCTTGTAACCCCCTGGTGTTAGAGAGTGCTTAATCCGACATGACAATGTGGGTGTGTTGAGAGGACCAGAAAAAAAAATTCTAAGTTAGTTTAAGGTGACTGAGTATGTCATCTGCTACCATGAACCAGGGACATGGACAGAGATGGGAGAAGTGGGTTCAGAAGATGAAACTCCGAAGCTTCACTCTACTGTTCACAAGTTTTGACATCTCAGTTTAATGCCTGTGAAAGAATATCATGTACAACCTCATGAAATTGTTTTAAGGCATAGTCATGATGTCTGTCATACAGTGGCTTGCACATGATAAAGACAGTAAAGATTATTGATATTCTTCCTCAGTGCTATTACCCTATACCAGAGTTTCATTTTAAGATGACTCTCTAAAGTAGGAGCATCTCAGGGGCATGACTGAAGATTTTGCATTATACTTAACTCTTGTTCTAACATAGTACTCTAAATGTAGTAATTATGTAAAAACAAACAAACAAATAGCACATGCTTTATTGATTGCATTTTAGGAAAAATAACTGCTCATATTTTAAAATAGAACTCACATAGTGAGTTTTCTGAGAGAGTGATTAGAAGATGGCCCTATAGTAAAATGTGTTTAGAAAGATTTCAAAGTAATAGCATGAAATAAATATAACGGTTCACTGCTGAATCTATTTTATCAATAGAAAATCTTCTAGTTTCAGATACAGCTCTGTCACTGAGGTTGGCATTGTAAGAGGGGTGAAAACCAAGTCTCAAAATATTTAAACACAAATTTATTCTGAAGTTAATACCGAAGGGTGAATACACTCATCTTTAAGTTAACTATTGTTGAGTGTTTTTAGGTTCCTTGATTCTTTCCCCCTAAATCCCTGCCTGTCATTTGACATAACATGAAGAAATAACAGAAATTGGTTGATGGGTTTAAGTGCTGCATTACTATGAGAAGTTCTGGCTGCATTAAGAGCTTCCCCTGCACAGATCATAATATACTCATAGTAATTTTCAGGCTGGTTGACAATTTGAAGTGCTTTGCTGAAGCTGAAAATTTTTATACAATCAGTTACATACCTTTGTATATGTTTATTCCACTTCAGTAAGCTCAAAGCAATTGCCAGAAGCAGGCAACCCTAACAAAATTGTAAAAATGAGTTGAGTTTTCTTGGTTATTTGCCAACAATAACTTTCCCTCCACCTAGTTATGCCATTTCCCAGTTTCCCAATATTTCATTTTTTGAAGCCTTTCTCCTGAGGTAAATGTTTGGAAGCTGAGCAGGTCCTAATCTTCTAGATATTGCTTTTTACTCTGTATATTAACATAGTGTTTAAGACCATGAGCTTTGGACTGGGAAAAAATATATATCTAAATTCCAACAGTAATCCTACTAGTTACATATCCTTAGTAAGCCTCAGGTTTTCTATTTGTAAAATAAGTGTATTAATAGTTATGTCTGAAGGGTTTAATGTACATATTTACATAATAAGCATAAAATAATATTAAAAAGAATAATACTGAAAAAAAAGTTGTCAGAAATAGTAGCATGAGGCACTTTGCCAATCTTCTCCCATGGAAATAATTATAGCTGATGAATATTATAAATATAGCAACCATTTACATTCATTAAAATTATCTTGAGGACATAAAAAAATAGGGAAATAGACTAGCGTACTGTAAGCAACCCATACTGTTCTCTCCTTATGGCACTAAGCACCCTCTACTTTTCTTGCCTACCTATCTGTGTATCTCATCTTATTTTGTAAACTTTTGAGGGACAGGGACCATGATTGTGTGCATGGCATTCAACAAACCTGAGTTGACTATATGGATACATTTTTAAAAAGAAGGAAATATGTAACACATAATACAGTTTTAAAATCTTAACTACAAAATTAATGTTAAAGAACAAACAGTGAAAGATAATCAAAACTTAAGACACTACAGTTAATTCAGGTTATATGAGAAGTGATTTCTTGAGGTGTAAAATGTTAAGCAAGTGGTTCACATAAATGTAGTGTACATCAGAATTACCTTGCCAAAACACAGAATTCTGTGCTCCCACTACAAAATTTTCTATTTCAGTAAATCTTCTTGCCCAAATTTTATTTTGAAGAAATTTATAGGTAATGCCAATAATGCAGAATTGGAACACACTTTGAGAAACACTGAATTAGAATTATTTCTCCAATCCCTGGCTGGTGGCACAGTGGATAAGGCACTGGCCTGTGAACCCAAAGGTCACTGGTTCGATTCCCAGCCACAGCACATAACCAGGTTGCAAACCAGGTCTCCAGCCAGGTCTGTAACTGGAGGCAGGTGAAATGCAACCTGTGCATTGATGTCGTTATCCCTCTCTCCCTTCCCCTCTCTCTAAAAATAATAAATAAAATCTTCAAAAATAATTTAAAAATTAAAAATAATTAAAAATAATTGTTTCTCCACTATTTTAATCTGTCAGGTAAGTTTACCAGCTATAAATATACAATTTCCCATGTTGTATGAAAGAAAGATGTCACAGATAAGTGACTATATTAACATGGTAGGGAAAAGCATAATACACTGAAAAGAGTACAGGATGTGGTTATAGTAAAAACTAACTTTGTTTTCTTACCCCATATCCTACTTGCTCTTACCCTTAAACATAGTACTGACCTCAGAGTGGATGGCACATAGTAGTACTCAATTAAGAGTAACACTATGGGAGTGGTTGCAAACAATATTTTTATGGTCTTGACTTGCATTTTTCTGATCAACATTGATGTTGAGTATCTTTTCCTATGTTTGTTGGTTGTATGTGTTTTCTCTTTTGTAAATGCTTATTTATTTCTCTTGCCCATTTTAAAATATGGTTATAGATTTTAGAAAGAGGAAGGGAGAAAGGGAAAGAGAAACATGGCTGTGAGAAAGAACATCAGTTTTTGACCTTCTGTACTCTATCTGATCTGGAGTCAAACCCCAACATGTTGGTACACTGGATGACACTCCAACTGAGTCCATTGTCCATCTTTGTATTGGGTACTTTGTTCACTTTTAACTGTTTTGTGTTATTTATATATTTTGACATGTCAGTTGTAAATATTTAGTTTGTAACTTGCCATTTTTAATTTATAAAAGTTACTTCTGGTATAAAAATATTTTATATTTAATTTAAGAAAACATTCACCTTGTAAAATAGATCTTTTTTGTATCTTATTCAATTTTGTTCAAGAACTCTTTCCATACCCCAAAAGTATATATATATATATATATATATATATATATATATAATTTATAGTAGTATATATATATATATATATAATTTATAGTAGTATATATATATATATATATATATATAGAGAGAGAGAGAGAGAGAGAGAGAGAGAGAGAGAGAGAGAGAGAGAATTTACCTATATTATAGCACTATATTATAGTATAAGTTTTCAAAGTTTTGTTTCTGATATTTGTCCATAATCTGCCTGTGTTACTTTTGTATAATGTGAGGAACAGATCCATTTTCATCTTTTCCCACATGTGTAACCAATTTCAAAGATCAACTTTGATGAATAGTTTCTATGTTTCCCATCTGATTACTTTTCTAATTAAATGTCCAAGCAAAGAAGTATAACAAACCAATTCACTCAGCCATTTTCTCCTCTGACAGTTGATCAGAATGGTGACACCATGCAGTCCTCACTGTGGGCTGAGAGTGAGGGAAATGTGCTGCAGCAGGGGGTGGGATTAGAACTGCACTTTGGCCTTGCTTTCCCCCTCATCATAGATGTACTTTGTCCATTTTATTATGTATTGCTGCTGGACCTGTCTGGCCATAAAACATAAATAAATCTTAGAAAACCTAGGTTGTTGTGGGCTACCACCCAAAATTCGTGTGAATGCCCAGAATGATAATGCCACCCATACAATTGATAATGCCACCCATACACCAAGAAACTGTGAAACCTTTATTATTCACATAATGAGGCTTTCTGTGGAGATCAGAGGGGATCTCTAGCAGGTTGGAAAATGGATTGAGAGAGAGTAAGGAGCCTAGACTGGAATTTTTACTGTGGCAAAGAGATGGGACCAGGGTAAGGGTTCTGATAATGTCAAAAGAGGGAGTACCTGGGCTCTCCTATAAGCTTGCTAAAAGGTAGGGCACAAGGGAAGAAGGGTGGTGGTGAGGCTTAAAGACTGTCAGCAAACAACAACAACAACAAAAATGGAGTTAGACTCCACATTACATAGGATATTTGGAGAGTTATGGCTCCATGGCCTTATGTCTTGTGTCCCAGTAGCATAACACAATCGAACCCTGCAAAGGAGAAAGAAAGAAGGAACCTCCTACCTTTTGCGACAACATGAATGGAACTGGAGAGTAGTATGCTTAGTGAAATAAGCCAGTCAGTGAAAGACAAATACCATATGCTCTCACCTAATACAGGAGACTAATGAACAAAACAAACAAACAAGCAAAATAGAACCAGAGGCATGGAAACAAGGGACAGACTGACAGTGACCAGAGTGGAGGAGGGAGCAGGAAGAGGAGGGAAAGAAGGGGAACAGTTTAGTCAAGGAACCAGTATGAATGACCCATGGACATGAACAACATGTGGGGATTGACTTTGGGAAGGGGGATGGGAAAGGTAGGGCTGGGAAGAGCAATGGGGTAGGAAATGGGATAAATGTAATACAACAATAAATTAATTAAAAAAGGGCAATAAAAGAAGAAAAAAAAAACCTGAAAAAAAGGAGCTCCGTTTCAAATAGTGCACTGGTCTTTCTTTCTTTCTTTCTTTCTTTCTTTCTTTCTTTCTTTCTTTCTTTCTTTCTTTTTTTCTAATACTTGATGAAAAAATGACTTCGCTCAAAGCCTTAAAGGCCTATATTCTCCTATTAGAGTTTTCTATAAACCCCACCCAGCACCCATGGATACTTTAGTGTTGTAGGGTGTGCTGAGCCATATGGTCCGTGTAACATGGAATTTGGCACTTCAGCCTGAATCTCCTGCAAAGAACTTTTCCATCTTTGGATACCATTTAAAACTAAAGGAATTTTGTGTGATGAAAACAATGGGTGAGGATACTATCTCCAATTATGAGATATATAGTTTCCATATTTCAAGAAGTCTATGATTAAGCATTATTATTTTCTTTGTGTAATTGTATGAGATGAAATAATGTGTTAATTACTTGGCATGTGATTCATATACTACCAGAGATATACCACTAGACACCCCCCAAAATTCACTGTTGTGAGAGTTATGAATCTTAACATGATTCATCTCCTACCTTTTAGTGCACCAAGTATTATAATGGCCCCAATCATACTTGCCAGTTTTCACTTATCTACTCTGATTACCTTAATATTGTTAATATAGTAGTGAACAGAATAACCTAGCCCTTGGGCAAAAATGTAATATATGTAATTATCCTCCCCATGTAAATACAAGCTGCTTTAGATTTTTCTTATTAATAGGGAGTAAATTGCTAAATCAATGGCTGCAGACCATATTCTTGAGGCTGTGTTGGTTTCTGTGAGGAATATATCACATCCAATACATTATATTGAGATTATTACTTGGTGAAGATAACATAATCTACTATTATCTGCCAGGTTCCACAGAGGGACTTAATATAAATGTCACTGGCCACTCTGTTATCTCAGTGGCACAATTAACTGAGCTATATAATATCTGAAAAATCTACTTCCAGCTAACAGTATGAAATTAATGAGCACAGGCCTGGCTACTATGCATCCTACCCGATCTTCGTTTCTTTACCAATGTTTCGCAATGCTACTTTATTTATTAGTGCTAAGATGCCCAGAAGTATCAAGAAGGATGCTAGGACTATGTGGGCCATTTACAATGACTTTAATATGAACACACTGAAATTTCAAACTGTGTATTCCTCATCTCCAGTGGTTATAACTTTTTCAGAGAAATAAACACATTTCTTTCAACAAGAAAAAATGTACCTTCTTTCATACTCCTTTTTGAACGTGAACTTCAGAAGAATCACCTAACAAAGACACATCCTAAGGAAAAGAGCATGAGCATAGATAACACATAGGACTAGATTCAAATGGCAAGTCAATCACTTGCTGGAGAAGCAATGTTAGGCAAATGGTGAAATTGCTATGAAGTTCTCTTTCTGATCTCCAAATATAGATAACAATGAATTGGTTACAGCATTACAGAGTTTCTAACTTAGGATAACATATGAAAATCAGTTGGTACAAAGCAGTTTTTCCAGTTGCTTGATCTTCAGCATCTAAGAAACCTACTGTCTAAGATTTGACTTGCAACTCAAGAGTTTAATGATAAAGTTGCTTTTCACAGTCTTTTATATAAACAATATCATTAGTAAATGATTACAACTACATCCTTATCTGTAGCAAAAGAATCATCATTTGATGTTGTTTATATAACAGATTGTGAAAAGCAACTTTATTATTGAACTCTTGAGTTGCATAAGTAGAAGAACGAGGGGGGTAGAGTGGGATGAATGTAATACAGCAACAATAAAATAAAATAAAATAGTTGCCAGAAAACTTCTTAAAAATGGCAAACTTTACAAAAGGCAGTCCTTTCTTCTGCATTTCAGGTTTTAAATCTTGTTTGCTCTTTATCAGTGCCAACAGATGTTGGTCAAGGCAGGGCTTCCTCCTGCAGCAGTCATTGCAGATATCTTGTTTCCCAGTTGTTGACTAATCTAATTGCCAGCAAATTCTCTTCATTTAGAACTCAATCTGCTTCACACTCATTTCTAACCCATAAACGTAGTTTGACTCTCCAGAGCTAAATTATTTTCTCATGCAATTTGCTTATGCTGAATATTTCAATAACTAGCATTTTCTTCGTATTTTCTATTTTCCAGATGTTACTTCTAGAGTAATCCTGATTTGAACAAACATTTACAGAGAATTATAGAACAAAATATTGTACATCCTTCTATCAGATATGCTGCCAACAGCTGTGGTGCGGTCAGTCAGTGCCTCCCTTGTGCATCGTGCCATTATGGACATTCCAACCAAGTGTCATCTGCTATTTCAGATGTGAATACACTACTACAAAATAAGAGGTTGGAAGCTTACTATCATAAGAATGGTCACCAAGTAAGTTTAAACTATAACGTACTTTTGAAAATACTAGGCCTTTTTGCAGATGAAATCATCAAACCCAAATGTGTTAAAAGAAAAGTGTATAAAAGCAAGTATTTATTTTACTGGTTTCCCTACAGAGAAGCTGGGGATGCCTTTACATGGATTCTTCTGCTTTTAGTTCAGATATCTGAGCTTTTGCATTATGTCTCGCCTCACATTTGCTTAAACCGTTACAGAGCATACTGGTGATGAAATGCAAGTGATATTGATGACAGAAATTTTAACTTCTGAACTAAGCCTTCAATATGATAGAGTGCATTTTAAGTGGAACTCATCAAAGCTTCATACAGTGTGAGTTTGTGTGATGCTTTATTGAAAAGAAAATACACTTGGGATTAGTAAAGGTGAGTAGCTCCATAATTTAATTCAGTAAACCCAGTTATTTTTGATACCATTATTTTCTTTATGTAAGCTAGTCCAGATTCATAGTAGAATAACTTCTTTCAGGTAGTGTTTATACAATTTTAATAGTTTTAAGTCTGCATTTTTAATAATTTTTAGCTAACAAAAAACTTTATATGTATGTTACTATATGTTTCTATATGCACATGTAATGTGTATGACTGTAATAATCAGTGAATCCTCATCTATACTGCTCTGGTATTTGTAAGATTAAAAAGTTAATTTTTGCTAGCAGAACACCTACATAGATAAGAAGGCTAAACTTTCATTTATGTAAAAAAATATTACCAAGGACAACACTTACAGCCATTATGACATATATACATCATGTTACAAAACAATTTATTGGAGTCTTTCACAAAAAAGTTCTAGTTAAGAATAGATAGACCTTGTAGAAGACCAGCCTCTCTCTCCTTTAGAAGGAAGTAAGTATTGCTAGAAAAACCTTTCCCAGGTATATGAAAGTTAACAGAAGCAGCAATTTCTTCAAAAGGAAGGATGTCATCATGGGGTACCAAGAGATAAACATGAATGAATTTTTTTTCATTTCCCCAAATTGAAGGTGTTCCGTGGCCCATCAAATTTCCAACTACTTTTTAACACTAATATCTAACCTAGAAATTTTATTCTAGGATTCTTTCAGTTCCTGTACACACTCAGCTTCTCAAATTTACTTTGAATCAAATATGCCACATTTCTCATTCCTTCATTAAATCAGTTAAAATATTAGGCACATACTCATTTAGAAATAGTTCTATTCTGTCAGTATTGGGCATTTGTTGAAGTCATAGCTAAAAGAAAAAAAGTAACTAATATAAGGTGTTTGATTTTCCCCAAAGCAAATGATGTTTATTATATATTTTTAAAAAGCTATTATATAGTTGATTTTGTCATAATTCAAGAGAAATATTTGTGTTAGAAGTTTTCTCTAAAACCTTAAACCAATACACAAATTTATTTTCTTTTACATTGTTTCTCTTTCTCCACAAAATAAAACAGTACAACATTAAAGCTCCATAAAATGTTTAGTCTTTTTTGTCTCTTAAAATAGATGCCTTAAACTCTTATTTTTCTAATTTCATATAAAAATGATCATCATTTTACTTATAAACTGTAGATATCTTATAGAGGATAAGTTATATCTGTATATATTTGTGATATTTTCCCACTGCTAGGAATTATGAGGTGTGATTCTTGTTAATCCAATATATTTGTTTTTGCCAACTTGACCACTTTTCTGTCAACTTGTTCTTTTTCCTTTGAAACAATTCATTCAAGACTATTACATAAATATATGTTAGATTACCAATGTTAGACAAAAAAACAAGTCAGTCAATAAGCTTGAATACATATCTCAGCAATTGATAAAGCAACTAAGAATAATGATGTCAACCTTTTTGACCTAATAATTTCTTATAACACTTCACCTCACAAGTGCAACATACACCTATACACCTTTTTTTTTTTCCCCCCCAAATTCACATGATATATTTACCATGATAGGCCACACTCTGGGTGACAAAATAAACAATGTATTTAAAATGATTTAAATCATACAAAATATGATGTTAGACCAGAAGAACATTAAATTAGAACCATGGGGAAAAAACTATATATTAAATACCAATTAGATAGAACATGAATAACAATTTTTAATAAAAATTATCTCCACTTCATAAAAATATAACACACTCTTAAATAACCCATATGCCAAATAAGATTGTCAAGAGAAATGAGAAAATATTTTAAACTAAACATTAATGAAAATGCAAGACAAAATTTGTGAGGTACAGCTAAAACTTAATGGGTTTTATAATGACCCAAGGGAAAAACAGAGGCACATAATGTTGACTCATTTTCAATGAGACTCCCTTCTTTTGGGGCTCTTGGCTTCAAGTTGGGGCTGTCACTTGTTTGCTAACAGATACTCCATCATATCCAGAAAACTGAAGTCTTGAAAATCCACCTTTAAAATCTAGAATTAGGACACCAAGATAACCACTAACAATTGTGACGAGAGTTAAACTAAGATCTTACTCAGTTATTACAAATTTTAGTGCAATTCAGAAATCTTGCAAACATCTAGAAAGGCTAGATCTCTTGATCTTAATAACTATGATTTAGGATTAGTATTTTATTATCTTGGAAGATAAATCATTTCTTTTAAAGCTACCCAATGACAATACTATTGTCATTGAATTTTACTTCAACTTTTTAGATGTAAATCTTGGTTTCTATATAACATTTGCCAACACAATCTTGAATGACAAGAAGATTTCTTAATTTAAATTTAAGACATTATTTTGTAATCATATCAGAGTTTGTGTAGTTTCTTACAAGTTATTAATTTGTTATACAAATGTCTCAATTTGTTTTAATAAAGTAGTTTCCTAATGTTGTTGCTATAATTAACCATAAAAACCAATTAAGGAAATGAATTGAAGAGTAACTTAAATTCAACTTCCTGCTGAACCAATAAGAACAGCAAGCTTATAAAACTATCAAATAAAATATTACTTCCATTTGGTAATTCTATTGTCAAATAAAATATAATCTTGTTAAAATATTAATATGAATTACCATGATAATTTATCAATTTTAGGCAGCTTTAATTATTATTTTAAATATTTCCTTGGCAAAATATGTACCGGTTTATTTACTACAATTAAAATACTGTGAAAATATGCTTGAGTTTTGTATATCATCACAAATAACTATAGTTTAACTAGAGCTAGCGCATGATGGATGGCAGGGGAGAAATCTAGCAAGGCCCATTTGGTCCAAGTCCTCTCTGTATCCCATTGCTAAAGATTTACCAAACATTTGCATTTCCATCTCCAAACTAATTGCCTTCCTGTTCTTTGAAGTCCTAAACCACAGTCTCAGTTTCTTTGTCAATCCAGAATGCCACATAAACCTCAACTACCCAATGCCTCCATGGGTCTCATATCTTTTTTTTTTTTTTTTTTTTTTTAAGATTTTATTCATTATTCTCAGAGAGAGGAGAAAGGAGAGAGGCAGAGAGGGAGGGAAACATCAATGTGTGGTTGCCTTTCACCTGCCTCCAGCTATAGACCTGGCTGGAGACCTGTCTGGAGGCCTATCTTGCAACCTGGTTCTGTGCCCTGGCTGGGAATCGAGCCAGAGACCTTTGGGTTTGTAGGACAGCTCCTTATCCACTGTGCCACCAGCCAGGGCTGGGTCTCATTAGTGGTATTGTACATTCTCATCCATAATAAACTTTGTACATTTTCTCCCATCAATCTGCCTCTGTTAATTTGACTATTAGCTGAAATTAAAATAAAAACTTGGAAAGTGGGAAAGAAAATTTTTCTTCATTCCCTTATACCATAAAAAATTGTTAGATCCAAGATTCATTCCACTTCTCCACATTGGGTTCAAGAAAACTATAAAGCTAATGGTTGCTGAGTAAAATTTAGAGAAAAAAAATTAACAGTGAAAAATTTTAATGCTTTTTTGGTAAATAAAAACCATTTTATTACTGACAGAAATTGGTTTCTGGAAGATATTTTCAGACAACAAACCAGTCACCTTTAAGACTGTTGGCTAAACAATAAATGAATGCTTGCATTATTACTTCAGGTAGTATACCATATTAGCCTATTTTACTAAAAGGGTAATTTTGATGGAAAAGAAATATGACTTCAAATTTGCTCCAAGCTTGGATAAATGTTGTTCTGACTTTATTATTACTCTACTTCAGAAGACCTTTTACAATTTATTTTTGGAATAATATCACATATGATCAATTTAATTAGCACAGAATATTTTAGGGAAACTTCCACTCAATATTGATTAAATAATTTTATTTTAATCCTTACATTCAGCAATATTTGGCTTAAATAAAAATATATGTATAAGCCAAAAATTATTATAATTTACATAAGAAATAATTTATATGTCCAGAAGTTCTACTATGACAAAACTCTAATGCATTATTATAGGTTTAATTCAGATACTATTTGGTGATTAAAATAAAATCTTTACTTAATAAATTTGAACATTAATTTCTAATGTAATTTATTTTTTCCAATTCATATTTTGCTATAGCTACAACTTAGGGATTCTTTAATAAACTTAAAACAAAAACTGATATATTTTATTGACATCTGAAAGAGTTAGTTTGATAGGTGGTTATGACACATAATTTATATATGTGAATCTCTGAGAGAAAACATGTATTTCCATTGCTGATCCTTTATAATGGTAAAATGGTATCACTGCCTATTGAACTCAGGAGATACTATAAAGTAGTGCTTTACAAATATAAGAGAGACCTAGGAGCAAACCATGATTTTTGAGGTCCTTATAACTTCTTTCTGATATCAGTTCACTATGCACTGATATCATGTACCTTGCAGTGAATCAACATCAAAGCACAGTGTCAAGATGTGAATTAGAGAAATTTTAATTAGATTCTCTGTGAAATATCTTTTCACATTTAAATAATTTTCAAACATTCACAGACACCATTGTGAAAAGTAATTCACAATTGGCCAAATACCTTCCAAGGAAGGAAGAGGTTGTTCTTAAAATATAATTGAGGACTTGTGGTCCAAGATGAACTATAATAGAATAAACTATATTTTTACAAATGAATAAAATATAACAAACATGTAAAAGACTATTTTTATTGTATTGGTATTATCATTAAGAAATTATGAATAGGAAGGAATCTAGAAAGAGATGATAAAATTTATTTTTTGAGGCTTAAACTGAACATTAAAAGTTTCCTCAACAGAATATTATAAGCATTCATCTATAGAATGAGTAAAATGACTCATCTTTTAGAGCTAATTTAATCTAATTTTCTTATAAGTTAGACATTCTTTTTCTCTAGTGTTTTCTCAAATGTACTCTGGCTATTTTTATATAACATGAATTTGAGCTTCGTGGGCATCCTGTGTCAATGTGAAACAATATGTATTACTACAGAGTTGAAGCTCATAGGTAATTCTCAATACATTCATTCATGTATGAGTATTTGTTGAACACCTCTTAGCCTTCTAAGTCCTGCAATTACAACAGTGAACTCCCTGCCCTCAGGGGGCTCATCTTATAGATGTGGTAACTACTCACTGAATGAGATGATTTCTGGTGTTAATAAATATTACACAGTAAATAAAACCAGAGATGTCACAGGAGGTGTAGTATTGGCATAGGGGGTTGCCCTCAGGGAAAGCATTTCTCAGGCGTTGATAGCAGAGTTGAGAGCTTTTCCAAGAGAAGTGAACTTGTGAGGAACTAGAAGACCATTCTTGATAGGCCTGAGCCAGTGAGCTGGAAATGTGCTGAATATTTTTGAAGCATTGAAATAGTTCAAATGTTACATGACTTGGTCAACACTCTTTAATAAATGACACTATCTACCATCAGAAAAATAATTGTGGTGATATGTTTACATTCTTCCTCAATAGTAAAGTAAGCTTTTCTGTAGATAAAATCATGTTTCTATATATATCTCTTCAAGTATAAGAAAATAATTTGGAAGCAGATGTTACAATTCATTTTAATAATCTTTTTTCAATATAATAGGTAATAAAGTAACCCTGAGTCTTTTGAGAATTCAAAATGTGTAAGTCTGTTCCAATGAGTGTCTCCAAAAGAAATTATATGTTAAAAAAATTCAACCAAGTAAATTTCAAGATCTAATTGGCTTTATTGAACAATTAGTGAATTGGGCAGCATCATGAAATGAAACCCAGGCTCATCCGCTTACCTCAACAAAAGCCAAATTCATGAGAAAGGTGTTGGTGAGAAGGAAAGTGATTTATTTGAGTACTGGGATTTAGAGAAGATGGGGAGACCCCCATCCTCAAAACCCCAGCTTAATATATCTATCCGGTCAAACCAATGATTCTTATAGGGAATTGGTACAATTTCAGGATGGGGAAACTTCCTAGAGCGTGTGGATGTGTAGTTGTTTTCTTTTGTTTTTTTGTTTGTTTGTTTTTTGCTTTCATTAAATTTATATAGAGTGACATTGGTTAATACAATTATATAGATTTTGAGGTGCATTTCTATGACACATGATCTGTGTATTACATTGTGTGCCTACAACCCAACATCAAATCATCTTGTCACCATATATTTGACCCTCTTCACCCTTTACTACCCCACCCCTCTTACCCTTCTTCCTTCCAGTGATCACCATACTGTTATCATGTCTGAGTTTTATTTGTTTTTCTTATTTGTTCATTCGTTGCTTTCAGTTTTATATTCCACATAGGAATGCAATCGTATGGTATTTGACTTTCTATCTTATTTTGCTTAGCATAATATTCTCAAGTTCTCAATCTAGATAAAATTATAGATAAATTTTATACATCATTATTGAACCCTGAGTCCTAGATTACTTAGACTAGAATTGTCCATTTTCTTTTTCCCTCTATATTTGCACTTTTTAAACTTGGTACTCATACATAGGGCTGAGCAAGTATAATGCATTTCCTGAGGATGTGATTTAAAAAGAAGACACAAGACACAGTTTTATAAAGAATCAGGCACTGATACATTATAGTATAAGACTCAAAAACCCAATACATTTTTAAGACAAAGCTTATGATAGCAAAGAAGCATTATCTTATGTTCCCATGCTCCTGAATTTTCATTTTGAGCAAGATATTGACTTATGTGTTTGGGATTTGTCTGTCAAAGGGAGAGTTTTTCATAGTATAACTGTGTTCTCTTTACTATCTCCCATTCTCCTCACATTCACTATTCAACAAATATAAATATGAGTGTGATAGTGTATAAAATACCTCTTTATTGTTTCCTTTCTGGGCTAGCAGGAGAATATATTTTGCAGCTTCTTTGAAATTAATCAGGGCCCTGTGGCTAGTTCTGGTCAAACAAATATAAAATAAAGTAAAAAATGTCACTTTTATTTTGAGACTACAAAAATACACTTTACCATTAGACAGGATCCTTATTCTTTACTTCAGGAATGGTGGTGAGTATAACCTTTAATTGATATAGCTAAACATCACTATGCAAAACAGGGTACCACATTAACCTGTGCATGAGCACATTTGCAGAACATGTTTCATGAGCAGTAAAGAATTTTTTGTTATATTAAACTACTGAGATTTGGGGATTTCTGATTAAGCATTATAACATCACCAATACATGCATTGCTGGATTTTAAGCATGGTTCCATGTCCTTGGAATTCAGTGAGGGCCAAAACAGAGATAAAATTTTCTCCCTTGCTGGAGTTTGTTATAAAAAGAGTCACATCATTTGTAGTAAATATATAGCAAGTAAGGAGTCAGTGAAAGGGAAGGAAAGAAAATGTAATTAACTTAATGTTTATGTTAGGTAGAGTAATGGCCCTACAAGATGTCATTTCCTAGTCACTGAGAACTGTGACTTTGTTACCTTACATATCAAAGGGGCATTACAGGTATAAGTAGGTTAAGATTCTTGAAATGGGAAGTTTATCCTAGAATATCCAGGACTCATAAGAGTCCTTATAAGAAAGTTAGAGATGGCTAAGAAGAAGTGAAGATGATAACAATGGTTGCAGTGATACAGAGACAAAGCCAATAATTATGGTAGCCCCTAGAAGCCAAAGGAAAGGAATAGTTTTCGCTCTAGAAGATTTAGAGGCAGTCCATCTTGCCAATCCATTTTAGACTTCTGAGTGCTGGATCTGTAAGATAATGCATCTGTGTTGTTTTAAGCCCCTAAGTGTGGGGAAATTTATAGCAACTATAAGAAAAGAATGCAATTATCTAAAAGAAGTTTTACATGGTCCGGTAACCTCACTTTCCTTAACCGAAGATTTTACTTCATTGAAAAGTATTGGCATTGATTGACTTTATAGTGTAAGTGATAAAGGGTTTTGATATGTTGAAGTTCTTACAAGTAATTCTTTCTATTCCAGCATATTATCCTTTTCATATGCAGAAATGTTTTGTTTGTAAATAGCAAAAACAGACAATGAAGCTCAGTTTACTTTGACTCGTGGTATTTGTCACTACTTATTTTATTCCGTTCTTCTATTTTCTACGACACCAACCAGAATTTTGTACAGGTAGTGTTTTCCCAACTCTCCAATTCCATAACAGCTTCTAGAAATAATTTTTTAAAATACCAATTTAGAGGGTTTAACATTGAAAACAAAATAAGAAATAACTAAATAGGTTAGAAATTGTTCAAGTTTTGTAGCCTTCATTGCAGGTCTGTTTTTCTAAAGTTCTTACTTGATGTGGGAGTTGAAAGACAAATTAAATTTTGGATACTTGTTTATGAACTTCTCACTCAAAATTGATCCTGTTCTTAAGAAATAAATTTTGTTCTAAAGATATTCACAACATTTCTACATATTCAAATGCACTTTTCAATTTTAGTTTAAGTAAATGTGTAACAGCCCTCATCTATTTATTTTCGGAAAGAACCCCTTACCGGCCTCTCCCAAAAGAAAAGTATGTGTTAAGTATAACCCTTAATAGGCTTAACATTTAAGTATTATTCCCAAACATAATTTGCATAAGAGTATTTGAAGGTTGGGGATAGATATGTACAACAAGATTGACAGTGATCCTAGTTTTTCATGGAAACATTCATAGCTTGTGTTGAAAAAGTTGTGAGGTGTTTTGGTTTTGTTGTAAAATTGATTTATCTTATAAGGTATAAAGTGTTTGGATGCCAAAGATTGACTATCTGAATAATGAAAAAGCAGAATCTTGTAACTTGTACCATCTTGAGAAATATTCAGCTTATAAATATGTAAACAAGATTCAACAACTACAGCATTCTTCCAGCCTCACCAGATGTGCTTTCAAAGGGCTGTTTAGAGCCTTGCTTATATGCCTTTTCCTTTTCTTATTTCCTGCTGCCTGAAATATCAGGGAATGGGCAAGTGGTTAACTCACATGATTTTCTTCTACCTATGAAATATGCATGAGATCTGTTCTTACTAAAAATTTACATTTACCCAGCTGGTCTAAAATGTTTTGGGTGGGGGAGGGGGGGTCTTAGCCTTAATTGCTTCATTAGACCTCTTGGAAAACAGATTTGCATAAGAAATGGGAACTCAGTTTAAATAATCCATATGTCTTATAAGAACTCTTTATAAGAAAAGTGCTTTTCTTTCTTAAATAACATTCAAATGAAAATGAATTTTTAAATTTTCATAAACAGTCCTCTATTCAGTGAAACATTCTTTTATTTATTTCTTCACATATTTTAGGATTTTTAAAAATTCTATAACTCTAAATTACATGACTCTTTGTAATATCACTTACTCATATTTATTCTAATCTTGAAAATTATTATTCCACACATTAACCTTTAACATCAACATTAACCAAACTGTATTATGATAAAATGTGTGACAGTCTTATATTTATGTATGGTGTAATATAATGTTAAAATAATCAAGAATATTCTAACATTTTCAATTGTAACATATTAAGCAATTACCATATCTTCTATGTTGTATGAAATATATTTACTTATTCAAGAACCTTGAGAACGGAGAGACTATATTAAAAACTTATTTTTTGTGAATTATTTTTTTTGCTTCAATTATTTATTTCATAGCATTATTGAGTACTTACTAAGTTATAGGCACTATTCTAGGTTCTTGGGATGCATATATGAAAAAAATTACAAAAACTTTCTACAGAGATCATTTCTAGTAGGGGAGACAGTCTATACACATAAACATAATTATGAAATGTTCAAATGTTGTAATATATATATAAAGGTAATGAATTCCAGGAGAAAACAAGCAGAGTAGGCTGAAGACTGGAGCTCGTGAGTGAGTTTCTAAGTAGATTTGTAGGACATATACTTTGTAGAAATAACTGGTACAAAGTTTTAAGGTGAGAATGATCCTAGTCTGTTCATGGAAGAGCAAGGAAGGCATTGTGTGTAGAGTGAGATGACAACTGATAGTAAGCAATGAAGTTAGAGAGTCAGTAATGGTGGGGGTATGGGAGACATAGGACCTCTAGGCATTTTAAGGAATTTAGCATGCCTTATATTAAAATACAGATCCAATGAAATTTTATTTACAGAATAATGATATGTCTGAGTTATTGTTCATAGGATTATTCTGATAATTCTCTTGAGAGTAGACTGTATTTGGGATTGTAATGATCAGGTTTGAGGTGATGATAGCTCAAATATAGTTGGTAAAGTTAAGGAAATTGAGAAGTAGTAGGGTTCTATTTATGTTTCAAAAGTAGGGATTTTCTTCTTGATTAAATATAATGTGAAAAAAGTCAAGGATGAATATAAGAGTTATGGTCTGATAAAAATAGAAATATGGAATTGCTACCACTGAGATGATGGAACAAATTTGAGAGGGTGGCCAGAAGATGAACTCTGTACATGTTCAATTTGAGATGGCTTCTGAATATCTAAATGGAAAGTCAGTTAGGCAGCCTGGTCTAGAGTTTGGGTGATACATCTGGGCTGGAAATATAAATTTGGGAGCCATTAGATGCTAATGCTTAAAATCATAGTCATAAGAAATTATACACATTTTCAAGGAAATGAGTATAGTATTAGAAATACTTTTTAATGCAGGTAAAAAACTAACCCTCAGAATTACAACAATAAAAGGTTAAAGAGATGAAGAAAAAACAATATTAAAGACTGAGAAAGAATGACCACAGTAGGAAAAAAAGAGAGAGAGGGTTTGGTGTACTGAAAGCCCAGTGAATAATAATTCACTTGTTTTATTAACTTACCTTATTTATCCAGTATGAGAGACTGAAAGGCATGCAAATACCAATGACAGTTCCATAATAACTAAAAACTAAATATTGCATTTAACCACATGGAACACATGACTAGTTGAAACAATTTGGCAGGGTGAAAATCTGTCTGAAATAAGTTTGAGAGGAAATGGAAGGAAACTATTTTGAGACTGGAAGTAGAAGACAAGTTGGGTTGCTTTTATATATATATATATAAATTTATTTTTATGGATTGATTTTAGAAAGAGAGAGAGAGAAAGAGAGAGAGATCTGTTGTTCCACTTATTGACACATATGTTGGTTGTTGTGTGTGCCTTGGCGGGGAATGGTACAGGCAATCTTGGCATGTCCAGCCAATACTCTAACCAACTGAGCTACACTGCCAGGGCTGGATTTCTTTTTTAATGGAAGAAGAAATGATGTCATATTGTATGTTCATGGGAAATATATAAGAAAAAATGATTTGATCTAGAAAAGAGAGAGAGGTTCAGAGTAAAGACTACAACAGTGCAGAAAGAAGCAATGGGATCCAGTGCATAAGAAAAGGGGTTTGCCTTAAGTGTTTATAACAAGAGGAGGGAAGGTAAGGTACTCTTGACAGCAGGGGTCCCCAACCCCTGACCACAGCCCAGTACTTTAGAGCGCCTGCCTCTTTTTCAGGTAAGGCCAGGACCAGCACTTTAGACTCCCTTTTGCTGGTAATTACAGTCTTACATTCATAGGAAGGCTGCTCTTTGCCTCGTAAATGTTTTTTCTTAGGCTAAAACAACAAAACAAGACAAAAGCCACCCACACACAAAAAAAAAAAAAACAAGGGAAAAACAAGAGAGAGGAAGGGGGTTGAGAGCAGGGAGGGGGAGTGGGGAAATGGGGAAAGGAGAAAAAAAGAAAAACGTGCTGGACCATTATGAAGTTCTGGTCAACCTCAGCCATGTCAGGGAAGTTGCTCAAGTCAGCATCATCCTGGTGCTGCTTTACCTGAAAGACTCAGGAAATCAGAACATCCAGAAACTAGTTTACAAAGTCATAAAACAGAAAATAAAATCATTCTGCTGCCAAATCCAGTGTATTAAATGGCTTCTTAGAGATGAGCCAACCCCAGAGAAAGGGAGGAATGCGTTCAGTTCACCCCCTTCCAGCACTGCACAGCTCCACGTGGCACGGGTTCCTCTGTGCGTCCTCTTCCAAGTCAAACTAGTCACACACAGCACAGCTCTTCTCCTTTCTGGATTCTCCAGTTGCAGCTGATGATAATTTTGTGTTTTCTCTCAAAAGCCACCACTTCAGCCACACATCTAGATGCACAGAAATGGCTGACATATCTTGCTGGTCCTCTGGTGGGTGATAGAGATCACGTGGTTATTATCCATATGGAACATATACACGCCACGGTTCTGAAACTCATGAAGTTTCGCTTTTCTGTTTGCTACTTCATTTCGAATGATGGCTCCAATACGTTCAATGACCATGATGTGCTTCTCAGTGTCTTTAGCTTCATACAGCCCCAGCCCCTGGATCCGAGACGGGACTAACCCATTGGATTTCCACTCAGTCTTCATTCTCTGGTACTGAGATGACTTGGAGTGGACGAACTGCCTGCTGCAAGGGGCATTCAGTTCTCCTGAGACTGAGCTCTGAATGGGCTTGTAGGTGCCAGTGCTGTTCAAGGTGTGAGGCCTCTTGATGTGGGCACTTGTTTTAGGTTCAGAGCGGGTACAATCTGCAGGGTGAAGGCAGGAGGAAGTTCCATGAGAGGATTTCGGCCACATCAGAAGGTGTAGTTTTTACATGCCTCAATGCCAGGAAAGGATATTCCGCAGACAGGCCAAACAGATCTCCTTTCAAATACCCTGGGAAAAGCTGGAACACTTCAGATATTTTTCTCACACATGCCACAGGCTCCAAACTTTTATTCCAAACACCTTTGGGGGTGGAATCACTCAGAGCTAGCTCTTCAAGGCTATGTTCCACAATCCAGATGAGAAATAGGTCTATGGTCTGTTGGGAGTCCAGCCACACAGCCGGAACTGAACCCCAGACAAGGGAACAAAGCTTCATCTGAATTTACAGCCGGCTCCCATCCCTGCATTACTGCTTGAGCTCCGCCTGCCTTCAGATCAGCAGGCGCATTAGATTCTCTTAGAAGTCACTCCTACTGTGAACTGCCCATGTGGAGATCTAGGGTGTGCGCTTCTTATGAGAATCTAATGCCCAATGACCTGAGGTGGAGCCGAGGTGGTGATTCCAATGCTGGTTAATGGCTGCAAATACAGATTGTCCTTAACAGAAGTTTGATCGCACAGGAATCATAATAAATTGATTGCTTATAGACTCATATCAAAACTCTATCAGTGAGTGACAAGTGACAAGCTGCATCTGGTGGCTGTCTATAGAGCCAGCCCAACCCCATCTGTGAAAAAACTGTGTTCCATGAAACAGGTCCCTGG
This sequence comes from Noctilio leporinus, assembly GCA_004026585.1. NCBI lineage: Eukaryota > Metazoa > Chordata > Mammalia > Chiroptera > Noctilionidae > Noctilio > Noctilio leporinus. Next base: position 241,076 of record PVIW01001776.1, read on the forward strand.
AGCTAAAAATGTTGGGGACTGCTGCTTTTTGGGTTCAAATGTTTTTATATACGTACATAAATTGGTGGAAATTTGTAAATTCCTCATTTGTTTGTTTTTATTTTCTTACTATGAGAGGAAATGTACATGAGTAAGAAGGCATATATTGAGGACTTGATAACAAAGGATATAATGTTTAAAAGATTAACAAAGTAGAGGAATGAGTGAGTTAGACAAATACTCTGTAATGTAGTATAATTACAGGGAAGAATGAAGGTTCACAAGGTTGTGGACATGAATATAATGTATCTTCAGTTAGAGCACACACCCCAAAGTGCAGTAAGAACCTGGCACATAGGAAGTCACTGTTTGAAGAACTGATGAATAAATATAAAATGCTTGAAATTCTTTTAAAATTATGACACAATTTGTATTATAAGGATGACCTTTACATGTTTGATTTTCTACTTACTATTATCCTCCAAAGGCCAATTTTTGCACTAATCATAGAGAGAATAAGAACAGCTTTATTCCAGTTGCCTGGGAAACCATCTCTGAGATCTGCATTAAAGATGTTTGTTGAGAAATCTTTCTAGAGAATAAAATGGAAGGAGTTGAATTGGGCTAGTTGGTGGTTTGGAATGTAGTTCTGATAAAAGACTCAAATGACCTCATAGGAAGTTGCAATGTATCTTGAAAATTATCACGATTGAGACAGAGTTGGTAGAATTTTATACCTTTTCATCAGACAGTTTTGAATATTGGCTTCCAGGTAGAGGGTCTGACTTTGACAAAGGAAACATTTTTTAAGCCTGGTGCAATTCTTGCAGAATGACTAAGATGTCAGATAAGATATAATGTTAGTGAAATTCTTAGAAAGATCATTTTTAGTTATGTGATTCTCCACTTCTTTATAAATATCCAGAACTCTTTGTAATTAAAACACTTCTTGTTTCACAGTGATGACATTTTATACAAAACTTGAAACATTTATTCAAGACTAGACTCTAAAATGCAGAACATGTAAATTCACTGAGATAAGGATTTTAGGACACTTACTTAAGTGTCTTGTAGTTGGAAACAATAATTATTTTGCTTCTAGGTTCTTTATCTCCTTTTATTAAAATTAAAAATAAATGAATGAATAGATAAATTGGTAGTATCTAGTTGTGATATACTGCCTTCATTTTATAACCCCAGGGGAGTAGGTTTTAACACATTTGGAAAAAGATTTACTACAATAAAACAGAAAGGACACACCTACTTTTTATCCATTTGCCAAGAATTCAAGAAAATTTTTGGACACAAACTCTATCTTTTGGTAAAGTGAGCACAAAGTGTATCATCCAATCTAAGATCTTTTGAGAGTAACCTGGGGATAAACCAGACTGTCCCAGCATCTACAGTGGAAATTTTTCCATCACTAAGTCAGGCCAAGAGTCAGAGTAGAAGTCACAAGAGCACAGCAGTTGGGTAGCAGTAATTGTCCTCTTACCTTTCCTTTTTTTTTTCCCAGAAGAAGAAAAAAGAGGAAGTCGTGGACATTTGGTATATACTAGAAGCCATTAACCTAACTTGGATAAAAAAGGAAGGTAACATTAATTTGTAAGTTAAAAATCAAACCCAAAGCAAAAATAATCAACTACACTTACATTGGGGAAAGCCACAATTGTCTAAAAAGACACACAACAAAACACTCCATCACCATTGGGTTATGGCGCTTTGAATAAAGTAGTACATGTGTATACCTGATATCCTACTGAAACTCTCAGATTTTGCAAGTCATGTAGAAACTATCTTTATGTGTAATTATAGAGCAAAATGTTGTCAAGAAATTTAGTTTTATTTGAACTCTCAAGGTTCTGTTTTGGCAATGATACAGTTCCCTAACTCCTCATACAAATCCAAAAATTTCTTTGTAAATTAATTTATTGTAAAGTGGGTCTACTCTTTTTCAGAATTTTATAGAAATTTATTTTGTGTGAAAGTTAATTTTATGTGTCAATTTGACTCCACTAAGGGATGCCATTTAGCTAGTAAAATGTTATTACTGGGTGTGTCTGTGAGGGTGCCTACAAATTAGATTAGCATTTGAATCAATAGACTGTGTGGAAAAGATCACCCTCGCTAATGCTATTGGGCATTATCTAATCCATTGAGGGCCCAAGTAGAATAAAATGGTGGCTACCAGAAAAGTTGCTCTCTCTGCTTTGAGCATAGACATCCATCTTCTTCAACCCTCAGAATTGGTACTCATGGTTCTCAGGTGTTCAGCCTCAGACCTGGACTTATATCCTCACCTACACTACTCACCATCTCCATCTCATTCTCAGGTGGTTGGGCTAGGATTTATTACATTGGCTCCCCTAGTTTTTGGGCCTTCAGATGTAGGCTGAATTATACCATTGGGTTTCCCAGTTCTCCACCTAATAGACAACCAATCATGAGACTTGGTCTCCATAATCATGTGAGCAAATTTCTGTAATAAACTTTCCATCTATCTACCATCTTGTAGTTGGCCTATTTTTCTGGACAGCCCTGACTAATATATTTTATTAAGTATTTCATAGGAAGCAGTTGGGAAGAACACAAGGGGATGGACATACTACCCTTCCTTCTTTCACCAGATTACATGACCTTATTTTCCACAATACTATTCAGGGAGTACTAAAATCATTAATTTGGGGCTTTTCTAATATGAATGTTATTTCAATAGAATTTAGAGAAGAAAAAAGTATATTTACTAAAGATGAACTGAAGCCAAAACTAAACATATATTCTAGAAAAAAATATGACTCTTCATTAAATAAGTTTTTCTGAACTTCATATTCAACACTGTACTCTACTCAAAGTAAGAGGGAGAGGTCTGGAAGGAGTTTCAGAAAGAAATTATGGAAAACTAAAGCCCTTTAAACTAGAGTGCTTATAGATATAAAACAGAATAGAAAATCATATAAACCAAATTCTCAGTAATGATACTACTTGCTTTTCCTATAAAGACATGTTTTTTTCTGGGTTCTTTTCTATTTGCTGACACCTGATTAAGGTATGAATTATTACAAAGACTCCATGGTTAAAACTACTTAAGTGTTTTCTTAAAAAGTAAAACAGTAAATAATAACTTGTTGAATCACATCATTTTCATATTGGGTAAAGGTCCCTTCCCACATTACTTATATACTTACACTACTTATTTACATATAAATGCATCTGAATGAATATATTCCTGCTTACAAGGCTTTTTTGCATAAAAATTTAAGACAATACATTGTACAAACCCAAGTGTTTGTAAATTCAATATGCACAAGTTCAAATTTAAACATTCATAGTTCATTTCTACTCTCAGAGTGTAAATTATCATTCTGAGAAATGAATTGCCTGTCACTTTACTCTGCACAGAAGCTACTCTTTAAATAATAGAAAAAATGAATGTGTGAATCTCTTGTAGAACTAGATAATTCATTAAAAAGAAAATACATATCTGAATGGCAAGTGTTATTGGCTAGAACAATTGCAGTAGACCATATTTCCCACAAATAGTCTTTAGAAAATTTGTATCAAAACTACAATTATTCGATTCCCAGCCAGGGCAACATAACTAGGTTGCAAGCCTGGTCTTCAGCCTAATCTGCAGGTGGAGGCAAGTGAAAGGCAACCATATGTTGATGTTTCTTTCCCTCTTCCACTCTTCCTTCCCCTCTCTCTAAAAATAATAAATAAAATGTTTTTTAAAATTATGTTTAAAAAACTAAAATCAACAGTTTAAATACTACTAGAAGAAGGATAAGAGAGTTCTACATTTTGGAAAACAGAGACAGGTGCTGACTATTGTAAATCATGATTTCCCTGGGGAACTTTCTAATTCTTAGAGCAGGTAAGAAAGAACATTTCATTGCCTGGACCAGATAATGTTGCTTCTGCTTCTTCTCCTTCTTCTTGTTCTTCTTTTATGTTTTTTCCTTTGCTAATTCTTTTTTTTTTTAATTTTATTGTTGTTGTATTACATCCATCCCCTTTTTGCTCCCCTATATCCCCCTCCCCACCCACCCATTCCCCCCAAAGTCAATCCCACCTGTTGTCCATGTCCATGGTTCCCTTATACTAGGTTCTTGTCTAAGCTGCTCCCCTTTCTTGCCTCTGCCTCCCCCCTCCCCCCAACCCCTCTCCCCCTGACCACTGAAAGCCTATTCCTTGTATTCATTACTTGGTTCTGTTTTGCTTGTTGTTAGTTTTGCTCATTATTGTCCCATAATGGGTGAGATCATATGATATTTGTCCTTCGCTGACTGGCTTATTTCACTAAGCATAATACTCTCCAGTTCCATCCATGTTGTTGCAAAAGGGTACAAGTTAAACATATTGTTTTTCTATAAAGTTTGTTCAGATAAACCAGAAATGTAGAACTTCAGTTTTCTTTTTATTGAACTTTCTGGGGTGATACTGGCTAACAACTGGTTTCAGGTGCACAACTCTGTAACACTGCACTGTGTGTCAATCACCCCAAGTGGAGTGTTGGTCTATTCCCATTTATAACCCTATATCCTCCTTCACCTTCATTTCCCCATGCACTGGCCTCAGCAACCACCACACTGTTCCATGTCTATGAGTTTTCTCTCTTTTCTTTTATGCTAAGTGATATATGCCAATCAGAGAAAGAAAAGTGGCATATGATTTCACTCATATATGGAATCTAATGAACAAAATGAACTAAGAAGCAAAATAGAGACAGACTCATAGAGAGCAGGCTGATAGCTGGCGGGGGTACTGGGTGCTGAGCAGGTACTGTCTGGTAAGAGGGGAGAGATCAAGTAAAAAAATATATAGAACTTAAGAAGCTTCAAGCATATCTTATCTTTAAAAGTATCTGCTAAATTATGAAGCTATGTGAACTAGAGGCTCAAAAAATGAATCAGAAAGAAAATAAAAAGAAGAAAAGAAATTTTTGGCAGCCAGCCTTATGTTGCCAAAGAGATAATAACTAGGATTCAGAACTCTCAAGGACGGGGAACTTGGTGAGTGTACTGTGTTCCAAAGTAAAAGTCCTGGAGGGTTAGACCCTAGATTCGATGGGGTAACTAGTGCCCAACCACAACTGAAACAGATTTGACTTAGTTTTATTCTTAATTGAACTCAAATGACAAGTCTCAAAAAAAGAATAAACTCTCTCTGAAATACAGTAACATCTGTAGTCTCTACAATTTTTAATACACAATTTCTAACATTTAGATAAAAATAATTTGGCAAGATCAGAAACAGGATGGTTTAACAAAAAAAACCAGGAAAACAAGAAAGATAATATATACACATGTTAAACTAAAAAGGAAATCAGACAAACACAAAGGGCCACAAGCTACCTAGGTATTGATCAATACGTTAATTAAAAGCAATTTTTTTTCAGATAAACTTTAATTATGAAAATAGAAGAGATGGATAATTCCATCAGAATACCAAATTTGATATTTTTAAAAAATCAATTTCTACAAATGCAACATAATAACTGGAATCAATAGTTATTAGATGAGTTTATCAGTGGAGGACAGGATTAGTGAATGGGAAGCAAAATGGATAGAAATATCTAAACTAAAGCACACAGATAAACACAAATAGGAAACAGTGAGTAGAGAAAAACTGAGATATATAGGGAGTGAGTTTAAATAATGGAACTAGATTTTTAGGGGAAAAGAGTGAGATGGAAGACTATGTAAAGATGAAATGATCAAATATTTGAAAGATCACAGTCCACAGATTTAAGAAGTGAAGTATCAAACAAATAAGTGGAGGAAAAAACAAGGCACATAATAATTATGAAAACAAAGATAATGATATCAGACATATATAGGCCCTGGATTTATGACCAGGGAAATAAGTAGAGTAGATAAAATACAGTATTTTAAACAAATGTTACTTTGAAAAATTAATGAAACTTTAACTGTTCCTTCACACTTGTACACATAGACTTTATAAATGAATTATTGATCTAAATATAAAAATTAAATTAAAAACCTTTTAGAAGAAAATTTAATTAAATAGCTTCAGAATCTTGGATTAGGTACAATTTTTTAAATCTAATATCCAAACACCAGTAAACTGAAACAAAAGTGGTAATATAGAATACATTGAAATTAAGAACATTTTTATTTATCAAGACATAATTAAGACTGAAAAGCACACCACTGATTGGGAAAAGATAATATCATTTTATATTTCAAAGGATCCTTTGATTTATCCTTTTGGATAACTCAAAAGAAAAAGAAAGCAGAGAACCCAAAAGTACACACACACACATACACATTGAAAAGTTTTGTAAAAATGAGACTATTATCCACATGGTTATACATTTGTGAAAGATACTAAATTTTATAGAAGCAGCAGAATAGCTAAAGTGAAAAACAGACAAACCAAGGAAAACAAACAAATAAGCAAACAAAGAAATAAAGAAAAGAGAAAGGGGAAGGAAAGGGAAGGGAAGGGAAGGGAAGGAAAGGGAAGGGAAGGGAAGGGAAAGGAAGGGAAGGGAAGGGAAGGGAAGGGGAAAGGAAATGTTGGCATGGATTTAGAGGAGCCAGAAGCCTGATACACTGCTGGAGAGAATATAAATTGTTAAAAATCCCTCTGGAAAATTGCTTGGTAGATCCTATTAAAAGTAATAGGTAATAACCACATATTTTTTCCCAGGTTGGGTAGCTCCATTGGTTAGAGTGCTGTCTCATTCACCTAAACGTTGTGGGTTTGAGTCCTGAACAGGGTACATACCTAGGTTGCTGGTTCAATCTTTGATGGGAACACATACAGGAGGCAACTAATTAATGTTTCTCTGTCTGTCTCTCTTTCTCTGTCTCTGTCTGTCTCTCTGTCTCTCTGTCTCTCTCTCTCTCTCTCTTTCCTTCCCTCTTTCCTTCTTCTGAAATCAATAAGTTATCCTTGGGTAAGGATTTTTAAAAATGTACATTCCATGTACATTCCCTATTATTCAGCAATTGCATTTCTATGTAAATAAGCTACAACATCTATACATATATTTACCAAAACTATAGATAATTATCTTTGTAATGTGTGTAACCCACACATTAGAAACAACCCAACTATACATTAGCAATAATGATTAATAGATTGTGGTATATGAGCATCATGTAATAAATACAGTGAAAGATACAACACATGATTGGGTAAATTTTGCAAAAATTATATTGAGCAGAAAATAAACAAAAATCAAAGACCAAAAAAGTAACAGCCACACAAACTACATGAATATTATTCTATTTGCTTATGTGTAGATGTAGATCTATTTTATTGACATTATTAGAAAAATGATGTCTACTTTTAGAGGGAATACTCATGGGAAGGGGCCATAAAAAGGTATCTTATCTTACAGGTAATATTCTGTTTCTTGATTTGTATGTTGTTTTCCATGTGTGTGCTCAATTTATGAAACTTGATCAAGCTATATACTAATGATTTTTTGCATCTCTCCGTGTGTACATTATACTTCAAAACTTCACAGGAAGAAAAACCCTCACTATCCTGACAGTATCAAATGGATAATGTTGTTAAAATTTGTGTTATTAATAATCAACAGTCATAAGTGATGCCCAAAAGAGGTGCTGAAGAATCAGACCCGGAAAGAATTCTCCCTTTCCCATGACTTCAGCAAGTAAACAATGTGATTACTGGCATGAACATAAATAATGCCACTATCAAAGTGAAAAGAAAGTGGCTCTTTGACAAAGTTCCCACTGAATTCCATGGACAAAAGTTTACATGGAATACAGAAATTCATCTAAACTGGCACCTTTACACATGTTGTTTCCAGGACAGCAACATCAGTATCAGCTGGTTCTATTCTCAGATCTACTGAATCCTAAACTCAGGGGGTGGGTATCAACTATCTGTGTTTTAATCTTTCAAATAATTCTGATGCCTGCTAACTTTTAAGATCCACCAATTTAAAACAAACCTTTCATCATGCTAAACAAAATGAGTCAGCCATGGGATTTCACCCATTTGTGGGATATGAAACTGAAAGCCACAAATGAACAAACCAGACAAACAAAAGTAAACCACATAGATGTAGAAAACAATATATTGGTTACCAGAGTTAAAGTGATGTCAGGAGCTAGTGAAGGGTAGAGGGGACTGAGTATATGATGACAAAGATGATTTGACTTTGGATGATGGGCACACTTAAGACCTATATAATTTTATTAATCAATTCCCCATCAATACATTTAATTTAAAAAAATTAAAAAGGTAAATAAAACAAATTTACAGGTATTCTACATTTTTTTCTGTTTTTGTTGTTATTTCTTGTATTTTGTTTTGCCATTTAGTAAAAATTGTCAGGTACATTGTTGATGGTTAATGAATAATAATTGAATGAATAGTATTTCACATGTTAACATATATGTAACTATGATTGAATTATATTTGACTGTACCCCATGCACAGAAATGGATCATTAAAATTTGAATAATGTTCATGCTGTTTTTTTTCAAATTTAGTTCAATAACCAGACATTAATATAAGAAAGAGGAAAAAAGAAAAATCTATTTTTTATTGACAGTTGAGTGCCACATTTCCAAAGAGATCTTGGTGTAATTCCTGAAGTTTCAGAAAGAACACTTGACAGACTTCCTGATTAAGGATCATTGATTTAAACACAAGATAAAAATGAAAAAGAATCAATCATTTAAACAATGACTTGTAAGGATCTTTACTTAAAAACAACAACAGCAAAAAGTGAAAAAATTCCCACAAAATACAGAGCATCTTGCTATAAACTGTCACAAATTAAAATGAAATACCTATAGTTATAGCAGATAATCAATGTAATGCAATAACAAAAAATGGCCTGTTTATTTAAATATGAATGCCTAACTCTATGTATACTTTCTGAATAAACTTCAGATATAGCATCAACCTCATAGAATAGAAGAGTAAGCAGAGTTTGATTGTGAGGTGTTATAATTCATGAATCCATGAAAATTTCATGAGCCCCAAAAAAGTGAGTTATCATTGAAATGTTTTGAAGCCAGGGTCTCAGATCATTAAGCAGCTACTTAAGTATGAACCTTGCAATTAAAACCATCAAAATTGATGTGCAGCTAAAGTCTTTTGCTTATTAGTTGGATGTTAATCAGAATTTTGTTCACTGTTATCAAACTATATATATTTCTATGAGAAGATTTCAGTTTTCTTTCACAACCCATGAATAGTGGCTTAAATTATATTTGAAAAAGAAATTAGAATACTCAGTTGCTCTTGAAGTGGAAAAAAATATTTAATAAAGAGACTTTACTTTCTAATAACTTGTATTTATTAAAACAAACAAGATACCCATTAAGCAGTCTTTATTCCTTTCTATTATATCAATCACTTTATTTAGGAGTTAATGTCATGGACATACAAGAGAAAAATGACATTTAAAGATCTTAGTTTAAGTACTCCTATTATTTAACATTTCAGGCTAAAATTATATATATAATTATATAATATACATATAAAATGATTGATTGGTCAACTGATCTACCTACTCACAGTTTAATGGTAAAAATGTAGTAAGTTTAAACTCAAGTCTAAGGGTAAGTGACCTCATGCTCCTATATATTTTTTTCAAGTAATTTGTGCTTCAAATACAATCTCTGCTTTTTTTAATATTAACTTATAGTTAGATCTTGACTCCTTTGGATAACTTATTCATATCTTACACCAAAAAACTTCCCTCTCATAAGGGATGTTCATATAAGCTAAGTATTAAGAGTTCAAGATTGTGTCTAAAGGGTTAATTTCTAATATTTCAAAATGTATCCCTACTGGTTTATATTTTTATCCACAGGCACTCTTCCAGTATTAACTCACATTATCATGAGCTGTCTCCTTCTTCATTGTAACATTACTTGAAATCAGTGCCTTGGACACTAAAACAACTCCTTTAGGAAAAGGTGCTATTCTCTAAATCACAGAATAATCCATATAAAATTGCCATTTGGTGCATCAAAATTTGCTGAACATGATAATTTTTTATTGTTCAACCTAATAATAAACATGAGATTTATTGGTTAAACTGATGTCAATTTAAATATTTTTCCGTTTTATTGAGGTTTAATTAACAAATAAAATTGTAATACAGTTGAAGTCTACAGCATTATGATTTGATATACATATAGGTTGTGAAAGAATTCCACCTATTAAGTTAATCAACACATCCATCACCTCACATATCCTCACATATTTACATTTTCTTGTGAGAACATTTAGATTTTATTCTCCCCCAAGTTTTAATTGTAACATACACCTTTTTTGACTATAGTCACTATGTTATACAGGAGTGGACTAAAGTAAGTTTACAATTGTATTGTAGCATTCTTTTTAGTTGATAAAGCTATTGAAGTGTCATAACCCACATGACACTTTTTCCACACCAAGATCTGTAAACCTATGCATGCTCACTCCTGACATTAATTAGACCCTTAGAACTAAATGGAAAATTTGTACTCTTTACCAACCTCTTTCTATTCTTCTATCTTCTAGCCCTTGGGAACCACCATTTTTGCTCTGTTCCTTTGAGTATATCAATTTAAAAGATTTTTTAAAAATATGTATTAGGTGTCAAAATTATGCTACATATTAAGAATACCATGGTGAAATAAATATCTCACATGTAGAGAACATGGTTGTATAAACAAAGTTATAATACTAAAACTTGTTTATTTTTAACATTGTTATAATGATGCACACATTCAGATCTAGAACAAAAGAGGAAAAGGAAAATTTAAAGTGAAATCAGAGGAGCCCACAAATGAGGCTCAGGGGAGATGGAAAGTCATGGGCTCACCCTCCCAGCTCAGGTTCGAGTCTTCAGCCCACTCTAGGGAACCCAGACAGTGTTCACCAGCTCACTAATTACTACTTTCTCCTGTTATAAAAGAATCTTTTGCCATTTTCGCTTTTTATTGGCTATTTTATTTAAGTATATAAATTCAGGCAAGCCTTCTTAACCTTTATTTTTGTATCTTATTTTACCTTTTCCTTTCCATCACAGTCAAGGTGCTTTTGAATATTCTACATTATTTTTTATTTCAATATCTTCAAAATATAACATTAAATAGATATAAAAATGTATAAAACATATGTTATAAACATAATGTTAAAGTGACAATTGTAAGTTAATATCATAACTTATGAATCAGGCACCCACCCTGCCCCTAAATTGTTTTGAACAGTAGGAAACATAGTAATAGGTGTATGGTATCAAATGGAGAATACTTTGAAAGTGTTTAAAGTTTAAACATGTAAGAATAAATGCACAAATTTTAATAAATAAATCCCCCCCAAACCTTGTATGTTGTGAATTAAAAGACCAGACTCCCTAGATCTAGATTATTAAATCTGAATTCTGGATCTAATAATTTTGGGTTGTAAATAGAGTGAGTTACTCCATGTATATGTTCCTCAGTTTCTTCACCTGTAAAGCTGTAATAATACAACTTTCTAATACTTATTAAGCTAGCTGCTGAGATTGCTGTTCACAGATAACTCTCAGCTTTCAACCTGCTACATGGAGGGCTCTGCTGTCTCATGCAGTTTCTTCCCTAGAAGACCATCCAGTGGCTGGTCAACACAAAAGAATAACGTCAGAGGTCTCTGTCACTTCAAATGAGTTCTGACAGTCATTCTATTTTGAGGACTCTTGTAGGATACCTTAAGATTACATCACAGTTTTGATTCTTTCTTCTGCTCAATCTAATTTCCTTTTTTCACAGGTGTCGTTCTCAAAAACAATCACTAGTAAACCTCCAGCATATTAATCTGCATCTCAATGTCAGCTTCCTTGTGGAAGAACCCAACCTCTCACTCTTCCTCATGGGAATTTTATTTATTAGAAGCAAGCAAGTTAATATATGTCAAATGCTGGAACACTGCTAATTACTATCCAGTTTAATCAAAGAAAGACCAGGGAAAGCTATTGGAAAAAATAACCTTATTATTAAAATGTGAATATTGAGAGCTTTTAGCAAGTTTAAGTTGTAGTGGACAGAAGAAAGAATGTTTTAAGCATCAGCAATAGCACATGCAAAAACTCTAAAAGAAGAATTAGTAAATAAAAGATGTTTGGCATGGTCTGCGCATATATACTAGGGGAGGTGATGGAGTGTTCAGAAACAAGGCAGGTAAGCCAAAGTCTTGTAGTCTCATAAATTTTGCCCAGAGGTTCCTTTTTTTTTTTTTAATTAAAAGGACGAAAATGTCCAAAAAGAAGCCACTACAGGATTTAGTGTTGCATATTTCCAAGACTACTCTAGCTCCAGAAAATTGTATAAATTAGACAGTAGATAATGGAAAACTACAGCATTGGTCTGATTTAAATAGCACTCTGCTCATATTGAGAGTCTACCTGGGTTGATATTTGGGGATTGGCAAGAGATATGAGACACCAAAAAATCCAGAACCAAATAGTTTGGTGCTAGCAACAAGGAGGACCCACAGTTGCTGGGATTTAAAATGATTTGTTATGGGGTGAGAGAGACAGTTGTCACTGTTGATGGTCTTTCCGGTGGTTTCAATAACTGCATACGTGGTGCACTTGCTCTTTATTGAGCTAGAAAAACAACAGGAAGAGTTTTGACACAGAATAGAGAAGTTTTAATTAATTTTAGGTATGTATTAAGCTACCTATTGGAAAATTAATATTACATTTTTAAAAATTAAGATGGTATAAAAAAGATAAATGGTAGATATACATTTTGGTGTTATACACTAAACAGTACTACAATGGTGGATATATTAAATGTGTCACTCTACATTTGTCTAAGCCCATAGGATATACAGCACCAAGATTGAATTTATGTAAACTATAAGCTTCAGGTAATAATGATGTGATAATGTAGGTTTATCAATTGTAACAAAATGTACCACTGTGGTGAGGAATGTGTTGATGGAAAAGAAGCTCTACACGTGTGGGTGGATAGGGGATACATGGGAAATCTCTGTACTTTCTGCTCAACATTGCTGAAAACCTAAAACTGCTCTAAAAATGAGTATGTTTTAGAAAGATATTTTATGTATTCTAAATTTTAGTAAAGATTATTGCTTATATGGCATATATCAGTGGGACAATACCAGAAGAACTTGCCAATCATTTTTCTATTTTGCATCCCTTCAGACAAAAACAATCAAATATTGTCTATTAAATGACAATTTCAACTTAAACCATAATGAAAACATCTGTGAGCAAATTTATAAAGGATTTCTGCCATATGGATTTTTAAATTTTAGTGGCAAAAATCACACCCTACAGAATTAACATAACAGACAGTAAACTGTGTAGTTTATTAGAGGGGTAAGTCTTAACGATAAGAAATTGAATAGATTATGGTGAAGGGAATTGGGAGTTCAGAGGCTGAAGTTTGTTGGAATTTCAAAGAGGGTGGTATTATGCCACATTGGAAAGCGTATTCTAGGAAAGACTCAGAGGAGTTGCAGCATTTAGCTGAGACTAGGGGACAGGCAGTCATGGCTGAGACTTGCCCAACTACTTACCTCGACCATTGGGTTTATCCAGCTCCCTCCAGGAATGCACAACATTCTTTTTCAAAATAGTACATTTTATCTTCAAAGTGAAAGAAATCTTCCTTCTCTGCCAGGAAACCATTAACCTTGAACTTAGCAGAAATCCCTGGTGACAAGTGTGCTAAGATGCTGTTTCAATTTTTAAACAATGATGTAGATGTCACCCAATCTTTATTTTAAATTGGTCATAAACCTGGTGTCTGGTGAGACAACAAAGAAAGTAATTCCCCATTTATGTTGCCTGTGAGTCAGATGTCACTGTTCAGTGATGATTTATAGAAGAATTTAGACATTTTCCTTTCATAGATTTTTCTATTATAGAACTGTGTCTCATGGAAATTAATGTATCTGATCTTTATTTAAATTTATATTTTTTAATTGAGAAAAACTCTGGTAAGTGGATATCAATGAATGTAAATCATTACATGCTTTCATTCAACTTAAAGCACAAATAATATTGAATCAAATTCATTACCAACTATTAAGAAATTGATAAACCTATCCAGCAGGTGGCAGTGTTACCTCAGTTTGTGGATATTGAGTAGATTATTTCCGTCAAAGCAGTGGGGGTAGGGGTACCATTTAATTTAAAGGGAATCAAGTATAAAAAATATAATACCTATCTAAGCAGAGAATCAATAATGATTATATACTATGTTAAGAACTTGTTATATTTAGAAATGTATTGAACAATAAATATAAGGAATAAGAACACTTTATTAACTTCAGTCTTTTCTAAAGCAATCATGCATGCTACAGTCATATATTATTGAAACCGTATTCTTTTTTTTTAAATATTTTATTATTTTTAGAGAGTGGGGAAGGGAAAGAGGCAGAGAGGGAGAAAAACATCCATGTATGGTTGCCTTTCAGCTGCCTCCAGCGACACACCTGGCTGGAGACCCCGCTTGCAACCTGGTTATGTGCCCTGACTGGGAATCAAATCAGCGACCTTTAGGTTCACAGGCTGGTACCTTATCCACTGTGTCACCAGCCAGGGTGTGAAACCATATTTTTAAATGTATATTTTCTAAATGGAGAAGGGTAGTAAAAACTTTAAAATACAAAGAGAAACAGGTAAAAAGTACATTTTCCATACAAAGGCTAAATCATAGTAAAATGTAAATAACAACAAATATTAAATTAAAAATAAATTTAACAAATTCAAATATAAAGATAACCACATTCTACTTTGCTTTTGTGATGATGAAGTAGTTCAAAGCAATTCAACACTCCTCCTGCAAACAATTAGAGGAAAACATAAGAAGTTTAGAATCCATTCAAGAACTTAGGAGAGAGCTTCTGGAGAAGCCAGGTGTGGAGGGGGCCTGGAATGAGGAGCCAGGGACACCAGGAGAGAGTGGGCTGCTATTCTTCTACAGCCTCTTTTCCCACCTTGTGTGTAGGGCAAGAGGCTGAGAATAGGAGCATTTTGGGAGGCAGAGGGAGACTGCTTAAGGGAAGAAAGCCCTTGAGCTTTTTTGTTAATGTCATTCATTGGTTTAGGGAGACAAAATTAGAGGCTTTGAAGAATAGGTTCAGTAAAAAGAGTGAGATAAATAACTGAGCCCAATGCACATATAGTTTTCAAGAGAATATTTGTTAAATTCTGAAAATATGTGGGCAGTCAATTAGCAAATAAACATTCCAATTCTTCTTTCTTCCCCTTAGCATTCTCTTTCTGCAGTGAAATATTTCAGACTTTTCTTTTTTTGCTACATAAGCCACTCTAGTACTTATTGAGTATCCTGTTAAACATTTTGTGTGTGTTTTTTTGTTTGTTTTTTTCATCACCAGTTTATATGCTACTTATAGGTCTAAACCTAAAATATATATATATATTTAAATATATATATATTTATATATATATTTAAAAGTATAAAACAAATGCTTTAGAACGTGTCTGTATTTCTAATAATTTTGCTATTAATTGTTTAGGTGCTTTTTTTATGACTACATGTATTTTATCATCATATAACCTTTATTTTTTGCCAGTTTGCAAAATTTAATCTTCAATTAGATTTTACCTTTTTGGATGTTAATTAGCCCATATGGATTTTTCTTAGTTAGTTTTATCTTGTATTTTTTGACCATCCTGTTATTTTCAATTATTCTGTTAAATTGATTATTTTTTCTTTATTTCCCTTTGACTTAATATATTCTTTCTGCTTTGAAAACTTTTTTCTCTTTATCCAGGTACCTCAGGTCTTTTCCTTTGTGGGTTTTCTCTTTAGTATTTTGTCTACAATTAGATTGCACCCAACCTACTTCTGGTCACTTAAAACTGTTCCAAATCAGGATTCAATCTTATTTTCTTATGCTTCCATTTACGACAGTTTCATTGTATTTCATACCATACTTATCTAATGTTACCTTAAATAAGTATTGGTTGTATATTTGTTTTATCATGTTCTATGGATTATAACATCTTTCTCATAACACTGTTTTAATGTTTATTTTATCCCTTAAACCTCTGTATAATGCCTTACAGATGAATTTTTAAATGAAACCATAAAAGAGATTTCATGTGGAGCAAGTTATTTTATCTAAATCTTCTTCGATAAGTAAACAATGGGCTTAAACAGTCCATTTAAATACAATTCACATATGAACACCATTAATTTTAATGGGCAAGTAAAATTAGAAAAGTGAATTTACCAACTTGGTAAATAAATCCAATCAATCTTTCCTTCAGTATGTAATAAATTTGGGTAAGCTGTTGCCATACTCAAAATTGCTGATATAAAGAAGCAATACTTACACTTTGCCAAAATTTATTAAATACTGTACTTACCAGCTTGGACTAATTGATCCTAAAACCTGAAATCCATCAGGCACTACTTCTCTTGCATTTTAATAGCAAAATACCCCCCATCAATGTTTGCTAGCCCATAATTGCCCTTTTTAGGTCTGCTAAAATTAGTACCTGTTTAGTGTTTCTAATATGAAGAATTTCCATGGTATGGAAGCATCAGTATGGACATTTATTTATACTATAACTTCTAAATTAGTAGTAGCAGGAATTATATCTTTAAATTTATCATTGTAATTAGTATTTTCACATCACTCTTATTAAACATATATCATAAGATATAAATATATACATACATGTACTATATATAGTATGATGCTAAATTCTGTAGGCAAAAATCTAATGTCATTTTCACTGGGCTAAGAGCAAGATAACAGCAGGGCCACATTACCTCCGGGAGCCCAAAAAGCAAACCAGTTTTTCCTTTTTTCCAGCTTCTAGTGGCTGCCAGCATTTCTTAGTACTAATAATAAATTAGTACAAATAATACTAATGCTATGTGGTTCAATGCTTTCTTCCCTTCTCTGTGTTAAACCTCCATTTATTTCTCTCTATAAAGTTACATATGCTTGGATTTAGGGCCTACCCATATAATCCAGAATAATCTCCCATCCCAAGACCTTAAATTTAATAACAACATAAAATCATATTTTGGTCATAAAAGGTAGCATTCACTGGTTTCAGAAGTTAGCAAATAAATATTTTGGGGGGCACTATTCAGCCTACCACATCTTTTCATTCAAATTGCATTCTTCATTAGGATGTCAGAATATGTTGCTGTATTTAGCATCTGCAGCTACAAGTAAGCATTTTTGTTTTGTGCAATGTATGAACATGATGCAATAGGAAATGTATCCTGTTTAAATAACCCTTTTGTTTAAGGTTCTCTAATTGAATCTATATGCAAAGAATCAGTTATCTGACATCCTTATCAAAAATATATTTATAATCTATATACTAAAATAATATGGGTAGTTTATATGGGATAAACTGAGTTAGCAGAGGTTCTAAAATTTAGTGGATTAATAATAAATGTTTATTAACTTATCATGTAACAAATGCATGATACAATTCTGGTTGGTAAATGGCTTTCTTTCACATAGTCTGGAAACCTGTTTTTTGTTTGTTTTGTTTATTGTTGGTGTTTTTGTTTTTTTTGGGGGGGTTACTTTGTCTTCTCCAATGGTATTGGCCTCTTATTCATATTTCACAAACATATTCATTTTTCTGTGTAAGCTAAGAAGTAAGGTAACATGTAGAAGAGCCATTCAACATGTGTCTTCAATCTATTAGCAACATCTTAATCCCATTGCCCCATCTAATAGCAAACATGCTGAAATTATCTCTATTTGAGAAATGATGCATTCTGCTAAAATTATTTTAATGTAAAAGACAATATATTTTGTTTTCAGTTTTCTCTTCTATAACCTCAATGACAAAATGGTAAACTAGGTAGTATGTTGAACTACGTGGGCATCTATACATAAATTAGTAAAATTAAACTAAGATTTTGAAAGTGGTTGTCTGCCTTTAAGACAGAGGTTTGAGATAAAAGTTGAATGGACATAGTAAATTAGAGAAAAACTACTGAATTATATTAATATTTAATTAATTTATTCATTCAATTTTTTATACCTATTATATGTAGTTCCTCAGGATATAAAGATTAATAAGATCTCTGCCCTGAACCCAGGAAGTTCACAGACTATCAAGATAGTCCAAAATGAAATAGAATTCAAAATAGATGACTTAATCACACCAGAATCATAATCCAAAAGAGAAACTAAAAACATTTTGAGGACAAGCAAACACTTATTTTAAATGCAACTATATGAGATATTTTATTGAGACTGTAGGCTTTTATTTTTTCAGTAATTATTGACAAATTAGTCTCAATTTCTGGTCACAATTTAGGAGAACCATTGGACTTTCAGTTATAATGAGATGTAGGAACAAGGTGAGTCTCTCAAAAGGTGGCTCTTTGACCAAATGGTGGTGTTTGTTCTGAATCAATTGAGAAGTTCCAAACATAAGGCATGCATTCCATCAATTTGTACCAGTGTCCCTGGTCTCTGGCTTCCATTATTTCTGCTCCAGAGGCTTCCACAGGTGCACAGGCTAATGGCTTACTTGGGCCTCTGCATCATCTTCCTTTCTTTGGCACTTCAGCCTGTGCCTGGCTTCTTCCTCCACTTAGATCTGATGGTGCAGAGATTACTGAAATGACGGTATTAAGGGCAGAGCCATTATGTTCACTTCTACTTATGTTGAATTGCTTCTACATGCACCATTACATAATGAAAAATTTTGCAGTAAAATTTGAAATAAATTTTGACTCTACTACTAATCAACCATGTGTCCCTGACCAATTTGCTTGAACTGTGTGACCAGTAATACTCATCTTGCTGTTATCAATACAATAGACAAACTGTCTGGACTGCTGGGAGGGGGCTGAAGGCAGGGAACAGAAGGTTCTGTGTGGGGGAGATCACGAACCACCAGGGGCCATGGTGAACAGCACTTAAGCCCTACAGGGGAGCCCCTATTATCCACATAACCCAGTGCATGCTCCACCACCACCAGGCAAGATGATGGCACGACCAAGTTCTTCCACTGAACACATACTCAAGGCCAACAAGATCATGGAGAAGACGCTGTCCTATACACTTCCAGTACCAGAATGGAGGTGGAACAAGGGGAAGGCAGGCACATGTACAATGGAAGTTAAAGTGGCAATGGGGAAGGCCTGGTAGGCTAGCCAGGAGATTGGTTGGGAGGTAGACCCACTGAAAGTTAAAAGTGTAGGAAGTTAATTGGTTATTCTGAGAAAGTATCCAGTTTGTCCCACACCTGAAACTAATATAAGCCCAGAGGAACAAAGAAAGTCCTCTCTTACTTATGGCTGCCTGCTGGAGACTTGAACGCCCCAGGTGCACTCAGGGTCCTCTCACGTGACTTTAGTGGTCACGTGGCCCATGGCCTCCAGGAAGGGATCTGTCTCTCTTGATGACCTGGTGGAGCATTTGCCAGTCCCTTTGCATGGTCCCTCTGCATGCCTTCTGGTGCAGAAATGTGGGACCTTGAGACCCTAGAAGCCACGTGGCCCTTGGGCAGTGCTGGGTACACCACAGCCTCCACACCGGAGTCTGAAGCTTGAGGGCAGCTGGGAACAAGCTAAGTTTCCTGGGTGATGACCAAAGAGCTGCTTTGGGTTACAAAGGATAGTACTGTAATAAATAAACAAAGAAACAAACAAAAATTAAGCAGATAATCAGAGAGGGAACAGAATCAAAGATAGGTGGAACATTTGGAGGGACATCAGCTGAGATAGGAAAGGGGAAGAAGAGGGGAAAGGTGCAGGGCTTAAGAAGCATAATTGGTGGTGCAGAATGAATAGACAGATGTTAAGAATAGTTCAGGAAAAGGTAAAGCCAAAGACCTCCCATTCATGACCCATGGACATGAACTAAGGAGGATGGAACTGCTGGAGGGAGGGGTGGGGGCAATGTTGGGTGGAGGGGAGTGAAGGGAAAGGAATTGATTATGCATAATCAGTAAAATTATTTTAAAAAATGGAGCAGTAATTCTGGGCACTGCCTTTGGTTTTAGTATTAGTGAAGACAGCTGGGATTTTTTCTGCATTTGGTGGAAGAGATTAGCTTTAAAACAGGAAGTTCCCCATTCCCCCAGATTGTTCAGCATCCCAATAAAAATTTTTGTTTTCTCACCAGCTTCTGCTTCTAGAGTTTGCCTTTCCATGGTGGTAGACAGCCAAACCCTACTTTTGTTCAGTAACATCATGACTGTATGAAATATGTATCAGTTTATCATAGCTAAATATCAGTTTTCTCAGTCAAATTATGAAAAAAAATATTTTGATGGTTATTTCAACTCACTTACAAAGAGTACTGTGCACAGCTTTAACAGTGAGAATGCATGGAATTTATGTTGGTTGTTAAATTAATTGCCTAGATTGTTGTAGATGTTAATATGTGAGGGTTCTTAATTACAACCAGATCTAAGTTTTATGGCCTAGATCAAGTTTAAAGTCTTCACTAAAATTTATGCTATGCATCGCTTTTCCTCCATTAAATTTCAGTGTTTAAATATATTTATACTTGTAGGCATAGGTACACGTTCATTAAATGTAGTATTATTTAAATGTTTTTATATTTTGTTGTAATGTAGTGACAAGTATATTTTGTAACTATAATGTTAAATTTATAACCATTCAGGATATGTATATCTTCCTGGTATTT
Organism: Noctilio leporinus; assembly: GCA_004026585.1. Lineage (NCBI taxonomy): Eukaryota > Metazoa > Chordata > Mammalia > Chiroptera > Noctilionidae > Noctilio > Noctilio leporinus. The sequence goes on from PVIW01001776.1 coordinate 261,692, forward strand.
GGACATTATGCAATGAAATTCTTTATTTCAAGTAATTATTTTTTCTTAACCTTAAAATCTAATTTACATGATATTGACTCTTGCACTTTTATTTGGACAATGATAACTTTGTTAATATAGTTTCTTTTTTCATATATTCCTTGTGTTACTGGTGAAAATGTATTGCTTATAAGCCTAGTGTAGTAAAACTCCTATTTAACATTATGTACTAAGGTCAACCATTGTTTAAATTTTAGGTCATACTGTTTTGCAAATTCTGGATAAATATCAATATGGACTTTGTCAGCACAAGCCCCAGAAACTATTCTTCATTTTTATAGCAAAGGGAAGAGTATAAATGCCAGAACAACTGAGGAGAGGCTGAATTCAGGTTTCAGTGTCACCTGCCATAGGCCTTTGGCTGGCATTCTCCAACAGTTTTATATCTAGTATAAATTGTACTTTGTTTCAGGGTGATTTTTAGACTACTTGCTTTATCTAATAATATTTTTTAGCAAGTGCATTAATAACAATTTACTCAATAATAAGCCTCTGAATTATTTCCAATTTTATTTTATATTATAATAACAGATCTAGACCAACGTTTCCTATTTGGGTGTTGTTTCTATTCTCTGTGGATTTCAATCACTCTGTGCTTAATTTTTTTACATTAAATTTTTTTTTTAATGTAGCCATGGGGTTATATTTAAAAGATTGAAAAGACAAATTAAGATAATATAAGTAGTGAATATAAAATAATCCACTAAAATTGAATTAATAAAGGATTTATATTTCAAAAGTTTCCACCAAGTGTTTAAAAATTTAAAAGAAGCTTTCATATATAATTATTTCTTTTCAAGTAAGATTTCAATCTCAAAATGAGGGAATCTCAAAAACAATTTTAAATGAGGGATCACAATCTTTACATGGTAACTCATATTATTTCCATAACCACTTTACTGTTTTTATTTAAAGAAATATTTTTGGAGAAAAAGTTAAGCATTCATAGAAATACATATATGTTTCAATATCGATGGTGATGAAATAAACTAAAATAGGTATGTGTGTGTGGAGGAGGTACCATAAGACAAACTGATCTTATAAATGGAGTTATAAATATTAATAAAATATTTATTAATATTTACAAGTTATAAACAGTAATAAAAATTAGTCTATATGTCATTAATGTTGTTATGAATTATAAAGGTGGTTACTCAAAGTAAACCACCAAAGTCCTTGGCTGGGTAGTACGGTCAGTTAGAACATTGTCGTGGTAAGTCATGTTTGCCAGTTGGATCCCCAGTTAGGACACATACAAGAAGTGGAACAAGAAATCAATGTCTCTCCTTCCCTCTGTCTCTCTCTCTCTCTCTCTCTTTCTCTCTCTCTCTGTCACCTTTCTTCTCTCTAAAATAAATTTTTAACAAAAGCTCACCTAAAATAAACCACAAAACCATTTAACATGTGCATATTAGGAAAGAACATAAATGCAATAATGCTAGCAAAGAAATATTTTGTTTACATAATGCAATTTTATTAACATGTTTTCTTCTTTTCACTATTACACAGATTATTTTAAATACTATAATTATAAAATGTACATGATAAATTTTAGGACCTGCTAAAAAACTTTTGAGGTTGCCACACATCATAATACATTTTTAATCACATAATTCATATGAAGTATAAAAATGTATTTAATATGAAATGAAGAAAAAGACATATTTTATTCTTTCTAATATATTTTCAAATTTAAAAATACTTTTTTTTCAAATTTTCAATTATAGCAATTCAAGAATTAGGCTTTCTAAATATACATATCATTACTTGAGCTGTATTAGTCTACTTCCCTGATACTTTTATGTTTGTCTGATTATAAATACAATTTCTAGTTCCAAGCATGAAATCAAATTGGATATTACACAAGACCCAGGCTTGTAAGGCCTGAACAAAACACCAACAGTTTATAATGACTTCATTTTTCTGAAACCTGATGGGAAAGTAGGAGATCTCAAGCCACAGCCTGGATTTAAGGATTATAGTTTTTCATCATTTTACACAGAAAACTACATTCCAATATCAGGGGGAAAGAGATGGTCAACTTTTTGACAACTTGCCACTACTTGTTAACTACAGTTACATTTCTTTCTCTAAGGTACTGACTTAATGTATATTACACTGGATTAAAGTATATTAATTACACTAAGTGAATAGCATAATTATATCATCCCCATTACTTTATAAGTACCAGGCAGCTCTGTATGGAATATGACTATATTGCTAGATATGTCTTCACTAAATGTAAGGCAAGGTTTGGAGTCAGGGAGACCTCAGGTCTCTGCCATTTGTTAAGTATAAGAATCAGAGTCTCTCTGATTCTTAGATTCTTCCATTTGTTTGTTTTTTTTGTTTGTTTGTTTGTTTTTTTACTGTAACAGAGTAGTGCAGGGTGGGGATGGGTAGAATTGGAAGAGGGGGATAGATGATAATAGAAAAATACAATAAAAAAATCAAAAGAAATTAAACAATAAAATGTAACTTCTTTAGAGTAAGCTGCTATTTTAGAGTATTTGAGATCTTGTTTCTCACATCTAACAATTAGTAGTGGTTATCATTTATTTATCAATTATATATTCTATTTACGATATTATAAAACAGGTCTCTGATTTAATGTTCTTTTGATGGTGGTGAAAATAACCCTATGGAATATTGAAGGAATAGGAGAACTGCTCTTTCCTGTCAGTCCTCATATTACTCTTGTGGATATGAATGATTATTTTCTGGAGTTAAAATTTCAAGAGTCTAATTTGTGTAATTATAATTTAATGTGTACAATGTTATCCTTCTACTGTTGTTGAGGCAAAATTCTCCAGTCCAGGTGTTCTCAAATGCTATGTGGATATGCCTGGGGGTGCCCAAGTCTCATTCAGAAGGTTCACAAGGTCAAACTATTTTCATATACCCAGATATTGTTTGACCTTTTCACTCTTGTTTTCATATGGGTGTCCTCTGGGAATGACAATATGTATGATATTGCAATAGATGAATCAAAGAAGCAGATACAAGTTTCCAGTTGTCATTTATGAAGTCAAATATTAAGGTGGTTTGTAGAAATGCAAAACAGAACAGTTTTTCTATTTTTCTTTTAAAAATATAATTATTTTTTCAATTTTTCATAAACAATGTCATTTATGTTCATGCCATTTTAAATTGAAATAATAAATTCATTTAAATTTGTGTTATAATTTCTAGGACAGTATATTAAGTATCAATAGATAACCCACTCAAGCCAACAAAGTTTTTATTGTTCTCAAATATTTTTAAAGAATCTAAATGGTTTTAAAATAAAACCTAATAGACCCTGGCTGGTGGCACAGTGAATAGGTGCCAGCCTGAAAAACCAAAGTTTGCTGGTTCGATTCCCAGCCAGGGTACACATAACCAGGTTGCAAGCCAGGTCTCCAGCCAGATCTGTAGCTGGAGGCAGGTGAAAGGCAACCATACATTGATATCTCTCTCCCTCTCTGCCTCTCTTCCTTCCCCTCTCTCTCTAAAAATAATAAATAAAATCTTTAAAAATAAATTAAATTAAATTAATTTAATTTAAACCTAACAAAGAGTTGTTACCCAGAAGACAAAACTGATCATTACAGAGCAAAATCCTAGGACTAATCACAGTAAGAACTATTAAAAGTAAAGAAGAAAAAAACACTTCTCACAAGTTACAGACACCAGAGAAAGGAGTGAGCATTGTGAAATGAAAGAGAGGGTTTCTATCCTGGCAGTTGTTAATGGTTCAGAACGACCTGGCTTTCTGTCTTCACATGTTGCCACATTAACACAAGCTACTATTGTTTGAAAGGCAATAGGACTTTGTTGTTAAGCAAGCACAGAGCTAATGGACTGTCTGTTGTGAAAATAGGTGTTTCTTTGTGTTAAGTATTGATTTACACTATCAATATTCTAGTAATACATTTAGGAGCAAATGTTTTCCTTTATGATACACTCCTCAATATTTTAAATGTATTTTATGTTTCTAAAATATAAACACATGTTTATAAAATTGATATGCTTTATAATGATAATAAGATATAGCCTGTTGATATTTTATAGATATTTAGAAGTTGACATTTCAGATGTCAACTGATGTCTACTGTAGTAGAACTACAATATACCTTTGTTTCATCATGTAAGGATTAACATTTTTATCCTATGTGTTACCTTGATCATTAATACAAGTAAGTATGTTGTTATTTGTCAAAAGTAAAATTATTTTACTGGATAAAAGGAAACCAAACATTTTCCTCCAAAAACCATGGTTCAGTGATGAAAAACAGGATGTATATTGAATCTCTCTATTAATAAAGGTATGCTTTTATCTTTTTAAAGGAAAAATAAAAGCAGAAGAACAGATAAAACAATCAACATCCCAACTGTCCTTACTCTTTTTCTGACTTTGATAGCAAGATTTTTTGTTTCAGAAAATTCTATTTAGATATTTTTTTCTTGACTTACAAAAGAATGATCTAATTCAATTAATGATGTTACGGGAACAGACTCAGGCGGAACTCCGAGATGAGTGAAAAAGTAGGCACTTTATTACGCGCGCGGACCCAGAGGAGTCAGTCTCCAAATTCTGGGCCCCGAGTAAGGGTCTCCCCTCCTTATATACTTTTGGGGAGTGGGCATAGGCGGGGACAAACGGGGAACAAAGGATAGGGACCTAGCGCGGGAAAA
>PVIW01001777.1:0-84261 GCA_004026585.1 Noctilio leporinus
AATAGGCCTTCAGTGGTCAGGGGAATGGGGTAGGGGGGAGGGAGAGGTAGAAGCAAAGATGGGGAGCAGCTTAGACAAGAACCTAGTATAAAGGAACCATGGACATGGACAACAGGTGGGATTGACTTTGGGGGGAATGGGTGGGTGGGTGGGGGGACAGAGGGGAGCAAAAAGGGGATGGATGTAATACAACAACAATAAAATTAAAAAAAAAAAAAAAGAAAAAAAAGTGAGCTGTTTCTAAGTCATCACAGTGCTAGATCTTCATGAATTCTTAACTTGAAAGCAGTGCCTTTCAAATTTGAACGTAAGAGTAGAGCTGGTGAATTTCCAACTTATTTTGATTTTACATAACATTTTTTTAAAAATTAGAAAACCAGTCATGGAGGTTTAACATTTGAATAAGTATATGTAGCTCTTGAAGATGAGAACAGAATGTGTATTTTTCCCAAAATCTCAATAAATAATTCCAAAAAAAAAGCAAAACATTATTTTAATGTTTCAATGACTATCAGCCCACATTTGGAACTAAATTATAGTTGAGTTAATACCTTGAGATAATGTATTTGATTTTATTTGAGCACTATTAACAATGGAGATTTTAAAAATATGACTGTCATTCTTAATTTTAGATCTGAGAACTTAGGTCCTTATGTGACAATTTTTGGTTAAAACCAATTTAACCAAACAATTTAAGCTCTTAGTATATATATATATATATATATATATATATATATATATATATATATTTATATTTATATATGTATAATCAAATTATATATATATATAAATTAAAACAGTTTGCATTTGATACTTTTGGGACAGACCTTGTATATATAATATTTTAGATATTTTAAAATATGTATCAATATATTTCAATTTCTAAATATCCTCTACCTAAGATTTTTATTTTTTATTTTTTTTTATTTTATTTTATTTTTTTTATTTATTATTTTTAGAAAGAGGGGAAGAGAGAGAGGCAGAGAGGGAGAGAGACATCAATGTGTGGTTGCTTTTCACCTGCCTCCAGCCACAGACCTGACTGGAGACCTGGTTTGCAACCTTGTTATGTGCCCTGGCTGGGGAATCGAACCTGCGACCTTTGGGTTCGCAGGCCGGCACCTTATCCACTGTGCTACCAGCCAGGGCTTACCTAAGATTTTTAAACCCCAGAAGTATAACTACTCTTGGGCAATTGCAGCATGCCATAGGAGTCTTTTCAAACACACAGAATGATTTCTATAATAATTATGTAACAAAATCACAATCATAATTATTGAAAAAGTAAGGGAACTCTACCATTTCCATGCAGCTGTATTATTCATTGCATTACACTTCCAAAAGCCAACAAGAAGATTCCATATTTTGGGAGTGAAGTACAGAAACAAACCTGAGGACATCTAGTTAAACATTTTTAGTTCTTCCACATTTGAGATGAATAAAAAGGTGTATTTGGAAATAGTTCAGCCATTGTTAATATAATGGGAGTGGTTTGTAAGACATTCATGTAACCTGGCAGCTAAGGAGAGTGGACTGAAATGTGCATGCATGAACAATGATGACTTCACTGCACTAGTCATTGGGGGCAATAGATACTGTTGAGTGAGCATATGGACTGTGTGGCCGTTGCATTCAAAATGACCGAGTGAATGAGTAGAGCAATGAACCTGCATCAAATTTTGTGTTAAACCTGAACATTCCTTCATGGAAACTCTTCAGATGATTTGGAAGGCCACAGGCATGGGCAACTGGTGATTGGCAGCTTCATCACAATGTGCCTGCTCTTGCATCTTGAGGAGAGTTTTTTGGTGAAACTTTAAATCACCCAGGTGACTCAGCCCCCGCCACAGCCTATATTTGGTGCCCTGTGACTTTTGGCTTTTCCCAAGACTAATGTGACTATTGAAAGGGAAGAGATTTCAGACCATTGATGAGATTCAGGAAAATATGATGGGGCACCAGATGGCTATTGGGAGAACTATGTCAGGTCCCAAGGTGTTTACTTTGAGGGGACTACCGTACAATGATTTTTATACATTGTATTTTCTTTAAAAAAATGTTTCTATTTTTCATATTACATGGCTTGATTACATATTACATTACTTCTGGACATACCTTCATATATATATATATATATATATATATATATATATATATATGTGTGTGTGTGTGTGTGTGTGTGTGTGTGTGTGTGTGTATGTATATGTATACATATATACATATGTATATATGCCCCAAATTCACTTTAAAGCAATATTTGTGAGTCTGAACAAATAATTTTATAAAGTTTACTGGAAAATAAATTTTAAAAGTACCAAAGTATACTATGTTAAATTGTTTAAATTAATTTTGATACCTGAGTATCAAAACATATGCCTTAAATTCAGTGTAGTTCATATGCTAACTTACATGTTCTTTATTAACACAACCCAAACAAAAAACACCCTACCATTTAAATAAACACACTTTCATCATTTTAACCATTGTTTAATAACTGCCAACATTTTATAATGTTTAGAAACCTAAATACATATTACCTCTGTTTTCAAAATCAGAACCTGGTGGTAAATATATTACAGATTTATAATAAGAACTGTAATTCCTTAATTGCTGGATTAAAAAGGAGTTCATTTAAGTGCTTATAAATAAAAACAATATTAGTTGCTGAATAGTGTGTTAACAGTTACTATTTTTTCTTTTGTGTTTTTTAGTGAAGTATGTTTTTTCTTGTTTGAATTTTTGTTCTTCCTGGACTTTCATGTCTATTTCCTTCACCAAATTAGGAAATTTTTCTTTTATTATTATTTTTTTCAAATAGGTTTTCAATTTCTTGCACTTTCTCTTTTCCTTCTGGCACCTCTATGATGTGAATGTTGAATAGCCTGAAGTTGTCCCAGAATCTTGCTTACATTATCCTTGTTTTTTGGCTTCCTTTCCCTTCTTTTTATTCTGATTGTTTAGTTTGTTTGTTTCCTTATGTTCTAAATCATGGATTTGATTCTTGCTTCATCCACTCTACTGCTGTTTCCCTGCAAATTGTACTCTATTTCATTTAGTGTTTCTGACTGGATCTTTTTCATGCTGTTGAGGCCTTTACTAAGCCATTGAACATCCTTACAACCAGTGTTTTGAACTTTGCATCTGATAGCTTGCCTATCTCCTTGTTTAGCTCTTTTCCTGGAGTTTTATTCTACTGTTTGATTTGGGGCATGTTTCTCCTTGTTTTGGTAGCTTCCTGTGTTTGTCTCTATGTATTACGTGGAGCTTCTATAACTACCTGTCTTGGTAGTGTGGCCTAACGTAGTAGGTGTCCTAAAGGATCCAGTGGCACAGCCTCCCTTATTACCCAAGCTGGGCACTTGAGTTCATCTTTTGGATGAGCTGAGTACCACCTTCTCTTGTATTTCAGACTTTATTACTCTTGGCAGGTCAAAGGGAGGGATTTATTAAGGCCATAGAACTGCAAGGATTGGCTAAGACCACTGAGCATCCACCTGTGCCCTCTGGGGAACATCCAATTGTGCAGGGCAGGGTGGTGGTGCTTCAACTTCTTCTATAGCTGCCCTCTTGGTGTGCAGGCTCTGGAGTTTCTAAAGTGGTGCAAACCCAAGTCTTCTCCCATCTGTGTTTCACCCAGGGCCACCCTGCCTGAACTATACAGCAATCTGAGACAGCAGCTACTTCTGCTGGGCCTGGATATTCCCAAGCAAAGCCAAGCTGTGAATCTTGGTTGGCTGCTGCTAGTGCCAGGCAGGGATCATTTAGCCAAAGGTATGGGGGCTGGGGGCTCACTAAGGCCAGGTGTGGCTTGTTCAAGAAGATTTAGGAAGTCGCAAAGCATAAGCGAAGACCAGCCACATAAATCTCATGTAAGAATTCTTTAGGAATTCCGATTCTCAGCTCCTGCATTAAACCTACTGAATCAGAATGAATCAGAATTTGTTTTTAACAAGTTCCCCATGAGGTTCATATGTAAGTTAGCATTTTGCTCTTCTGCTTGCTTCCATTTGTAAGAGTTCATATAATTAGTTTAGGCCCATCTACATAATCAATACTAAATAATTTCTGTATTTTAACCTGCACATAGAAAAAAATAACTTTTACAAAGTAAAGTAACACTATCACAGGGTTATGGAGGTGGACAATCTTTAGGGAATGACATAATTTTGCCAATCATACAATAATGCAAAGTTTATGGTGACATCTTCCATATCTACATCTAAGAGAAACATTCATGGAACTCTAGGTAATGACATTTAACCTTTATTTGGAATAGGTGGGAGGGATAGGTTGGAGGAAGACCTTTGATTCAGCTTAAAAGTTATTTATGCAGAGAGTCATTCAAGAGCAATATATTTTATGACAGCCTCTCCATGCTCATTAAGACTCTGTGGACACATGTTCCTATGTGTTTTTTTAACATAATTTCTATGTATCCAATGCAATTGACTCTCTCAAGTTGAATGTAACTGCCTAATATATATCTCAAGCACTGCATGAGTCTATGATAGGATAATTCAATCAAGTGACAAAAACCTACTTAAAAGTTGCCACACTTCAAAGTGCATATATGATGGAATTGTAATAATGGAAACAGCCAAATAAATCAAATAATATAAATGAAAATTATATAAACATTTTAAAAAATGTTCTCAGCATTTCGTTGGTTGCGCCTTTATGAGAACACAGTGTGAACTGTCAATCGTGTGAACTGATCATTTTGAAACAGTGCTTGAATTTATGAGTCTCTTTTCTGATAGATACTCTGTTGACCAGCACACAGATAAGGACGGGATTTTCAGTATCCATGCAGAGAATGGCTCTATTTTCACCTTAAAGCCCCTTGACCGGGAATCATTTCCATGGCATAACATCACCGTGATAGCCACCGAATTAAGTAAGTTGGATATATATCCCTTTGAACACATTATTTTTCACCAACATGGTAAAACAATGGTATTAAATAGACTTATTCCTTGAGTAGAATGATTTTATCACTAGAAAGATCTGAGAGAAGTGACTATGTTGCATTTTAAATTAATTTAATGATTACCAAATACTCTTCTTTTTTAAACTTGATTTTCTTGATACCCTACTATAAGATAGAAATAAAATCTAGCCTCATAAAATTAATCAGCCTAAGAAAGTTAACTCTTACAAATAATAGTTTATTATCAATCATATTCTCTTTTTTATCATGCTCTCCATCTGGACCATGTATGAAAACTGAGATATCTATCAGCAATCCATTCAACCAGTGGCTACCACAGAAATGATCTGTTGCTAAATTACAAATAAGGAGAGTGGTATCCCTGCTTCTTTGTAAATGAGACTGAAATCTTATAAATGTTCTCATTGCAGATAACTCAAAACAAAGTAGTCACATTCCAGTCTTCATCAGAATTCTAGATATAAATGACCATGCTCCGGAATTTGCCATGTACTATGAAACATTTGTTTGTGAAAATGCAAAACCTGGGCAGGTAAATACAATTATTTTAAACTTTAAAAATAATTTTTTTTCTTCACAAAGGTGGATGACATTGTCTTTACTTATACAAGTTTTTTTTTGTTTTGTTTTGATCTTTGGGTTCACAGGCTGGGGCCTAATCCACTGAGCCACCAGCCAGGGCATGCAAGTTTTTTTTTGTTTTTTGTTTTTTTTTTATGCAAACTATTTGTCAGTCTTTTGTGTCACTTATTTCCCTTTACCACAAAAAACTCACAATGATCTAAAAAGATGACTTTAAAAAATATTTTTATTCATTATTTTTAGAGAGGAGGGCAGGGAGGGAGGAAGAAAGAGAGAAATAGCAATGTATGGCTGCCTTTCACCTACCTCCAGCTAAGGACCTGGCTGGAGACCTGGCTTGCAACCTGGTTGTGCCCTTACTGGGGAAATGGACCAGCAACCTTTGGGTTTGCAGGCTGGCATCAATCCACTGAGTCACCAGCCAGGGCCTCTAAAAAGATGACTTTTAATATTGTTTTTATTATGGAATCCAAGCTAAAATAAGAAAAATTATAATATATGCTATAAATTATTTTGTAGGCATGTATATAATGAATATCACATGTATAAAAAGTTCCTGCATGGATTCATAATTATATTGATACTAAATAGTATGCAAAATGAGAATACATTAAATAAGACATAAAATATGAAAATAAAATTGTTCTCTGTTAATATAAAGGGACTCAATCATTGTTTTGTTGATTCCATTTTGTCTCTTTTTAGTTGCTTAGTCAGATCATTTTCATGTAATATAAGTTATATTTTGCTTATTTTTCAACTTTAATATTAGTAAGATTAAAATAAACATGTTAAGTACACTAGAAAGTAATAGTTTAGATATCTCTGACGGAATATAAGCAAAGTCAAAATATGTTCATTTCTGACACTGATAGAGTATTTTACAAATGACAGTAATGGCATATATTTTACTGAGAGAAATTTTAAACAATTTCTTAGATATTTCTTTAAGAAAAGGTAGGCAATCTACATACTTATTAATGAAAATTTAGTTTGTCAACAAAGTATTTTTTTGTAAGACAGTACTATAGTGAGTTTTATAGTACACTTATATTTATACACTACTTGGTATTATTTTTTTGTTAGCTATATTATCAAAGTAAGAATAATTAAAATTTTTTTAAAGATTTTATTTCATTATTTTTTAGAAAGAGGGGAAGGGAGAGAGGCAGAGAGAGAATTAATGTATGGCTGTGTTTCACCTGCCTCCAGCCACAGACCTGACTTTAGACCTGGTTTGCAACCTGGTTACGTGCCCTGGCTGGGGAATCAAATCTGCGACCTTTGGGTTCGCAGGCCTGCACCTTAACCACTGTGCTACCAACCAGGGCTAAATACATGTTCCTTGACTAAATTCTTCCCCTCCTTTCCTCCCTTCTTCCTTCTCCCCATCCCCTTTGGTCTATTGTCAGTCTGTTCCTTGTTTCCACGCCTCTCATTCTATTTTGCTCATTTGTTTGTTTGGTTCATTAGTTTCCTGTATTAGGTGAGATCAGATGGTATTTGCCTTTTGCCGCCTGGCTAATTTCACTAAGCACTTATGTTTTTAATGCATCTTTTATATTATCTGCCTTTGAGACAAACATTATTTAATGAAGAAAATAGTTTGATAAAAAATGAATAACAAAAAGACTGGTGCTTTCTAAAATGTTCAAAGAGGGTATATTTGAGTGATCAATATTTTCTTTAAGGTTGGACACTGCACTGGGCAGGAATCAAGGAATGAACTGAAGATACCTGTAAAGGAATACTTAGTGGGCATTGTTTTATTTATAATTAAATCAGTTACATCAGATAGAACCTTTAAAACAAAAACAAAACCTTGGCATAATTTCCTGAGATGGAATATTTTTTGTTTCATTGATTTTAGTGGTATAGTTAAAGCAAAACTACTCATTAGGATTTTCTTTTAATCACACAATTTGCTTTTTGTTGGGCTTTATTGAATGTATTTTGTTTTAGTTGATTCAGACTGTCAGTGTCATGGACAAAGATGATCCTCCCCGAGGCCACAAATTCTTCTTTGAACCAGTGCCGGAGTTTCCCCTCAATCCAAACTTCACGATTGTAGATAATAAAGGTATAGAGCACTTTTTATATCAAAAAAAAAAAAAAAAATGAGGAGACCTTAAGGTGCGAAATTAAAAACTGATGTGAGTTATTTCCCCTCTCCTGTTTTTTCCAGATAACACAGCAGGAATCATGACTCGAAAAGATGGTTATAGCCGCCACAAAATGAGTACCTACCTCCTCCCGATTTTAATCTTTGACAACGATTATCCAATTCAGAGCAGCACAGGCACACTCACCATCCGGGTGTGCGCCTGCGATACCCAGGGAAACCTGCAGTCCTGCAACGCACAGGCCCTGGTCCTGTCCGCCGGCCTCAGCACAGGAGCACTGGTGGCCATCCTGCTCTGTGTCCTCATTCTACTCGGTAAAGTCCACCCTGAACGATGCTACTGAACTTGCCACATGCTCCCCCTCTGTTGCCCAGGGATCGTGCGCTGGAAAGCACTTGTATCTGTAGCAAAAGATGGAATGTTTCAACATTTAAAATGTATTTATCCTTTTTAAACTGGAAAACAATCAACTTTTTGTCTGCTGAGGCAGGCCTAGCTTTCTAGAGATCAAAAAATAAATAAAAATAGCTAGTGATATTATATATTTATTCAATTTTTAAAAGCTTATACTGTGTAGAGCTAAACATGAGCATTGTTCTAATGACTTTTAATTGAAGTAATTGATTTACTTTTTGCAGAATTAGGTAAGTACTTTTATTCTTCCAGAGCAAGACTAAATAACCTATACAAAGTCACTGATTTAGTCATGAACATGGACAACAGGGTGGGGATTGACTGGGAGCAAGGGTTGGGTGGGGCAGGAGAGTAATGGGGAAAAATTGGGACAGCTGTAATTGAACAACAACACAAATAAAAAAGAAAGTGTTTTAACTTCCTTTAAAACTCAGATATTTTGAATTCAGAATTGCCCTTTCTAGCCACTATTCTCAAAACCTGTATTTACAAATATAGGCTAAGCAATTATTAGGTAATGTACATCAGTCATGTAAATGGCAAAAGTGCTTAAGTCGGCACAAGATATTTTTTTCATAAAATGTGTTATGTGTAAGTGCAATACACCAAATTAAAAGCTTATGTTCATGTTTTGAACAACAATAAAATTTAAAAAAATAAAATACCACTACAGCATTGTGGGATATCTAGTCCTGAAATGTTCTCTAAATAAAGTCATGCTTCCAATAGCAAATGTTTTATTTGAACATGCCCTAACAGGACAGCGATTTAATTCAATTAAACAGTTGTTCCACTGTAAAACATTCCTGCAAAATTGTTCCCAACAAATATTCATCCAAAATACTCATGCTTGGGGCAGGAGCGCTAGCCAGATTTATGTTCCAATGCCCATATGTGCTGGCTCCGTTTCATTGTAAATCCTTTCAAACTATCTGGATGAAATCCCTTTGGCCAGATATCCTTGCAGGACTTCAGTGGGGGATTGATGAAAGTGAGGGGAAACTGTTATTTTTCAGTTAAAATGATCCAACTATTTAAAGAAACATTTTCTCAGGGTATCAGAACATGCACACCGCTATCATCACCATCAGCGTCCTGCATCCCCACCTGCTGTTACAAAGTTCATCTCTTCAGCAATACTTTTGTATCCCCCACGGAGATTAAATTTTGGCCTACCCTTTTAGTTCAGTGCCACTCTGATGCCCTTCACATTATTTTATTTGCTCAGATAGTTATATTTTCCTAATTGAGAATATGAAATCAGCTATTTCAAATATGATTGTTTTATTCATATGTTTATATAATAGGCACACTTACATGCATGCATACAGAGGGGAACAAAAGCATCTGTTCCAAGTAAGTTTAAATATTATAGCATTCTCAAACTAAGTTGTATATTATTTTTTTCTGCAGACATCCTCTAGGATTGCTTCTTCTTTTATTCTAAAATGCTTGCAACTTTTCTTTCATGAACATTATAGAAGTCACACACTTACTGTTCATCTGCCCAACTTATTGCCTAAATGTAGAGTGATTTTCTATTATTTTCGTTAAAGTCAGTTAGAAGCTGATAATAAAACCTCAAGTTTCACTATTACAGTTTCTATGCAGTGTTGCTGCTTTTTTGAGGCTGTGTGTTGGTGGCTGGACAGTTGGTGCATTTCTATAGTTAAGAGAGTTTGTGCTTTGTAAGACAGTGATATTGCACAGACAATAATACCTGAAGAAATGTAATTCTTAGTTTATATCCATGTTTCAAGGCAAAGTAGGGGATGAAAACCTAAGATAGGACTTTTTAACATTTTTGGTTTCTTAGACAGCTTTGGAAGTCAGATAAAGCTTACGAACCTATTTAGAATAATAATTCAAAAATTTTTAAATGTGATATATAAGACAAAGCAAAATATATCTGTCAATTGGACAAAAAGCAAAATGGGAAAATGTGCTGGGTTATTGTCATATTGCCTTGTTATACAAGTCTAATAATCATTTAAGATGTGTTGTAACTATAATGCAAGGTAAAATAAGTGACTTCTATTAGTCTCATAGTCACACATATTGTTACCATCATGACAGTTTATGCAAAAAGAAATGCTAAATTCTAGTTATGGTTCAGTGATAATAATGGTATACTCTTTTTCTACTCCTTAGCTTAGCTTTTCTACACTCCATTCACATATCCCAGGTTAATGACATTAGTCTAGGGAAAAGAAGCAGATAATTTTGACCTGGCAAAGAAAAAAGTACTCAGAATAGGCCTTAAAAACCATTTGTGAGAGTTAGTAAACATTATATTAGCTAATAAACCTTTAAAATAATTTTACTATATAGTTTTTTTTAAATTTATTAAAGCAGAAAATCTATAAATGAATGATTCAATGTTAAGTTTACAAAGAACCCTCTTTTTCTATTACATAGTTCTCTAGGTTATTGGAGTTTAAATCTATGTTTGACTTAATTTTATTCTTTTTTAGTACAGTATGTCTCATGTTTACTAAAATTCAAAAAAATGTTTTTTTCCAAGATGATTATGGATATAGCTCATCACTCAAAGCCCACTGTGTGGAGATTAACTAAAGGTGCTTTGAATGATTTTTTTCTACAAAAATTCTTTCCATCAGTTAGTAAGAGCCGAGGAGTGTTTGTTGGCCAATAACATTGGACAGGCTTTTAGTGGAATTATAAAGGCCTCATGGGCCAATGTGAGGTACAGTCTCAATGTAAATGGGTTTGCTTTACATAATCTGGAAACAAAGATGAAGAAAAAAATTAATAGAGTTTCGAGCCAACATTTTCTTGTTTTTCAGTGAAAGATGTATAGTAATGACAAAATATTTAACTACCCCAAAGAAAGGAAAATGTGTTTGTTTTTATTTTCAGACAATGTGTAAATATGCTTTTGGGAATTTTTTTTAGTTAATTCTTAAATTTTCTTATGTGTAAAAACATGGATAATATACTTCAAATGAAAAAGTTGTATTTTGAGAGCAGTGTATTATTTTTTTTAATGTATTTTAATTGCTTAAGGTAAATATTTATTTTGCATAGTTCAAGTATGTGCATATGTTAAATTCCAGCAATAAAATGAAAAATACAGTATATCATATTTGGGGAAGTTTACAGTTAACTTGATAATATGGGTATATATAGTTAGTTATATAGTATGTTAAAATATAGGTAAATAATACAAACAAAGTAGAAAATACAGGGAGTACGAGTAACATTTTTGTCAAAAAACTGGAATGAAAATGTGGAAATCAAGGAATTCCTCAGTAACAAGCCATGATCTGAGCTATCTTAAGAGTATATGCTTAAGATGAGTTTGAGTTTGCATTTTATATTGTAAATATCAAGTCCAACATTGAGTTACATTTCAGATCTTAAGCAGACTTCAAAACCAAGTCAATAAAGAAATGTAAGTAATCGATTATGAACTATGAAAAGGGATGATATCAGTAGCACATACATATTTATGTGCATATATGTTATATATCATATATTTGCATATACTTGTGTGTATGTACATATACATTACATACATAATATATAGAGTGTACATATATGTATATATGCACATACATGAGTAATATTTTACATATATTCCCTTGACTCATTAAGAAAATATTAAACTTCTGTTCAATATCCCTTGGCATAACTATTATTGTAGCTTTAAAATTTTAGTATATTTAAACAAGCATACATTTGGGAGAAATAAGTTATCAAATATTTACAATTTGTTAAATACATTAGCCATAATTGAATAAAGCTTTTTCAATACCAGGGCTCCGTAAGAAAGTGAGTCTTGAAAGGAAATAAATGACATTGTAATACCCACTTCTTTATCAGTCATTGGCCCAAAGCATCCTGCATTTGTATAGGATAGTTACTATTTTTATCTAATTTTAACACTTCTTACCCCACACAAACTTAATTCATAGAAGTGTGCTGTATATAATTTAAGGCTGAATCATAGAATCTCATTATATTCTTCCTTCCATCCTTCCTTCCTTCCTTCCTTCCTTCCTTCCTTCCTTCCTTCCTTCCTCTCTCCTCTCTCCTCTCTCTCTCTCAAATAGTTTTAGTTGTGCTGTTTGCTGCCTTGAAGAGGCAGAGAAAAAAGGAACCCCTGATCATTTCCAAAGACGACGTCCGGGACAACATCGTGACCTACAATGATGAAGGCGGTGGGGAAGAAGACACGCAAGCTTTTGACATTGGCACCTTAAGAAATCCCGAAGCAAGAGAAGACAGCAAACTCAGAAGGGATGTAATGCCAGAAACTATTTTTCAGATCAGGAGGACTGTGCCTCTGTGGGAAAATATTGATGTGCAAGATTTTATCCATCGAAGATTAAAAGAAAATGACTCAGACCCAAATGCACCTCCTTATGATTCACTGGCTACTTACGCCTATGAAGGGAATAATTCCATAGCAGATTCACTCAGTTCTTTAGAATCTCTCACAGCAGATTGCAACCAAGATTATGATTACCTCAGCGACTGGGGGCCCCGGTTTAAGAAACTGGCCGATATGTACGGGGGTGATGAGAGTGACCGAGAATAATGGGATCGTATGATTTGATCGATGTTAGTGGAAGTGCTCTTTGTTACTAGATTGAGTGGCCTGTATTCTCTTCCTTGGAGGAAATTTTTAAAAAGTAAAAATTGCAAACAATACGTAGGTGTTGTCTTAGTAAGGGTTTGCTTAATAAATTTATGTGAATGAATACAAATGACATAGATTAAAAAAAAAAAAGTAACGATAACCAGTTCACCCTCTTTGCCTAACAATCTGAAGGAAAGTAAATCACATCAATAATCAATAAAAATATATAAAGGCTTTTTGTGCCTTTTCTTAGGTATAAGAACTTTATAAACATTTTCTTAACTTACTTACAGTCACCTTTACTATTAAATGAAACATTGTGCAAATGCTTTGTAAATTAAAATGGAAAAAATCCCTAAAGAGAAAGGAATGAATATTACTGCCATATATATTTAGTTGAAGAATGTCTTGGTGTTAATTTATTCATATTTTTATAAATGTATATTTATATTTTTATATTTTTATGAAATAAACTAGCATTTATAAAAATAAATTTCATTTTATTTAATTCCTAAAAGCAGTTCTGATGTCACTTATAACAAGATTTTTATATCTTTAAAGGTAAAACATGATTTACTCAGGGAAAAAAAAGATATGTTTTGCTGATTTGGAATGAGAATGTACTAGAATTGTAAAAGAGCTTTAGTACAAATTGTGATTTTCTGCTTCAAAACTTAAATATGGACAAGTGTTTATTGAGCCACTGTTATCTGCCCATCAATAGGCTGTAAGTCACATTTGGAACAGAACATATGATGAATATAGTTGTGAGTGATTAACTTTTTTTTTTTGTACGGTTCTTTATTATGAGATCAATAGGTGAATTAGGAGAGAAATTCTATAAAATAATGTTATGTAAATCTCTTTCCTTCCATCAGTAGTGGTTTTCAGAATGAAAAGTAATAGTTCTGATTTTTTCTTCATAATCAGTCCATGTGATATAACTTGGCAATATGTAAAGTGTGTATATACAAAGTAGAGAGGTGTTTTAATTGTTTATTTTATTGAGGAGATACAAGATCATTGCATTTGAGGGCATCTTGGAAAAACTAGTGACACGGAGACAACAGACAACAAATCTTAAGGAATGGAAATTTAATTAATGATTGGATTGCTCAGAAAGCAGAATATAGATACCTCCATGCAGGGGAAAGAAGGACATGGAAAATTGTGTGTAATACTTTTTTGCAATGTTTGAAAGACTGCCATACAGAACATTTGCCCTGGTTTGGACTGGGAAATAAAACCTAAACCAAAAGAAAGAAATTTCACAGTGAGATTACTTGTTATCCATTTTCTATGCCATTAATTATCCTTTTCTTTCCCTTTTATTACTTATCTTTTAAGTGGCAAAGGTCATGGTCAGGGGAACACCTAGATGAAATTTATATAGAAATTTAACATTAAATAGTTGGTTATCAAGACTTTTTATTTTTATTTTTAGAGTATTTAAAAAAAATTATTTATTATTTTTAGAGAAAGGGGAAGGGAGAGAGGCAGAGAGGGAGAGAAACATCACTGTTTGGTTGCCTTTCACCTGCCTCCAGCCACAGACCTGGCTGGAGACCTGGCTTGCAAGCTGGTCATGTGCCCTGGCTGGCTGGGAATCGAATGTTATCAAGACTTTTTAAATAGCATACATGTACCAAATCATCAAGAGGCACTTTTGTGTTCTAGTATTTTACTATGCAGTAACATTTTTAAAGACTGACATTTCAAATTTTTTTTTACCACCAATAGCTAACACATATTAAAGATTTCATGTAATGCTAAGGAAAAACAAACAAACAAAAAAAGCCCTGGCTGGTGACACAGTGGATAAGGCTCCAGCCTGCTAACCCAGAGGTCACTGGTTTGATTCCCAGCCAGGGCACATAACCATGTTGCAAGCCAGGTCTCCTGCCAGGTCTGTGGCTGTTGGCAGGTGAAAGGCAACCATACATGGATGTTTCTCTCCTTCTCTGCCTCTCTCCCTTCCCCTCTTTCTGAAAAATAATAAATAAAATCTTTAAAAAATAAAAATAAAAATAAAAAGAAGAAATTATGTCAAGTCTGAGATGAAGACATTGATAGTTACATCATGGTTTGCTTGTTTGGGTTTGGTATTCTTTAAAAACTAATGATATCTTTAAAATTCTTTAAAAACTAAGAAACCAAGCCACCTGCAAGTCTATATCTGTAATTGCTATAATAAAAACAATATTTAGAAAACATTGATTTTTAAAAATATTTTTTATTTTTTTATTTAATTTTATTGTTGTTGTATTACATCCATCCCCTTTTTACTCCCCTCTGTCCACTTTCCCATCCACCCACTCCCCCATAAAGTCAATCCTACTTGTTGTCCATGTCCATGGTTCTTCCATACTGGGTTCTTGATGAAACTGCTCCCCTCTTTGCCTCTTCCTTCCCCATCCCCCCATCCCCTTTCCCCCTGCCCACTGAATTAACTGTATTAATGTATCTGGTTCTGTTTTGCTTGTTGTTTGTTTTGTTCTTTATTATCCTGAAATGGGTGAGATCATATGGTATTTGTCTATCACTGACTGGCTTATTTCACTGAGCTTAATACTTTCTCGTTCCATCCATGCTGTTGCAAAGGGTAGGAGTTCCTTCTTTCTGCTGTGTAGTATTCCATTGTATAAATGTCCCAAAGTTTTTTGATCCAATCATCCACTGATAGGCACTTAGGCTGTCTCCAGCACTTGGCTATTGTAAATAGTGCTGCTATGAACATAGGGTATATAGGTTCTTATGAATTGGTGTTTTAGGGTTCTTTGGGTATAGTCCTAGTAGTGGAATTGCTGGATCAAAAGGCAGTTCCATTTTTAGTTTTTTAAGAAAACTCTATACTGTTTTCCATAGTGACTGCACCAGCCTACATTCTCATAGGCAGTGCACCAGGGTTCCCTTTTCCCCATGTCCTTGCCAGCACTTGTTGTCTGTTGATTTGTTGATGATTGCCATTCTGACAAGTGTGAGGTGGTATCTTATTGTGGTTTTAAGTGGCACCTCCCTGATGGTTAGTGATGTTGAGCATTCTTTCATATGCCTTTCCGCCCTTTTTATGTCTTCCTCAGAGAGTTGTCTGTTCCACTTCTTTGCCCACTTTTTAATTGGGCTGTCTGTCTCCCTGGTGTTGAGTCACATTAGTTCTTTATATATTTTGGAGAGAAAACCCTTGTCTGAGGTATCACTGGCAAATATGTTTTCCCATACAGTTGGTTCCCTTTAAATTTTGCTGGTGTTTTCTTTAGCTGAACAGAAACTTTTCAATTTGATAAAGTCTCATTTGTTTGTTCTTTTATTTCTTTTGCCATTGGAGAAGTATCAGTAAACATATTTCTGCATAGGATATCTAAAATTTTACTGCCTATATTTTTCTCCAGGACCTTTATGGTGGTACTGCTTATGCTTAAATTCTTTATCCATCTTGAGTTGATTCTGGTGTATGGAGTAAGTTGGTGGTCTAAATTTAAACTCATTTCTTCAAGAAAACTTCAATCAGTAGTACATTCTCCATGAAGTTTTCACATATTCACAGAGGATCCTCAGAGATACGACCAAAAATTTTGTCTTCATGTAGGCTTTATTTCTGCTTCTTGCTAATCTTGACATCAGTCTGTTTCCCATAATTCACAATGAAATTTGACAATTCCTGAACAAAAATATCACGGTTCTCACTAGGGGAATCAGTGCTGAATGTGTAATTCCCTGGTGCATGTGGAATTTGACAGTTTCTTCTAGGATTTGCATCATTACTTCTAGGCCTTGTAGGAAAACACAAAGCTTTCATGGTTTCTGTTGTACAAACTTGAAGAACTGAATCAAAAACTCATTTGTTTCAAAAAAGTGCATCATTGGTACATTCTCCATGAAATTTTCACATATTCACTGTGAATCCTCAGAGACATCACCTCAAAATCTAAGTTTTCCTTTAAGCTCTCTGTTTCTTTCCAATCTGGCTATCAAAGAGTTTCCCATAATTCACAGTGAAATGTTACAATATCTGAACAAAATGATCATAGTTCTTACTAGAGGAATCCCTGAAGAATGTGTAATTATTTGGTGCATGTAAACTTGTAGAGTTTCTTCTAGGGTTTGCAGTATTCCTTCTAGCTTTTATAGGAAAACACAGAATTTTCACAGTTTAAGTTGTACAAACTGGAGAAACTGAATGATACACTCATTATTTTTTAGAGAGAAGGGCATGGAGGGAGGAAGAAAGGGAGAGAAAAATCAATATATGGTTGCCTTTCACCTGCCTCCAGCTATGGACCTGGATAGAGACCTGGCTTGCTATCTGGTTATGTGCCCTGGCGAAAATTGAACCAGTGACCTTTGGTTTTGCAGGCTAGTGTCAAACCAGGGTCAAGACATTGATTTTTTAAAGCCCCATTTGAGAAACTGTTAATATGACTTTTAAGTTAGTTTTTTTTTTTTTTTTTTCAATTTGGCAATTACATAATGAAGTTTGATTCAATGTTTTCTTTCCTCGATCTGGAAATGAATGCTATACTGAACCTTTACTAGGATAGAGATAAGAGATTTCATATTTAATAGATACACTTAATAATTATTTTTTCTATAAATGGGAGGATCTAATTCAATAAATGAAATTATCAGATCTATGTAATACCAATACATCCTATAATTTTCCAATAATTCAAGAAATTCCTATTGTTGAGAAAAAAAATGCACTTAGGAGTCAGGTCAAATTTTGTTATTTTCTTACCGGCAAGTTAAAAAAAAATGCTTTACCCTGGCTGGTAGCATGGTGGATAAGGCACTGGCTTGCGAACCCAAAGGTTATTGGTTTGATTCCCAGCCAGGGTACATAATCAGGTTGCAAGCCAGGTCTCCAGCCAGGTCTGTAGCTGGAGGCAGGTAAAAAGCAACCATACATTGATCTCTATTTCCCCATCTCTGCCTCTCTCCCTTCCCCTCTCTATAAAAATAATGAACAAAATATTTTTAAAAAATTCTTTACTTTCTGTAGAAAAGTAGACATTAAAATATTTACCTTATTGGTTTTGAATTTTATTTTACTAGATGCACAAAATATACCCAATTATTTTCATTTCTATCACTTGATTCTCATAGATTAGTGCATTTTACCTTGATGTTATACTGCAAATATTTGCCAAATGTCAAATGGTATGCTCAATATTTAGTATGATACTCCTCTTAATTGGATAAAATATCATCAATACTTGGGATATTAATATAAATGTGAACAAAATAAATTATACTCAAATTTATAACAATGTGCATATATTCAGCACCACATTGAGTATAGCTTAAACTGTTAGATTCAAGTACTGTTGTTAAATTCTGTTTAATCATAATTAAGTCACTATTTATAAAGATCTTTTCAAAATTACAAAATCGCATCAATAATATTTCTAGTTTTTTTAAGTATCCCATTGAACCAAAATAACATTTGATGATCTTTGCTTGTAAAGAAATATGATATTGAAACTTAAATAGATTTCAGGCCATCAATTCCAGATGTCAGAATTAAATCACAAGCCAACATAAAGTAGGAATAAGATAATAGACTTCTCTTCTGAAGTTTTAATTATCTTCATAATCTCTTATTCATTGGTCTGCCCTTAGCTGACTTTTTTTAATATACTTGGGTGGTAGAGTGTTGGTAAAAGTAAGCTAAGTAAACCTAAAAAATATTGTCTTACTTATGAATTTAATTGCCTTACAAATTTAAATAATAATAAGTAATTATTTCTAAAAATCAATATTAGCTGATGATATTTTATATGAAATAGACACCAGGTCTTTAAGTCTATATGGTCAAAAGACAATGCACAGACAATGGGTCTTATTTGTTGACAGAATAATGTTAGCTAAAATAGTGTTAAAAACTGGGACAAGAAAATCACCTTTTATGGCCAGCATTTAAAAGTCAAAATATTTTACCTATAAATGTATCCTTCTGGATTTTCTTGAAGAAACTACTAGTGAGTTTAAGTCATTATCTTTTTATATTAATGTGTCTGTTAACTTCATAAATTGCCTGTTCATGTGTGACAGTTTTAAATGCTTCTATTTTACTGTTTCTAAATACGTAATTATATACTTTAATAACAATCATTTTTTAATAATGTAAATAACATTCATAAATATGTAGGGATTTTCCTATAATTAATTTAAATATTATCAAAGTTATATATGCTCTGATTTATGGTTTCCTTGTTATTATTTGCTTGATTTTCTATGTGTCATCATTATTAACTTGACTACAAACTCTTCGGCAATCACCTTATTTTCTCCCTTGAGATTCTCAAGCATAGAAAATAGAGCCAATTTTATCCCCTGGAAGATATCATTTTCTTCAGTCACCGAACAGAACTAGTGAGCTGAACTAATTGCCCTCTTTTTCAGTTGCATCTTGATACCTTCTCCCTCAATCAACCTGGAATTTCCTGGATCTCTCCTTTAGGGTTGAAGTCCTGAGCTCCATAGCTCATGTCAAGCACTTTTGGTTTGCTTCCTTGTTCCTCCTCTTCTTTATATTGAAGCTAATTTGGTCTATCTATATTTACAAATGATGTTATTGCTTTTTGTTTCTAATGTGATTTAAACAAAAATTATTTCTTGGTAATCAAGTAATTATTTATATTTTTGCTCTAGATGTATTTGGTACCCTGAAGTTTTGTATTTTGAAGTGTTTTAACTTCTTAGTCGCCAGAAATTTATTTTATGGACACTTAATTGCTTCATTAGTTTATATGTCCTGCCTGCTCTTTATAGGCATTAGGCATTGAGTTTCTAAGTCTAATTACACTTGTATAATATTGAGCAGACTTCTAAATGTTTATGGATGCCATTATTAATAAATTAGGTTTTCTTTTATTATACATTTAGTATATGATTATTACCGACACTAATAACTTAATATATATGGATTATATAAAAATGTATTTTAAGTGCTTGTATTTTTGAGATTAATATAAATATTTAGATCAATTTCTAACTGTCTTCATTATGTTCATTTATTAAGACTTTTCAATGTACAGTATCCTATAAATTTTATTTAATATCTTTTATATAGTTACCTGGAAATTCAGCCTCCTCACATTCATTTATATAATCAAGTACAATTTAATAATCAAGTACAATATGATGTGAAACAGTATTCATGATAGCAATTAAAATGGAATCAAATATACATGCCTATATGTTTATTTTATACATGCCTATATGTTTATTTGAATTAAAATTTATAATTATCAAAGTATATAACATTTATAATCACTCTCTAATACTAAATTTTAATGACTATCTTAATTGTGGGGTGTGTTTCAAAATTTATTTTTACAGAAATCATTGTATTTTATTCTATGAAGTACAGGAATGGTATATAAAGAAAAGTATGATTTTAATAAACAGTATTATTTCACATTATAAATTATAATTCAAATTATAATTTATTCACTATCTATGTCAATGAAGAAACTTCATTGAAAGGATCTTTTATAAACTATTAACTGAATTCTTAACTTTTTAAATCCTTATTAAATGCTAACATATGTAAGGCTAGGTAAAAAATGAAAACACATAGTACAATGAAGGAACTGATCTTTTAATATTTTAGAATTCAGATCAATAGATGAAACATAAAACAAGTAACTAAAAGATAAAGTGGTATTTGATTAGAGTGTGGTAATGACATAAAGGGTAAAATAAGTAAGAAATATTTTTTAGCTTCATGTGTGTTTTGAAACTAGAGTGTTTAAAAATACAGTATTATGAATGATAATTTATATAGTAAAAAGATCAATCAACCTCGGAATAAAATATGGTAAGAAATTCTTACTACTTAATTAAATTCAGTCAATTTTAATATTAAAATTTAAGGTCATAGTTTAATCAGGATACTGACACCATTTTCTGGTATTTGACCACTGACAGTGTTAAAGCCACACTCCTCTCTTCTTCTTGAGCCACATCTAGACATGTTGATAAGAAAACCTGACTGATTTTTCCTTGGGTACAGACAGGAGATTCTACCCTCAGAAGCCCTGCCCACTGGAGCAAACTTTCACCTGGCCCAGCGCCACAACCACCATATCAACAGGCCAAGTAACATTTCCTTCCTTTCTTGAGCCATTTTGAACTTGCTTCAGACATAAGAAGATCTGCTCTTACCCGAGATCTCAATTATGTAAGTAATAAAGTTTTTCCTATCCCACTGATATGCTTGAGCCCTAAATGTGACTGGCGCATCTGTCTACTTAGGGAGGAACCACAATGCAAAAATAACACACACATATAGCTAAGATTTTGATATTAAAAAATAGTAATTTGGTAAGGTTAAAAATAATTTTAATAACATATATGGATATTTTATAAGCAAATCAGACTAAATATTTTTATTGCTTTTTTATTCCCATTTTCATTGTACTTCAGGGATATATACTAATGATTCTTTTAATCATGAAATTGCTCAACATTTAATTTTACTCATTTATTAAATGAAGTAATTCAGTTGGAACATGTTTGTGATTTTAATTATATTGTGATGTGTATTTGATTATTGCAAGAATAAGGTTGGTAAATGCAGGAGAATAACTTCACATTAACACTGAATACTTGTATATATCAGGCATTGTACTCACCATGTTACAAGGATTATTCACTTAAGTCTCAAACATCTTTTATTTAGGTGCTAAATTTACCTTTATCCTATATAACAGGGAACTGAAAACTACATATGGTCACAAGTTAATAAGAAGTGAAGCTAAGTTTTAAATCAGGCAACCTGATTTAGGATCTGGTTTTATACAGTATCCTAAACTATATTATCATTATTTTATGAAACCGAAAACATGGTAATATTGAGCTGGGAACTGCTTAATCATATTTGTCTTAGAAAATATCAACCACATTCAGTTTGCTTAAATGTATCATAAAATCTCCAATAAGAGTTTGGAGGTTAGAAAAACCAAAGGAAAGGACAATACCTGAATCTGAAGCCATCATATCTAATACTAGATAGCAAAAGCTAACTTAAAATTGTAATAGTGAGTGAGCCAGGTATGGAGTGAGTGCATAACCATTCTTTCATGATAAGAACATCAAGAATAGGCTGGGTGGACCAATAGGGACTTTCTTCCTTTCTTTCTTTCTTTCTTTCTTTTTTTTTAAGATTTTATTACTTTTAGAAAGAGAGGGGAAGGGAGAGAGGCAGAGAGGGAGAGAGACATCAATGTGTGGTTGCCTTTCACCTGCCTCCAGCTAAGGACCTGGCTGGAGACCTGGTTTGCAACCTGGTTATGTGCCCTGGTTGGGACTCGAACCAACAACCTTTGGGTTCACAGACTGGCACCTTATCCACTGTGTCACCAGACAGGGCTGGGACTTTCATTATTGAAATGCTTACTATTAAAAGACAACATATATAATAATCTGCTTTATAGAAATACCTCATTAGTCAATAACTGTTTTACTAATTATAAACACAGGGAAACATATTAGGAAAATATCCAAAAATAATCACTAACTGTAAAAACTATATTGCAACAATATGGATGAGATTTTGATCGCTTATTTCTCCTGAGATGGTAAAAGCGATCTGTGATTAGGGACATTCCCACATAATTTTGTCTTAAAAAATAAGTCCTTAACTCTAATGGAATGTGTGTAGGATATGATATGGATTGTTGTATTTGAGTTTATTTGGAATCTTCTGTTAAAATGAATAGTAATAGGTAAATTTGGATTCACACCTTGAAGGAAGGTTGGTGGGAAACCTGCCCAGGTGCACAGCACCGGGGCACAGATGCACTATGAAACAACAGGGATCAGAGTACAGAGGTGAGATCATACATCTTGAGTTTTTATATGCTTTGAAACCTTGGAAAGCCACTTATAAATTAACCAATGAAGCAAGGAAATCAAGATGTGGGCTAGCAGCAATGATGTCCACATACAAGCAGAATATTCAATCACTCTTGTCATTAGCCATGTTCCATGAGTTCAATCAGGAGCTTGGAAACATCTTAGTGATATGAGATAACAGAGAAATGGGCAATGGTAACAGAAAGCCCATTGCCTATATCTCTGGTCAATGTGTAAAATGTATGGCTTTTTTTGGTCATTTCTATTTAGTTATATCAAATTACAATGGAGAAGCCAAGGAGGCATTTTTTTTTTTTTTAAAGTTGATGTGATTTTATTTTATTTTTTTCCTACTTTTTCTTTTTCTTTTTTTTTTAATTGTTGTTGTATTACATCCATCTCCATTTTGCTCCCCTCCATCCCCCCATCCCCCCCAAAGTCAATCCCACCTGTTGTCCATGTCCATGGTTCCTTTATACTGGGTTCTTGTCTAAGCTGCTCCCCTTCCCTGCCTCTGCCTCCTCCCTCCCCCCAACCCCTTTCCCCCTGACCACTGAAGGTCTATTCACTGTATTCATATATTTGGTTATGTTTTGCTGATTGTTAGTTTTGTTCATTATTGTCCTGTAATGGGTGAGATCATATGATATCACCCTTCACTGACTGGCTTATTTCACTAAGCATAATACTCTCCAGTTCCATCCATGTTGTTGCAAAGGGTACAAGTTCCTTCTTTCTTTCTGATATATAGGAGGCATTTTGATGGTTCTCCCCTCTCCCCTGACAAACTCTGCCCCAAACATGATACTAAATTTATCAAAAGGCAAACAATTTCTTGAGTGCTGAGCCACATTTTCCGTGATTGAAAACTTCAGCCATTTTCAAGGGTAAAATAAGAAAAACATTCCACTAAACAGTTCTTATTTAATAACATCATTTAAACATGTAGGGGATCATTCATATATGTTATCTAAGTATGTTTGTTCACTCAGATTTTAATTTTTATAGAAAAAAATCATACTTTGAATTACAAATTACTCAGTAACAAAAAACAACTATGTGTGAAGCTTACAGGGTTCTAAATATCCCCTGTTTTCCTGTTTAATGGTAACTTCCTACATTAATGCCATCATGCTAATAAACTGCCTAACTTATCAAAACTGTACCTAATAATTTCACCCTAGTTTCAGTTTCAGAACTATTGGTGTATTTGCTAAGTGATATAAAATATCAAGAAATAATCATGTAATATAATCTAATTCTTACTTGGATATTATTTATTGAATTATAATAACCTTATGACCTGATGGAAATTTCGATCTAGTGCTACTAAATAAGTCAACAGACATGCTCTGAATAGGAGAGTTTATTATACCTATCTAAGCATTAGTTAATAAAATAGTGGGGAAATTATTTTCATTTCATGGTCTGTAAAATTAATTCCTTAACCTTCTAGCTATAATGAAAGATCATATTATGCATTTTTCATTATTAATCTACTCTCATACTTATTATCATGAAATTATATTAAATATTCTCAACCTTTTCTCATTAAAACTTTAATGCAATAACCATCAGTTTTGTTCACTGAATAACAAATAATTTAGAAGTAACATTAAAAGATATTTAAATGCAAATCCCCATTAAAGAGCAATCTGGATTCCTAAAATATTTTATTCAAAAATCTACTGTAATGCAGTTGAAACTAATAGAACTAAACTGCTTGCTTTTTGTTCATATGACTTATTGTACACATATGATTTGTTGTTATATTCAGCAGCTTAACAAAGAACATGTACTTATTCTCTTAATATTATATTCATCTTCCTTTTATAAATTCATGCCATCTCACTAGAAGTCTACAAATAAAATAATACTTCAAAAGAAAAATAAATGCATACTTAATTTTAGCCATCTATTTTTGATAAATTGCTGTATATATGGCAAAACACCTTTGAAAATTGGGATTAAGAATGTGAATTTCTGATTAAGAGGAAATTCTGCTCACCTTTCAGGGAATGACTCATTTTCAATTTTCCATGAAGGGTTAAAGAAGAAAGGCAGTAAATGTAAGCGATCAAAAAGAAAAAGTTACAAATCTCGAAGGGTAATTGTCATTTCAATATGTTTTAAAAAATAGGATTCTGTTCTGAGAAAAAAAGGAGACAGTTCATCTTTATTCTTCTTCAATTTATGAGGAAAGGGATATTACCTCATTAAAATTTAATTTAAAATTTAATCCAAAAGAGAATAAAGTCAACCCTACAAATGAGTTAAGTCTTAATCCACTGAGAACAAAATGACAATGAGTTAGGAATAATATGCCAAATGAACGTTCTTATGTGAACTTATAGTATTCATCATCTTTTTAGAGAAATGTATTTTATGAATACAAAGCCTTGCAATTCATATTGATAGAATTAAAAATAAACAAGAAGAAAAAAACACACACCCTTCCATCACTAGGTTGCTTACCTTATTTATTTATTTTTTTACCATTTATCATATTAGGAGTTGTCATGTGTCCTTTTTCACTGGTTTATTCAGTTATGTACAAGGTGGGACAAAAGTAGGTGTAGAATTATTTGTAGAATTATACAGTAATTAATAAACAATAATATAATAAACTGTTTTATGTATTCACTACTGTAAACCTTCTTTTGTCCCACCCTGTACATAGCTAAAGAAGAAATCTTCAACTTGGAAACTGTTTGTAATGAAAAGGAACATGTATATGCATACATGTGACTCTGTCAAGTACATGAGCACAAAATGAATTCTAGAGTCAAAATTTTAGTGAAACTTGTTACATACTTATTTCCTTGGAGCAAGTACATGATATCCAGTGGAAAAGGAATCAAGTCCATAAATAAATACCTATATTTATCATATGCTTTGCATTTTATCATATTTTGATTACTATCTAATAGGTTTCATAGGAATGAAGTATTTACAAATATAAACAATATAAAAATTAGTTATGTCATTATGATAAAGTCCTTCTTTTACTAAATATAGGCTTTCATAAGGACACACATTTAATTTTCTGGTCACCCACAAGTGTTTTAGAATGATCTAGCCACACAGTGAGAAATTAGTTGAGCAAAGATGACAAGAAGGTTCCTTCCTAGTTTAATGTCTATATGATAAAATGATGAAGCCATTAAACTAATGATGATCATCTTTTGTGTTAATAATGCAATTCCAAATACTAAAGTTTTGATAGTATACCTAAAGAAAGTAAAAAATTTAAGACTATACAAACAAAGACAATAGGAAAATAATTATTTTCACATTTTAAAAGTATCTATTAAAATGTCATCCCCTTGCCTTTAGATACTGAGTCATTTTCTACATAGTACCAATTACTCTCTTGGCCTACTGTCTTCTTAAATATAATTTAGTTTTCTCATTTTCTAGGAAACATTAGTCTTTATCCCAAGCAAGTTATCTATCTTTTCTGTGTTTAAAATACTCTTGTATGACCTCTAAGGCCATGGAGAATGTAAGGATAAAGGTAGAGTTGAGGAGTTGGGAGATAATCTGTACCTTTTTCACAGGTACATTTAACAGGCACATTTTTATTCTATACTTTGTTCTTTCCCCACTAACACCTAAACAGTAGTAGAAATATTACAGTAGGCAGTTAATTAGATATTAACAAAAGAAAAAGGAGAAAAGGGGAATCCAACATCTTGTTAAGCCATATTAATGGGGAAAAGACAGTTTCTCAATTACTCTGGGGGGCATCGAAGTAAGCAGTGACCTTTCAGTCACCCGGGGTGGGCCACTGACATCATTCCACCAGATTAAGGGGAAGGGGAGGAAAAGGGAAATTCCTTTTACTGAGCACATACATGGCGAAAGCCAAGTTACAGCAAAGCTATGAGGCAAGCACAGGAGAAGCTAAAACAGCGTCTATAAAGGGGTAAGTGCACAGGCTTGGGGAAGTCTGGGAAAAGGATGGGATTGAAGATGGCAACAAGCCCCCAGAATATCCAAGAAAGAGATTGGATGGGGGGCACTAGCACAAGCCTGGGAAGAGCCAGGCAAGCCTGCCCCTTCCCCGAACTCAAGGAGAGACATGGAGATATATAGTTAGCAAGGACCTCAGGATAACCACTACTGTAACCTGCCTGCTCTGCCCTTTGAGGGTGTGCTGTCCCTTTTCATTCTGGTAAGTCTTACCACTATTGCTAAACCCCTCCTTTGTGAACACCCTTGAAATTTCTCTCCCATGACACTGCAAGGAACTACTTTCTGAGTGTTCCAGGCACCTGTCCCTGCTCAGTCCTCCTCTGGCACCAGAAAAAGCCTCCAGAATTTCCTAATCATTGAAAATTAGGGCACATGTTAGATTTTCTACCTTGATGACAAAAATAGAGTAAGGTACCTATTTAGGAGCTTATAAAGCCTCTAGTTAATGAGAAAAAAGAAATGGATTTTGAATATTCACAATATATGTGAATATTGAGGTTCATTCACTAAGATATGTGAGGTTCACTTAGATATATATGTGAGGTTCACATATATATGGTGTGCACAATCAATTGACAATAACTTTGCATTCCTTATTTTACATGCTTCTTATTAATTTTGAAAAACTACATTTCTAAGGTTATGATTTAATATCATTGTTTCAGATATAAAGTATTAAATTCTGAGAGCAACTATCATGTCAAAGGAATATGATGTTAGAGCAACCATCTTTTCTGGACTGCATGTAGGGCAAATTGCTAAGGGAATTGTGGACTTCAATAACATCCCTTTACGTACAGTTGACAATGTGAAGAAAGTATATAGTGCTGATCCTGATGTCACCACACCAACAACCAACAAGGGAAATGAATAAGGATTGCACAAGTCCAGATATTGTACACAGAATCCAGGAGATCATCAATGAAGGTCCAGGATGTTTACCTTGACATTTTGAGAGAAGTAGTTGTACCATGGATGAAACAAGTCACAAATGGATATCATTTTATCTCCCAAGAAGATGGTGCACCAGCACATAATGCCAAAAAGATGCAAAAATTTCTCAGTGTCAATGTTTCTGAATTCTGATCAAAGGAGAGCTAACCATCTAGTTCACCAGATGCAAATCCTTTAGACTACTATGCATGCAGCATTTGTGAGAGAGAAGTTAATAAACAACCTCATTCAATAAAGAGGCTGTTAAAGCTAAGATTGAGTACATGATGATGTTCATGGATAAAGAAAAGTTAATTAGAGCATGCTCAAGATTACGAAGTGGAATTGAATCTATTATTGCAGCAAATGGAGACTTTTTTTGAACAATTTAGAAAAAGAATGACTATGTTTAAGTATTTACATACAAGGATAAATTTATTTCAAAATATAAAACTTTTGTGCTATGTTGTTTAGTTGTCTATTATAAGACTGTAGTATAAATTCCATTCAATATCCATAACATTTTGCCCATATAAAGCCAGTATTTATTGAGTAAACTTAAGTGCTTCATGTCTATGAATGGACCCATTTCTCTTGAAAGCACTATGAGATTAGTATCATTGCACAGCTGAGGAAACCAGAGTATGTAGTTATTTTTCCAAGGGCAACAGCTAAATGGAAGAAGATTGGGAATTCAAAAATGCACTCTAAATACAGAGTATATAATTATGCTCACTTCTTTACATTACTTTCAAAAGATTCTATAGTATTGCTCCCAGTGAAATAAGTAATGCTGGTAACCCTTAAAACCCAGAGCTAAGAAGCACCACTAAAATTAACAGAAGAAATTAAAGCAGATTTTCAAAGGAGCCTGAGTATCTAGAGGTGCCAACACTATCTCCCTATCATTTCCCACAAACATTGAGCGCTTAGCCAGGAGCCATAATATGCACATGCTCAGTCAGGTTGGAAGAGACAGTCACTCTTGTTCCACCCCCTGGGGATTGCATACCAATAGGTTTTATTCCATAAAACCTGGAAGCAAACTCTAACATAGTGCTTTGTAAAAGAGAGAGAGAGAGAAAGGAAAAAAATAAAAAATGTTTAGTACATACCTTGCAGTCCTCAGACAGCATATCACCCAGTTGATTTGAAGATGTTGTCTACGTCAACTATTTCTGAAAGACCCAACTCCCGTAACCACTCTTATATCTCAAGGCAGGCAGTATCTTCTATTTACCTGAATATTACATTACTGGGTTGTGATCTTCAGACACCTTAAAAATCATCAGATTAGTTATAATATGAAAAATAATCTGCCTAGAAAATAGTTTCAAATTCTTTTTGAAATGTAATATTGCTAAAATAATGTCTATATAAATTCTATAATTTCAATGTTCATAAGAGATTTCAAAATATAATTTATTCTCAATCTACATATCTGTAATAGAATTGTAATTTTCTAGATTAGTGGTAATAATATTCTTTAAAATATTTCATTTATTATTTTTAGAAAGAGAGGAAAGGAGAGAGGCAGAGAGGGAGAGAGACATCAATGTATGGTTGCCTTTCACCTGCCACCAGCCATGAACCTGGCTGGAGACCTGGCTTGTAACCTGGTTATATACCCTGGCTAGGAATCAAACCAGGGACCTTTGGGTTAGCAGGCCAGCATCTTATCCACTGTGCCACCAGCCAGGGCTTGTATAATATTTTGACTAATCAAAAATATGTAAGAAAAAATTAACATGGATAGCATAAATATAAATTATTATTGTGAAACATTAAGGTCAAATTATGATTATGCAATTGTTTCATAATACACTAAAAACAAAAAAAGATTGCTAGACCTTAACGTCATGCAATAATTTTTTTTAAAGATTCTATTTTTTATTTTTAGAGAGAGGGGATGGGAGAAAGGCAGAGAGGGAGAGAGACATCAATGTATGGTTGTTTTTCACCTGCCTCCAGCTACAGACCTGGCTGGAGACTTGGTTTACAACTCTAGTGGTGTGCCCTGGCTGGGAATTGAACAAGCTACCTTTCAGTTTGCAGGCCAGTGCCTTATCCACTGAGCCACCAGCCAGGATTCTATGCAATAACTTCTTCATGTTCATAAAATTATATAAAAAGTAAAGGCCTTGGATTTCTAAATACTGAAGTTAATAAATTTTAGGGAAATGTAATCCCTTTGATGATTTAGTGGCTTTTGGTACTTTATTCATCCAAGCACTGTTTCAGTAGAAAATATGAGAGAGAAGTATGCTGTGTGTCTAAAATAAATTATTCTTATTTTTTTGCTATAGACTATCTTTTTAAATACAGTGACTGATAGTAAAATAAGAAACATTCATAAAGTTTAAAATTCAACCTAATTAATATCCTGGAACAAATTTCCCTTTATTTTTTTGAAATTTTGTAAATTAGATCCCTTTAATATGTTTTAAATGTACTAGCTATAGTTATCACTTTTATTCACCTTCAGCCATGTCCTATACTAGAGTGATACTTGCAGGAGAACACAGACCAATTCTCATTTATTCACTTAACCTTAGTGCGAAGCACATGCCGACATTTGAGATGCACATTTCTTGTCTTCAAAGAGTAAAGCAGACTAGATAAATGTTACCTTTTACCTTATAGAAGTTGGGAAGTTTTCAAAATGATTCTATAGAGGTAAAATTAAATAAAAGACAAGGATCTCTCCAATGAGGTTGTCTCCACTAATAAGACTTATTGAATAACAATAAAGTTAAATATTATGTGCTTGTCCTTTGTCAGTGAGAGTATTAACAAAAATACAGTTAAGTACAAAATTCTGTGAAGATCTTTCTCAGTAGCTATGCTTATAGGATTAGAAACCAATGTCTGTAAGAAGTATTGCTCTTCTGGGGCATGATGGCAAAAATAATTCATTTAAATGAAGAAGCTATTTGGAGAAGACCATGTTTCTGAGAGGTCCCTAGGTGGCAACCCTGTTAAAACTCTGTTTTAAGGAAGGACATGAGTAATTGATTACAGAGAAAATGGCTTACTTGATTTTATATTTAAAGAGCCGCATTTCTTAAATCACTAGGATGAATCACCAGTTGGCATTCATTGCAGTCATATACCAGTGAGAGCAGATGGAATATAAAATGGTCTAAAATATGACTACTGAGGAAACAAGCATTTTAAAAGTTAATGAAAGAAAAAGCAACAATAGTATAAAGGAGGTCTAGTGAACGTTAAGGAAACTATAGCATAAAGAAAATATTTATATCTTTATATTAAAACATGTTTTATTATTATTCTATTTTAATTTCCCAACTTTCCCCCTTTGCCCTCCACCCATGCCACCTCCACTCCCGTAGTCAATTCCCATATTATTGTCTACGTCTGTGGGTTGTTCATACATGTTCTTTTGTCTAGTCCTTTCCCCTTCTTTTGACCATTAACCCTTCCTCCCACCCCTCTGGTTACTTTCAGTCTGTTCTATATTTCTATGCCTGTGTTTCTATTTTATTTGTTCATTTATTTTGTTCATTAGATTAATCTTATAAGTGAGATCATATGGTATTTTTCTTTCACTGATTAGCTTATATCACTTAGCATAATATTCTCTAGTTCCATCAAGGCTGTCCCAAAGGGAGGAGTTCCTTCTTTCTCTCTGCTGCATAGTATTTCTTTGTATAAATGTAATACAGTTTTTTGATCCACTCATTTACTGATGGGTACTTAGACCGTTTCCAGAACTTGGCTATTATACATTGCTATGAACATAGAGGTGCATAAGGTTGTTTTGAATTAGTGATTCATATGGTTCATAGACATATGAAAAGATGCTCAACACCACTAGCCATCAGAGAGACTAAATTAAAACCACAGTGAGATAGCACCTCACATCTGTCAGAATGTCCATCATTAAGTCAATAAACAACAAGTGCTGCGGAGAATGCTGAGAAAAAGGAACCTTAGTGCACAGATGGTGCAAATGCAGACTGGTACAGTCACTGTGGAAAACAGTATAGGATTTCCTCAAAAAACTAAAAATGGAACTGCCTTTTAACCCAGCAATTCTGCTCCTAGTAATGTCCCCTTAGAATTCCAAATCACCAGTTCAAAAAATTATGCACCCCAATGTTCATAGAGAACCTCTATACTTTTAATGATTATTTAAATGGTAAGTAATAAGTAGTAATATGAGTATATTTATCATTTTTGTAAGCAGTAACTTAAACACTTTAAGTATATAATATTACCTGGTCCTACAATAACATTTGAGAGGTATGCTTTTATTAATTCTATTTTATTGATAAGATAAATTAGATTCAGGGGTTAAGTAAATCTTAGGGTGTGGAAGATCAACTTTTAAATTAGAAGGCTTCATCCCAATATTTTAGTTCACAGACTTTATGCTATATCAGTTACATTAAACCATACTTTGAGCATTGACTTTTCATTTACAAATTTATAAATAATACAAGAGTATTTTTGGTCAAATGACTTGAATCTGATTAACTCATGAAAAAGTTCAGTTTTTACTATCTACCAGGCACATGAGTATTATAAAAAAAGAGTAAACAAAAAAGATAACACCACTTTCATTATTCTTTAT
The DNA here is from genome assembly GCA_004026585.1 of Noctilio leporinus. NCBI lineage: Eukaryota > Metazoa > Chordata > Mammalia > Chiroptera > Noctilionidae > Noctilio > Noctilio leporinus. The sequence continues at coordinate 32,046 of PVIW01001777.1, forward strand.
TTAAAGTATTTATTATTTTAGTGTACAGTATTTAATGCTGCTTATTGAACATTTGCTATGGCTTTGCTACTTTTGTAAGCACTTCAAAGCTATTACTTGATGTAATCTATTATTGAGGTAGAACTATTGTTACATATATTTCCGGTACAGAGAGATTGAACAATTTTCATAAATTCTCACAGTTAGTAAATAACAAAGCTGGAAGTATTCCCCAGGCAGTCTGCTTCTTAATTCTGTTGGTGCAACTGCTATATAATAAGCCAGGAATATTTTATCAGAGGGCTACTGTAATGAGATTTTAAACTGTTTATTTTAGTCAACCCAAAACCTGCTTCCTTAAGGATGGTTTAAATAATGGAGTCTAAAGATGGGAAAAGTTTTTGAGTAAGTTAAATATGATAGTTTGCAGTGGAAAAAATCAGCTTTAATTATCAGCCAGAATTTGTATCTCTCTGTTATAGGCTAACTTCACCATGACCAGAAAAATATGATTATTAAATAATTTAATTCAAGTATATTCATTAGAAATGTGTGTAATTAACAATACACACTTTAACAAATAAATTATTAACATAGAAATTAACAAAGAAATCATATATTTGAAAGAAAACATTGAATTTAGTGTATCTGATGTCCTCCAAATATAGAATAATAGCAATTTTCGTTTCATAGACATTTACCAAATGTTATCATTAGAACTATAATTCTCATGCCATTTAGATGAAATGTCCCTTCCTTAGTAGTTTTACCTGGACATCCATCCAAGGCTTTACTCTCTTGCTCATTCTGCTATTTCTCAGCCTATATTATTTATTTGAATAACAGAATAAGGACTAGTGTTCTATTCAGTTTTCTTGGAACATTTTTTTTCTCTTGCAGTACATGCTTCATTTATAAATATAAAACACATTTATATCATTCTGATTTTGATCCAGACTAAGATCATTCATTAAGTTTGCCAAGTTGAGAAGAGGATTGAACACATTTATTATAGATACTTCCTATATCATGTTGGATTATACATTTTTCAATACCAGGAAAAATTTTAACCATAAATGTTTTATGAACAATTTGTATGTTTTCAGCATTACATAAAATGAGACCTAAGAATCTGAAAGTTGAGCATTAATGGTATTGACTTGTCTCTACTTATGAATATTGTAGAGGACACAGGAGATAATGCATATTTATTCTGTCTTCCAGTAAGATATAGTCAAGGGCTGTGTCATGGCTTTGAGTATAAGAACTTTTGTCTTTCTATGTTTTTTCCTCTGTAAAAAAAAAAAAAAAAAAAAAAAAAATTCTATTTTACACCTTGTCATAAAGATATTCCATTTGTTCTCTCTCTAGAAGAATCAAATACAACAATTATCTCAAGCCTTGAAAGGCTCAAGCTTAATGGATGTGTGAATGATTGTTAATAAACTCACTTTAAATTCTGCTATGAGACCATACTGGCAGGAAAGAAAAATAAACAAAGGTTATAGTAAGGGCAAACTTGTTTTCTGATACCTAAGAGATATATGCTTACTTCTAAACACTAACAGCCGTAGTCATATTTTTTGTACATCTGATTGAAATAAATACACTCTTTTATGGTGTGGTTGAGTTTATAACAGGACTATGGTGAAGTGATGGGCCAATTACATTTCAGAGTGAAAGAATGGGAACCAGAGGTAGAAGCCCTTGAAGTTCACAAGAGTTTATGACTATTTATTGAGATAAAAGTTCCTAATGCATTCACTTAAGAAGGCAAAAATATAATTCAAGTCCAGCTGAAAGAAGAAACTTCCCTAAAGTATGCAGAAGTTACTGCATAAATCAGCTCAGAAAATCATGTTTAATGCCATGTAAATTCAGCATTTTGCATAAGTCTAACAACATTTTGCATAATATCAGTTAAGGCCATTATGCCCCAAAAGGGATTTTGGGAATCTGTAATATTTCTCTTGATATCATCATCTAAAATTCTTATTTTATCCTTCTGAATTCTTAAAACTATGTCATATATCAACCAACATACATTTTATTGGGTATGCTTTAATCAAATCACAATAAAAGACTTAGATAAAGTTTACAAGCAAATTATACATATGGCACACTGACACTTTGCTCACATAAAATAAATATTTAAAAAGAACACTTGTCCTGGCCAGGTTGCTCAATTGGTTGGAGGTTCTTCCTATGCACCAAAAAGGATGCAAGTTCACTCTGACACATACCTAAGCTGCAGGTTCACGCCTGGTTGGGGTGGGTAGAGAGACAACTGACCAATGTTTCTTTCTCACATTGATGTTTCTCTCTATCTCTCTCCCTTCCTCTCTCTCTAAAATTTGATAAACATATCATCTGGTGAGGATCAAAGAATTATTTTAATGAAAAAATAGGAAAAACGAATATCAGTATAACTATTCAAGTATTCTAGGTTTAAAAATGTCTCAGAGTCAAAACTGAATTGTTATTTACTATGAGTGTTTATTACATGACACTGTGGGCAACAACATAAATAATAACACAAAGCTTAATAGACATATGTCTCCATTATAAGCTCACCAAATACATGATATGATTTAGCAAATGTATAATGTGGTACAAAATTTTTAGTTTATGATTGAGTATTTAGACATCAAGTCATTATATTGTTCATTTTATATATTATATATTATATATTTTGTGTAAATAAAATACCCATATTATAGCAATGTAGTAAAAGTGTAGTCATTTAATTTTATGTCAAGATATTTATTAAGTAGTTTATAAGACTGTATGTAGGAATGAATATTTAGAAACTTCTTTATTCTTTGTGTTTCACCTTCATTCAAATTATTTTCTGTATATTTATTGATTTTTACCTATTTCTGTATGGTTTTTAAACCTTACTTTCTCTAAAATGATCCAATGTGTAAAAAGAATCCCATCTGACTTCTTGTAATACTAACATCAATGCAAAATAGCTATTCCTATAGCTATGTGTAGTGTGATCTCTTTATAACTTTACATTAGAAGAACAGTTATTTTACTCCTTTATGTCCAGCAGAAAAATTATATTTTTCCTTAGGAATCCACTAATCACCTTTGAATTTAAAAATTATCCTTGGCAAATTGATGAAATGATAACTGTACGCTCAGGAAACAAAATTACTCTCTTGTCAATGACACACCTAGTTCTCTCACTCAAAAGCATCCCAATAAGAGCTGCAGAGCAAGATGAAAGCAACCATTAAAGTTGTGGAAAGTAGGAAATTAAATAAGAATATTCACTTCTAACTTTTTATGGTCCACCATGTGTAAATTTAGATAGTACAGCTTAATCTTTGATCTGCATTGGCAGATGCCTCTACCCATCAGTATTCAATAATGCTCTTCTAAGTTTGTAGATCAATGTAGTTATAAGCATTAAACATAAGGCTTTTATATTGAATGTATGGTGATACGATTAAATGTGTAGGTTTATCCTTAGAAAAATCTGCTTAAAGACTTTTATGATCTATGCCAATTGAAAAAAATATTAAAACAGAAAAGGCCACTTAAAAAACTTTTTGTAGCCCTTTTTAATGTCAAACTTTTAATAAATTGATTTTAATTGATGCTTTAAGCAAGTGATTAGTCCATGTAATGATTAAGTTTACAAGGCCTAGAAGAAAGACCATCTAACATGACTCTTCTAAGTGTATTTTAAAACTATATTCCCCAGTGATAGCATTTATTTTTCTGTGTAGAAATTGCTTAATAATTTTTCTCCCTGATCAATGATACCTAGTCTTCTGCTTTTGTTTTGCATATTAAGGGCTTAACATGATGCCAAACACATGATAAACACTCAAAATTATTCATCTACATTAGGAAACCCTGAATGAAGTCGAGTCCTAAAATTTTGTGGATGAAGATAGAAAAAGAGTAATTAACTGTTTCTGGTAAAACAATAAACCACACTATATTTTTACACAAAACATATTCTAACTATATTTTGGTAATATTTTAAAACTGGCATATTTCGAGGCATGTTGGGTTTTCCATAGCCTATGAAAGCTTACCCCCATTGTATTATTAATGTATTCATTCATTTATTCAGTCTGTCAGTCATTTATTCTTTAGCAAATATTATGAGATTAATATATTTTATATGCAGATTAATTAATACATCCAAGGGAGACAATTTCCTCCCTCAGGAATGAAATAAACAATTTCATTGTAGTCATATTGTAGTGGATGCAGCCTATATTTTAGTAGAGAAGCAGAAAATTAATTACATATGTACATCTATTGTAATAGACAGTTAAGTTGCTAGAAGGGAATTAGAGCAGATAAAGCAAGACAAATATTTTAAGTGGGTATGTATTGTTTCATATAAGGTTATTGGAAAAAGGTCCCTGATACAATAACATTTGAAAAGACACAATAAAAAATGAAGAAGAAAAATAGTGCTTGAACATTCTGGGGAAATATTTTCCAGATAGATAGAAAAAACAAATGCAAAATCATTGAGGCAGAAAATAGCTTGTGACAATAATAAATCAAAATAAGGGTGAGAAAGAGGGAAAGAGGTAAATAAATAGACTGTTGATAAAATTATGGCTCAGATTACATACAACCTGGAAGACTGTCACACAGAAGTTGAATTGCAGTCTGAGTAAGACTGGAAAATCTTCATAATTTTAAACACCATGATGTTATCTATTTTTTTTAATTTAAATTTGATGTCATAGACAATGCTGCCAGGGATGAATTTCAGTGGAACAACCAATACTATTATTGCTTTATTGGAATATGAAGTATGATAGTGAAGGCTCAAAGGTGATTCCATAGATTTGCCTTAAATAAGTAAAATGGTTGTGCCTTTTTATTGAGATTGCAGTAATACAGAAGGTTTGATGAGGCAATTGCAAAGACTTTTATGCACAGTAAATTAAAGCTTTCTCCTTGATATACATGTGCTACTGAGGAAGTACTTTTCTGAAGGTAAGGAATAAGAAATGGGCTAGAGACCTGAAATTGCCATATATATAATCTTTGTCTATATTACAGATGAAGATTTATCAAATGATTCTGATAACTGAGAAAGGTCTGAGAAAGATGAAGTTTTCAAATGGCCTGTTGAATTTACAGCCAGGGTCCATTAGTGATAATGAGAAGAGCTGTGTCAATAGTCATTAGAATTGGATCATGACTGTGGTGTTTTCACAGGAGAAAGGGAGGAGTGGAGCAGAAGATTGAAAAATTCTACTTTAAATAATTCCCTTTAAGTGAGGAGCCAATAAATATATGTTGGCTGGAAGGAGTTCAGAGTCGAAGCACCTTTTCTGACGTAGGGATATATTAAAGCCAGGATATATGTTGATAAACATGATTCAATAGAAAGAAAACATGCTGATGGAGGAAGAGAAAGAGAGGATGATTTTAGAAGTGAAGGGAAAGAAGAAAGATAAAAATCACAAGTGGGTCCTTTGCTTTGAAAAGGAAACCAGACAGTGTATATATACACTGTGATAGAAAGACAGACAATAGTGTAGATTGAGATGGATTTGACCCAGTTGATGGTAGATGCATTCTCTTCCCATTGCTTCCTTTTTCTCAGTGAAAAAGAGCTTCCTTGTCTGGGAACAAGGCAGGAAGATGAAGTGGTAAACGATTTAGGAGATAGGAGATGGTATGACATAGGTATCTAGGAGGTTGCCTCTGTGCCATTAACTCTACTTCAAAGTAATTGAATCTGAAGTAAGAGCACTTAACTCCTTTGTGCCTTGATAAGGCTGTAACCCTGCCACCAAGTACAATTGACCACTTTCCTCTGGGTTACTACTTGACCCTGAATTCTGTTCTGTTAACACTGTCTGGCACTTTAGTTTTATAGCAGTCTTACTTTGATAGCCTGTAAATGCCTCAAAACTGGAAGAACTCTGTCTTCTATGTTTATTTATGTATGTTTAGTGATTTCACATAATACTCTCCTACCATGTTATGTGGAAGAAACAAATGTTATTTTATACAATGATGAAGTCTTAGAAAAAGGATACAGTGTAAACTCCATATAAGCTTTACATGTAAGACAATTCCCATAGCATGGTAACAGAAATGTTGTAAATTGCACTACTTACAGTCCCAGAAACCTTTATAAACACCAGTGTCTTCAACAACATTTTAAGTAGTTAAAATGTCTTAAAGTTCCTGAAACCTAAATCTTCACCAATGAAATCAGCCAATCAAAAAAATGTCCTTGTCCTGGCTGATGGACTTAATTCTGGCACATATTTGAGTCAATATGTATATCGAGTATTCCATCCAGATATCTCTCTTTACTTTGTTTCAATTAGATTGCAATTTTTACTTTGAATTTCAATATGTTCTTAAATAGTAATTTAAAGATTAGCAATAATTTCAGAATAGAAGAATTATTCATTTTCATAGCAGTCATATTTAAGAGTGGATTTTAAGATATAATTACATTAAATTGGGTTGGGATGAATGCAATTTTAATAATAGTTCTATATCATTAGCCAAAATTACTTACATATATATATTTTTTTTTACTTCTGGTTATGACTGCTTCCACATACAAAACTAGAGCAAATATCCTTTGCTCTAGATGTACAGCTTATAAGCCTACCTGAATCAACCTCTGGTTGACTCAAAGGCAAATTAAACTCAACAATACTGAACTGAAGTCATAATCTTTCTACCCCACAAAGTAATTATCTTCCAACCTTCCCTATCTTTGTAAATGAACTAATTCAACCAGTTATATAAGTCAGAAACCACAATATCACTCATTCTTGAAGTCTTCATTACCTAACCCATCATCACATTCCTGACAAAATGTTTTTTATTTCTCTTAGACACCATTCAAATGTGTCTAATTCTTTCCTGAGGTGAAGCTACCTTCTTATCCCCAAGTTACTGCTTTACCATTTCAGCAATAGCTTTTTAATTTGCCTTTAAGTACCTCAGCTTTTCTCTAACCATTTTGCTTATCCTACATGAAGGATCACTTTTACAAAGTTAAATTTTTGTTACTGCATATCCTTAAAGATATAATTAAAAGCAAAAATTAATGCATTTGATTGCTCTTAAACTCTTTAATGGAACATAGAAGACTCCCCAGCTTTGCCTCACATATGTTCTCCATTCTCTCAGGATACCAGCCAATCTGTCTTTTCAAGGTTTTGCAAATGTGAGGTGCTTCTGTTCAAAGACACATTTGTCGCCTGGGACACTTTTCATTCTACCTCACACATCTTTCCACTTGTGAGATTATATTTTCTTTCCAGTTTCAATTTCAATTACAGTCTTCAGATACGCTTCCTCTGATCTATTGTAAATGATCAACCCTTCCTCATACAGTGCATTTCAAGGCTGCAACACACCCTGTTTTCCTCACAGCTATGGGATTTTACATGTATTTGTTTATTTCTCTTATTATTTGCTAGCTTACTATATATCCCATTAGACTGAGGTTCCACAAGTTAAGAAACTTACATATTTATTTCAACTTTAACCTGAGCACATAGGGAGAACAGGACCAATAAAATGGTGTTGATCCTATCAAGATAGCATAAAGTATATAAAACAAAGTAGAGCCACTCATGTCAACCAAGATGGCTCTCAGTCCGCTATGACACTTTGGTTTTTAAGAGGTAAACTACCTAGGTCACTGGAGACACATCTGGCAAGGGAACAGACCTAAAATAGCTGCACATGTGATCAGAACAGCCATGCCTACAGAGTAGGACCACCATAGATAGGCTCCTGGGGAAATTCTACCCCTGGCATCAGGGGTGTCAAGGCACTTATTGAAAAGTCCCATAGTGTGTAGTACACAGCTTTTAAGGCACAACTGAGGCAGGCTGAAAACCACTGCTGAGACAGCCGAGCTTCGCACACCAGAGCGCTGCTCCACACCACGCTGATTTCCCTGGGCAGCGGCCACCGGAGCTCTGCCCTGTGGACTGAGGACTCTGTCCTCCCTGCTGCCCGCCTGGCTCCGGAGACCCTTCCCTGCAAGACGCTGACAACTGCTCTGCCCACCGTGCTGCCTCCAGGGCATGTGGACTCAGACTCTGGAACCCGGGTTTGTTATCCTCCATTGATTGTTCTGTGTGTGTTACAATTCTCTGAGCTTGTTAGAGTGTGAGTAGGCTATTAATGCATGTTGATGTGCTACGTGGAGTGAACCTGCATTCACTAAAGGCTGAGTGAAGAGCACAGTTACCGTGTGACTCTTGTCTGTTCCCTGACGCTGGGCCGCTCAGCAGGCAGCTAGCTGAGCAGTTGCCCGGGTCACTTACGGGAAAGACTATGTCATGAACGTACTCTCATGACAGCACATAGAATGTTCTCATTAAATATTGGAGAGAATAAATGAATTAACATTTACAGAGACAATGATGTAGACCAGTAGTGTTCCATAGAATATATAATACAATATGTTCCCAAAGACAGAGCCATTATAAAAAACTCACTGGAAGCATTCTGGTCTTAACTAAAACAAGTTGGTAGTTTCCTTTCTCTTTCTTTCTTTCTTTCTTTCTTTCTTTCTTTCTTTCTTTCTTTCTTTCTTTCTTTCTTTCTTCCATCCTTCCTTCATTCCTTTCTCTTTCCCTTTCTTCCTTTCTTTTTTTACACAAGATGCCAGAGGCAATTCTGGAACCAGTTGTTCAGAATTATACCAACTAAAAGAGGATTCTGGTAACTTTTGTTTGCTTTGTTTGAACAGATGACAGACCGCTGCTGATATAAAATACAAAATGCATGCTGCATAAAAAATGAACTGAATTGACATCAAATAACAACATATCTTTAGGTGAATGGTATATTTACCTACACAAAATTTTATGTTTCCAAAGATTGTTCATAAATCATTACTCATTTTTTTTTTTTTAATTTTTGAAAGGTATAAGTTGAAGCAAGTTCCTTTTAAAATTGAAAAGTTGAAAAGTTTCTTATACATAAGTTTTTTTGGGGCTTACAAAAATAAAAGATATGAGTAATACTTAAACCCAATTTAATAGATAATAAAGAGTGTTCACTAGAATTTTTAAATGATCACTTCTAATCAATATAAAATTTAAACATCAAATTAGTGAAGAAAGTTTCATTTGTGAAATATTTTCAAGAATCATCTTTTTCTAATAAATGCATAATGTTTAAAGTATGCTTTATTCTTAACTATATGGATAACTCCTCAATTTACATTCTGTATTTTTTTACAGCTTCATTAAAATAATCCCTGCCAAAAAAATAAGAGCACTGTATCTCCCCAGAGACTGTGCCAGTATTCAGCTACTTGGCCCTGCGCAGTGAACATTGGTATCCTGGATTTTGTTTTCCTCCTGTTCTCAGTGACTGTACTACTCCTGATTATTTCTAAGGGGACATTCAAATCCATCATTCTGTGGTTTGCTTTTCTCATTCAGGTAAGATACAATATTTATGTGGTATAGATTTTCATCCCTGGAGTTTCTTTAATTAAAATAGCTTTTAAAAATCACAAAAGTGTATGTAAAAAGAGTAAATAGAACTGAGGATTAGTTCCCAGTTTGGATGATTTTGTTGCTGAGAGATTGTTTCCATGGTACACCACATCCAGTCAAAATTCCTCAGAAAGGATGTCTATATTGCCATTATTTGCTCTGACAATATCAACTGTTAACAACCTCTCCTTCTTTTTTAAAACAGAGATGGAAGCGAGGACAAAGACTGACATGCTGCAAACTCATTACTGTGCCAACATTTAGTTCAAACTTATTATCATTTAAGGAGTACAATCTTGTGCTCTCATAAAATGAGAACCACAGAGCTACAACATCATGATTGTCCCTTAGAGACTATTAAACAAATTATTTGCAGGGGAGTGAAGGCCAAGAAAATCACTATCTCATCTATTTAAAACTAGAACATGTTTCATCTTTCTGTATATTACATTTACTTAGAAATTAATTCCTACATTGCAAGTCAGAAATCATGAAATTACAAATTTGTAAGTGTATACATATGTATATATGTGTTTATATGCATATGTATTTTCATGCACACATCTTACAGAGTATGTATCATTTACTAAAATTATTCTCTGACATACTTTTTCTAGTTTATAATCAATCAAAACATCCATTCAAATTAGTTAACTAAGATTTAACTTACTGTTTTCAATAGCTAATTATTTACATAGAGTTGTTTCTTTAAAAATCATACTCTAGTGTAACAAAAATTAGGTAACATATTATTCAACATATTTTGTATGGTACATGTGATCAGATTATTGAGTTTTACTGCAGGATCATTTTGTTAAAATTAACCATTGTAATGAGACTTATACCTTATTGATTGTTTATTACTTTTTTCTGAATTTGTGTTTTTCTCATATGTATTGTGCCTTTTTATACCAGAGGTATATACCAGAATACAGAATAAGGAGGAGAAAGCCATTTCCTTCAGTATTTTCTACTTTATACAATAACATATTCAAATTATACATTGCATTATGTAAATATTGTTAATTATGTTTAATGTGAGCTAAGGCTTCATAGTTAATTTAGATTCAAAGGTATTTTAATGATAAAATGAATACATCATTTTAATATATTTAATTTGCTCTAAAATAAAAGATTTTATTTTGATGTTTTATTCCAGATTCATTAAATTTAGTCATCTGCCCATATTTATACAACATAGCAGCTGGAAAATATTGAGTTACATTTTAAAAATTAAATTAGCCCTGGCTGGTGGCACAGTGGATAAGGTGCTGGCCTGCAAACCCAAAGGTTGCTGGTTTGATTCCCAGCCAGGGCACATAATCAAGTTTCAAGCCAGGTCTCCAGCCATGTGTGTAGCTAGAGGCAAGTGAAAGGCAACCATACATTGATGTTTCTCTCCCTTCCTGCCTCTCTCCCTTTCCCTCTCTCTAAAAATAATAAATAAAATATTTTTAAAAATTAAATTAATACACATCTCAGGAATATGCATTTCTTTCCATTTGAATTTTGATTAAAATCATGTCTTTTAAAAATGTTTGTGAATGTTTACATTTTTGCTATCTGCTAATTTCTGCTGTTATTTCCTGGTTTTCATATTTTAACATTAACAGTTTCTACTTATGTTGAGAATATGCATGTAATTGATTGTGTCTGCTTATTTACATAAAAGGGTAAATTCTGTCTTTGCAAACTCTGAGAGGACTGGCTGTTAAAGCACCAGGTTCTGCTTTACTTCTTGCTCAACAATGAAACTATGTTATTTCTCTACCACTATTGAGAAGCAGTTTTCTAGGTTAGGGGAAGGTTGTGATTTGAACTATATTTCCCTACGCCACACAGCCCTCAGAAGAAGCCAGCACTGCCAATAACTTGATTTCAGACTTTTAGCTTCTAAGCCTTTCAGAGACTAAATTTTACTATTTAATGTCCCCCATTTAACAGTGCTTTGTCACGGCCACCCTACAAGACTGAGCATTGTGCTTAGTGACTGGGAAACATTTTAAGATCTCAATCCTTGTTTGTTAGACTTCTATGAATAAACCTCTTTATTCAAAATGGGGAACATTGACAATTCGGGTTTCTGGCATTTCTGGACTTCTTGAATATATTCTCAAATAATCACACATTTTACCATCATTTGATACAATATGATTGAATAACATGTTTCACTTCCTTTGTTAGAGTTTAATGTCTTAGAAACATATTGTTGGCCTCAGTAAAGAAATTCTCTATGTCAAGTCTTTACAAATCCATTTACCTATCTGAGCTTTAAAATTTCCCATTCCTTTTGAATTTATTATTGTGTGTGGTGTAAAGATGCCTGTAAAATGAAAAATAAATCTGCCTTTTGACCCAGAGATCCCGCTTCTGGAAATATACTCGAAGGAACCCAAAATGTTAATTTGAAAAAAACATAAGCACACTTATGTTCATTTCAGCATTATTTACAATTGCCAAGATATGGAAGCAGCCCAAGTGACCATGAGTAGATGAGTGAATAAAACAACTATGGAACATTTACACAATGGGATTCTACTAGGCTGTAAAAAAGAAGAAAAGTTGACCCTTTGTGACAGCATGGATGGACCTAGAGAACATTATGCTCAGTGAAATAAGCCAGTCAGAGAAAGATATCATTTCACTTATATAGGGAGTCTAATGAACAAACTGAACTAAGAAGTAAAATAGACAAGCTCATAGATAGATAGGATAACAGCTATGAGGGCAGGGGTCAGGGAGTTGAGGGGTCAAGCACTAAGGGGAAAGGTCTCATGGACATGAACAACAGTGTGGTGATTGCAGGCCTGAGGGGGATGAAAGGGAGTTAAGTGGTAACAAAAATGCAATAGAAAAAGAAGTAAGTGAAACAGCACATTGCACATGGATTAATGAAAGATAATGTGTTATTATTGTGGTCTTAACATATAAAATAAAGTAGACTTGTGACCAAAACTGTTTCAACTTTTACCTAAATATTCCCTTAAAAAGCCCTAGCTGGTGGCGCAGTGGATAAGGCACCAGCCTGCAAACCCAAAGGTTGCTGATTCGATTCCCAGCCAGGGCACATAACCAGGTTGCAAGCCAGGTCTCCAGCCAGGTCTGTAGCTGGAGGCAGGTGAAAGGCAACCATACACTGATGTCTCTCTCCCTCTCTACCTCTCTCCTTACCCTTCTCTTAAAAAAAAAAAAAAAAAATATATATATATATATATATATATATATATATATATATATATATATGTTATAATTAAACACAATCAATGAAAAGATAAACACATTTTAGTAACCAATCAAAAATTCCTGAAAATCTTATATTTTAACATAACTGTGTTTTGGCCTCATACCCAACACATTCACTATATATTCAGAACAAATTTGAAATTTCCAAAGTGATCTGAATCCTTCTTTCCTGACAAATTAATAAATTCAGGCTTTAGAGAAAAAGTTTTCCTATGGTAGTTGTTTTATTATTCTTCAATAATTCATGGAGAATAAAAAGGTGGCATGTTTATATTTGTATACATGATGGGGGAGACCACAATAAAAGAATATCAGCTTTATTTAAGACTTTCTCAAATTTTCCGTGCTGAATGGAACTTCATTCTAAGCGTAATATGGAGATGAATTAAGCAATTCTCTCCCTGCCCTTGCTTTCTAGAATGGCTAGAAGCTCCTTGTCATTATCATGGATGGAGTCTCTTTCAAGAGGTTAGGGACTGACAATAGCAGGAAGCACATCAGTGGAAGTGGCCTTGCATATTGTGTCAGAACCAACAGTTGGTCCTAACCTGGCCCCTCTTTGCACACAACTTCAAGCCACAGGGTAGTGTCAAATAAATACAAATCTGGACCTAGATAGGGAATTACTTTACTTAAAAGAATGATAATTACAAGGAAAGAAGCCCAGATCTCAGAAATCTGCAAGTATCTTAAAATGAAATGGGAAAAAGCTTCTTCCCCTCATCAAAATGTCAAGGCAGGGGTAACAAAGATCAGTAGACATTTTAAAGAGAAAGTTAGGCAAGCAAGAGGAAAATGATCAGTGTCTTGCTGTAGTTAGACACTTCCTAGGGTAAGCTGATAAGGTCATGGATCCAATGTTTCAGCACTTGCTTAGACGTGAGAGCACTTGCAATTCAGGGCCTTGTCAGGAGGAGAAAATCATTACTAACGTTTGGTCACACCAATTGAGAATGTCTGGTCAGTGCGGACAGAAGGGTTCTCTGTTCCAGGAAATGTGGTTCCTGAAATCAGAAGTGACCTGTGATGAACAGGAGCTGCTTGATAGTTTTGCTGAGCAAACACAATTTTGTTAACACCAAGTCTTCCATCAGTGCAAACTTTTTTTCTGTTGTCCTAGAACATTAACAAAGCATGTTTTTGGTGAGTCACTCACAGTATCCCCATTCTCTTCAAGTAAAAACCAACAAAACTGGGAAATTTTAAAACCAGTCTCTAGGTAAATGCCTTTAAAAAGTATATAAGAGCCTTGATTCCATTTGTGAAAAAACAAACAAGCTTATGTGTGATAATAACAAATAATTACTCAGGTATACTATTCTTTAATGATGCTTTACTTTCTATGCATCCTGAAGTAATTTAAAACTGAGTGCATTTTATATGTAAACAACATTAAAAAATTGCAAAACACTTTTTGAATAAATACTTTTCCTCTTATAAATAAATCACAATACATAAACATGAGTATTAAGTGGTATATTCTTTTTTGTATAATAGTATGAAATTTTTATTTCTGGTTTTAAAGGCCTATTTTAATCATTAGTGTGACTGAATTGATTTATATTTGAAATATAAAAGATAATATAGTATTTAGCCACATTTTTAACATATAGCACAATAAAGTACAATCCAAAAATTCATTAATGCAGAGTGACACAATAAACTATGTGGATACATGTATCTAGGTGATCTATTTGTAGATTAAAGGATTTCCATTTATTATGGGGCCACTTATACATGATATATGAGTATGTGGCAGGTAGTTTAAATATCATCACTCATAATTTTATACTTTTATTTAAATTAAATATACTTAACAATGTACAGGTGACACTGTAAGTAAAACATGTTTTGAGTCCTAAGTTTTCTGAAGTGTGTTCTATCATCTCTCCTGTGACTTGTATGTAATAATTTAAACTGTTTTGACATTGCCTTTAATTTAATAGTACTTCAACTGTTTGTAAACACTCTTATATAGAAATCTTCCTGAATAAATGAACATACATATAAAAATATGGCATCTCATTAGTAATTGATCAAATAATCACATAATGATTTAAAAAATAGAAATAGTAGCATTGATCTGAACTAGTTATAACAATCATATTTGGGGCTCATGCTGGTCTTCTATAAGTGCCAACAAAGTAGTCATATTTTCAAAAATATATTTCTTCCTTGGGCTTTGTCACATTGCCATATCATAAACAATGAAAGCTGATGACAAAGTATTGATGTTTTCAAAACTTATTGTCACCGGCAAGCATCTCAGCTTGAATACCTAGCCTAAGAATCTTGTGTCTAAGCTGGACACTACAAGAGGGCTGGGAGATGACAGAAAGGAAAGCAAAAATATAATCACTGGGGAAGTGCTGTGCTATGATTCAATGGTGACCTGGCCATATAACATTAGACTAGTTATTCACTGTTAAATTTCTATGCTTCCATATTCACAAAGAAGTGCTAACACCTGTACTCATATTACATTTGTAAGATATAGATCATTTCATTTCAAAATAGGGTATTATTAACCTGGACCTCAGCCTGACCTCCACACATGAAGTAATTAACCAGGAGAAACTCAAAAGTAATAATTATACTTGCAAATGGAAGCTGGGGTATTATATAACTTAGCTGGTTCTCATCCAGAGTACACAGTTAGGTACCCATGAGGCCAAAGGTATTTCAAATCAAGAAAGTTTAGATATATAATTATACTCTATGTTGATTATTATACTCACTAACCAAACGTACAGTATGTATTCAATGAAAATTAATATTCAGTGAAATAAAGACTGCAACTACTTTGTACCAATTTAGATTAGGTTTCTTTTTTATTAGATTAGAAAATATATTTTTTCAGAAAAACTTTATTTCACAATTTCAGTTAAGTAAGTTAGAATTCTGTTCCATGTAATCGACATAAACATAGCATGGAGCAACATATTTACTTTGCCTTAAATTTGAAAAGTCAGGAATATTCTGAAAATTCTGTACTTTTGGAAAAAAACTTTGGATTTTTAAGGATTTTTGGCTCTTTTTATTTATATATTATTATAATCAACCATTTTGAGAAGTATTATCTCATTTTTCAATGTAAAGATCAAATTATATTAGCGATAAGAAGGTACCATGAATATACACCAGTTGGTATTAATAAGTAAGTAATTATACAAATGAATGCGGTAGAATCTGGTATGCTTTGATGGAGAAGGAAAGAACAGGGAAAGTCAGAATTAAAAATAAACTGGGGTATTTGGGGAGCAAGAGGAATTGGCATAAGAACCATTGCTAAAGGGAGAGGAGGCTATTGTAAGAAGAGAGAACAATGAAAATGGGATAGAAATGCCCTAAAGGCACCTTTTTCTTCCCTAAATTACAGTGTTGTAAAGGCCTGAGGTTAATTCTGGAGAAATTAGGCTGTGTCTTTTAAAATTTTCTTTAGAAGAATAATCATTACCAAAGGACATAATACAAAAATAAGGCAATTTTTAATTTTCTTATATGAAACACCTTTCAAATGTTTTTTATAAAGAGATACAAGTATCTAAAATGACTCATTAAGCAAATTCAGATCACTTTAAGCTTAACATTTTCATTGATAATGTAATAAATTCTGTGTAATGATTTAGAAAACTGAATGCAAGCATCCCAGGTGATTTATGGAATTGATTATTTTATATTTTAGTTTAACTTCTATTTTAGTGATTAAATATTATGGGTTAAATCAAAGTCTTCATTACTGTAGGATTACCTTTCTATTTAACTCTTTATTTGCACATATATGTATATACAGGGTAGTGCAAAAGTAAGTTTACAGTTGCTTGTATGGAAAATAATATAATAACTAATAAACAATAATACAAGAGTATACTATTTTGTGTACTCACAACTGTAAACCTACTTTTGCCCCACCCTACACATGTCTATATAGAAATATAAATCTTCATACTAAAATGACACATTTAGAAATAAATAAGATATTATTTATTTTGAAAAAATACAGAAAATAGAGCAGTATTTAGATATATTTTTCTAAATATACAGTTGTGACCTGATGAGGTAGAAGGCAAAAATCTAATTTAATCTTGAAACTTTATGTCATTGAAAAGCACATTCTCTTGATGTATGAAATGAAATTTGACCCTAGCTCATAGATCACATACATCATACACATCACATCCTGAGGGTTATGGGAAATTGACTACAAGTATTCATCATTATTCACTGTGAATAAACGGCAATGACAGTGACATTTGTAAAGTACACAGCAGGAGCCATGACCACCTTTTATTACTGCTCATTTTTTATAACCTCATATAAGGAAAATTTAGCATGCTTTTATATCTCCTTTTTTCATTTTGTGTTTTTATAATTCACTTACATTGTTTTATTTACCACAAATGTCATTTTCTTCTGGTTAACAACCTTATATTAATTAACCACTTGAAATGTCTAATTTGTTTCCAATAAATGAAACAACATGCCTTCTAAATATGAACATTTACACCAAAGACAACTCACAATTGAGTTTTAAAACATAAGCTAACAGACATGTTTACATTAGTATAAAATGTCCAAGGGGTTTACTTCTAAAAATATAATAATTTAAACAGAATTATAGTTTATCACTGTCTGCTTTGATGAAAGACTATGTTTCAGTTAATTACTAAACAATATATATGAGGAAATTTTACATTTCAAATATATTTTGTACAATTTTACAACTTGATTTTGTTAAGCAAGCATATTTTTTCATAAGAGTTAAACTTCAAGCCATGGTTCTGGTTGTTATGAATTGCAAATTATTGTGTCCTTGTTAATAAAAAAATAAGACATAAGCTGGACACATGGGCTAAAATATGGAGTAACAATATATTCCAAAGTTTCTCTGGGGATTAGAGGCTATGCTGTACTTGTCCACTGTGCTATCTCATCTTATTCCTCAAATATCAATATCACTCACGTCATGACATGTGAAAAGATTAAACCTCAAAAGAATAACTTAATTTGTTCAACATCTAAGTGCTAATAGGTAGCATAGCCAGAACTGAGTGGCTCTCAAATTCCTACACTTTATTAAATATATTCTTTTCTAACACAACAACAGCTTTTCCTTTTGAAAGTAATTCAAAAATTGTCACTAAACTGCTGATACCCACCCTGGCTGGCACAGTGGATAAGATGCTGGCCTGTGAGCCCAAAGGTTGCTGGTTCAATTCCCCAGTCAGGGCACATAACCAGGTTGCAAGCCAGGTGTCCAGCCAGCTCTATAGCTGGAGGCAAGTGAAAGGCAACCATACATTGATGTATCTCTCTGCCTCTGTCCTTTCCTCTCTCTCTTAAAATAAAAAGCAAAATCTTTAAAAAAAAATAGTAATTTTTTAATTAAAAATAATACTATTTTATATTATTAGTCTTACAGAATTATCTTTTTCTATCCTTTAATGTGCTTCTAATTGGATTTATTCATGCATATAAAATACCAGTTATGGATATATTTTTTCTATAAAATCATATTTCAATTACTAGTGGCAGTCAAATTCTCAGATGGGCCTTCTTTAATGTGTATTGAGATCCTGAAGTGACCTGTCTTGCTCCTAGGGCCTCAGTAGTCAAGTAGTAGGTGACAGCTTTCTTTGTTACCTAAATATCAACAATTCCCAACTAAGAAGTCCTTACAGGAATGACTATTGCTCATTCCCTCTGATGGTTTAAAAGGTCAGTTACTGAAAACCTTACTCCTCTTTCAGCCTGGGAGGATTCCAGCTGACTGAGTCCAAAGTACAATATGTTAGAAACTTCTGAACATTCAGACTGAAAAATGAAACAAGTGGAAAGACCAGCCCTGCCCTTCCTGTTACAGGACAATATTTTTGGAATATTTTAAATGGAAAGCTACTCTCATCACCAAAAAGAACAGACAGAAAATAACAGAGACTCTGATGCTGAACAATTCCACCATTCTTGAGTGATTCAATGACCCAGCTCATCCTCCTCTACATGGGGAAACTTTGCTAACAAAGTGGGTGGGTTGGAGTTCTCAACTGTGGTGATGTTAGAGTACTTTGAAGAATGAAAGGAGTCAACGGTTATTATGAAATAGTCCTCTTCACTATTAGGTCTGGAATTGCTTCAGTGAAATACCATGGTGGCAGATCAACAGAATCTTGAGCGAGTTTCTCAATGCAGCATGTTAGAAGGACAGCAATGGAATTACAGGTGGGGAATTTTGCTGATGCCGTGTAAACCAGCCTTGTTGCTGTAGTGCCTGGATGGTCAGTCTTTGTTCCCAAGGAGGGGACTGACCTCATAGACAGGCCTCAGGTTTAGCGATCCATTGCACGGTCTTGTTAATGTAGGAAAACTGAACTATACTACCCAGGAAACCTCTGTGCAAGAACTATTTTGCCCCTGAAGCCACTTTTTTTTTTTTTTTTTTTTTAAGATTTAAAAAAATTCATTATTTTCAGAGAGAAGGGCAGGAAGGGAAAAAAGAGAGAGAAACACCAATGTATGATTGCCTTTCACCTGCCTCCAGCTACAGACCGGGCTGGAGACCTGGCTTGCAACCTGGTTATGTGCCCTGGCTGGGGAATCGAACCAGCAACCCTTGGGTTTGCAGGCCAGTGCCAATCCACTGAGCCACTTTAAATAACAAAGAAAAAGGCAGTTGTTTTGTGTCTTAATTCATTGGGTGCTTAAGAAATGTATTTATGAATAATGCATAATCATTCGGATTTTGAACTCCTATTGGCAAACACTAGAAGTTTGTTTGATTCATTAGTTGCTTTAATTTTTTCACTTTGGAAATAAATAAGAACTTAAATGACCTTGGGTGAAGAAACTGAAGACTACTTAGAAATGAACATATTCAAGGTGGCAAATTTATTTCTCTGCACCAGGAATCTGTAGTAATCTCTATTTTTCAGCTATGCCTAGTGGTCTTCAAAGGACAATGAACCAAAGAACATGGCATGAAAATTCTGTATGATATACCTTCCTTAGTCAAAAATGTGTTCATTACCATGTTACCACACTTAAGCCTCAAAATTTTCCTGTCAATGACAAAGAACCATGCCTTGTTGACTTTTTTGCCTCTTGGTGTCCACTGGGTACAACTTTATTACCAGAATTATGAAAAACATCAAAGCATCTTTATGGTCAACTTAAGTTTGTTGTGTAGCTTGTACAGTTCATGCATGGGGAACTCTCTGACATATTTAATGTTCAGGCTTATGCAACAACAGGAGTGTTCAACCAGGTCAACATTCATGAATTTGAAGGATAGCACTCTGCCCAACAGATCTTACAGTTCACAGGGGATTTTATAATTTTTTCTGTGATCACCTTGGCATTCCCACTTCCAATGAACTGGTTAAATAAAGAAAACATGACAAAGTATGGATGGTTGTTGACTTCTATTCTTTACGGTGTCACCCTGTCAAGTTTTAATGTCAGCATTTAAAAAAATGACATTTCTTTTTTTCAACAATCCAGACATTAAATGGACTGATCAATGTGGACAACATAGACTGCCAATAGTATCATTCTCTTTGTGCCAAAAAATGTTAAGAAATACCCTGAGATAAGATCTCCCCCTCCCTAAAATCAAATAAAGCTTATCAATGTCATAGTTACAGTGGTTAGAATAGGAATAGCTATTCCCTAAGAACCTGGGGTCTAGGATTTTTACCTCAAGCATCCACAGATCTAATACTTCAGATCTTTAATAAAAAACGTTTTCTAGAGCAAAACCACTGGGTAGTTGACTCCTGTCCTCCTTAGTGAGACCTGGTCAATATTTTTCTCCAGAGTCTGAACTCTTGAGTAGAATGGTTAAAAGAAAATGAGAGCTAGAAAAGTATACTCTCAGACTTATTCTCTTATATTCCAGAAAGTTGCTGTCAGACCCAATCCAACTGTAAATTGTACAAAAGAACAAGGAGAAGTATTTGGGGAGAGGACATAGAAGCCAAAGATGCAAAAGAGACCATGACTTTAATACATGAAAGGTTGAAACATCTACAAGAATATGGAAAGGGAAATGAGATGAACTTTAATGATATTGAAGAATACAACTATGAAAAAAACTTTTTCTATGCAAACAATCATAGAAAAGTGTGCTGAAAATTCAAATATGAGTGTGAGTTAAATTTGGTTTTGATGACCATATACTTTCTTTATTCTTATAGTATTTCTGATAGTTATACAGTGATTATTGATTAGTAAAGTGGTCTAACAAGACCTTTAAACTCTCTTTTCTAGTCCCTACCGATAAGCGGTTGTAAAATCTATTACGACCATGCATTTTACATAAAAAAATTATTTATACATTTTTATCACTACTTAAAAATAAGATAAAACTTCCCCAGTAGTTCTGTGAAACCAGGAATACCTGTCTTATTTATCTTAATGTTAATGCATTTCCCAATTGGAGTTGATTTCTTAAGCAGCCTTTCAAAGCTTTCAAAAGAAAAATATTCACAGTATCACAGGTTCATTACATCGTAAGTTTGAGTTTACTTTTCCATATGTTAATTCTTCTAGAGAACCCTAATCAGTAGAGAACCAAATGACACTCAAGTATGGGTAGCCAGCTGTTTCAGCAGTTCCCTAAAAATAAAGGAAAAACCCATGCCTGGCTAGAATTTGAGAAATGTAATTATTTAAGGCTCTAGAACATAGCAGTACAATGGTTGTCAAAATATTATTTTTTGATTAGTATAGAATGACTTTTTAGCCTTTAGAGGGAATTTATCTTCAAGATGTCTTTGAATTAAGTTGACAATGCCAGAAATACTTCAGTCTTATGTAATGAATACCTTTGGGAAAGTGCTGGAGAATGGACTCCCCAAGTAAGTCGCATATATTTTGTACTATGAAGAGATTCCATTTAACCTTAAAATCTCACAAATCATCTTATACATTGTTATTTATTAGGCACTAGTTCCAAATTTCACTGTGAAAGAGTCTTCTTAATGGAATTAAGAAGCTTTAAGAAAAAAATCTCCAATGACCTATCATCAGTTTATTTGATGATAGTTAAAGAAATGTTATTATTAATCTGTTCTTATGTGTATTAATTTCCATAACACTTTAGTAAAGTGTTAGTCAAAATATTGAAAGTATTACCACTGACTTCCACTGTGTTTTCAGTTCTATTTACTTATTAAGTGCTAAAATATTGTTTTATTTTCATTATTTGGCATCCTCAAATAGCAATCAATTTAATGCTTAATAAACAAGTATAGGTTGTAAATGCTTTTTATAGTGAATAGTCAAAATACATTATGTAGTATTGGAATGAAAAATGTTTATTTGTCTACCTATCTACTTATATATAGATATATCCATGTTTATATTAGATAGATAGATAAAACATAATGATTAGATGCATGAATAAGTTTCATAAACATTAGTGCCAGAACCAGGATTTAAATTCAGATCTCTGAATCCAAGGTGCTACATGATTTCAATAACTAATCAATATCACCTGTGTTTCTGACAGGTAGATAAACAAAAGTAGAACATGATAGGAAACAAAAAATAAGATTGAAAATTACACTTAAGCCAAGAAAACATCATCATGTTCATATCTAGAAGTTACCTCTTTCACTGTGATCAAAATTTTCCCTAATACATCTTGCTCATCATGAAAAGATTCTGGTTGAAATAATGTATATATCAATATACGTACATATTTATACATTTTTCTTTCCTTTTTTATTGTTGCTCTATTACAGTTGTCCCAGTTTTTTCCTTGTTGTTTTCCCCTCTCCTTCCCCTACTCCCACAGACAATCTCCATGGGGCCTTTGTACCAATTCCTTGATGAGACCTTTCCCTTTCCCCTTCAAATTAATAAATGATTAAAATACATCTAGTTAATATTGTTATTAATGTATTCTTATTTTAAAAAGAAAGAGAAAATACATTCTTACACATATAATTTCTTGATTGAAAGGAAGAATACTTAGATGGAGTGTGTAACAACAGCACAATTTTTGGTACAATTCAAGATGTAATAATTGGTAGTTAACAAATATTTTTAATCAGATAAATAAAAAGGATCAAACAATAAACAATGATAAAAAAACATAAAATACCCACAAAACCCACATACCTCAGGAAGTTTTACCTTATTAGTTTTTTATTCCTGCTGTAACAAATTGTCACCTCTTCAGTGGATTAAAACACAAAGTGATTATATTAAAATTTTGGAATCCAGAAGTTTAGAATCAGCCCCATGAACCTAAAGGCATGGTGTCGGAGAATTGATTCTTTCTAGAGTGTCTTGGAGATAATCCATTTCCTTTTAGCTTTCTAGCTTCTGGAGGCCACTGAGATTCCTTAGTTCTTATTTCTACACTTTAAAAGACAGCAGCAGTATTGTGCCTTCAAAGCTCTCTCTGCTTCCATCATCATGTGGACTATTCTGTTGATCTTTCTGCCCCTTCTTCATAAGAATAGTTGTGAATACAATGTATACAATGGGAAAATCCAGTATGATATCCCCAACTCAACAATCTTAATCATAGCTACAAAGTCCCCTTTTCCACTTATAGTTAACATATTAACATGTTCTGATGATTAGGAGGTGAAGTTTTTTGGGAGGGTTCATTATCCTGTCTGTCAAACTGACCAATAATACTTGCATTTAAGTTGTATCGCTGGTGTTCGTACATATACTAATACTTTCAGGAATGCCAAATTTCCCAGTTGACCCAGGATTGGACTAGTTGTATCATTAAAATTTCCATGTCCTTCTATAATCCTAAATTCTGAACAAACAAGGATAATTTGCTTCCCTGGGCCCCTGAGAAAATCTCATTTTTATTCATCCCAAAGAAACAAAAAAATACTTTGACAACTTTGTCTTGGACAATGATAAACTTTATTTATAGAATTATTACCTAGATATGCAATGTATTGGAGATAGTAGTAAAAGGGCTGGGTTTGCAGAAACCTAAAAGAATTGAAGATATGTGAAACCCAGCAAGGGCCCTTATACATTATATGCTATTTTTAATGAATGTATAATATATTTAATGAAATATAATGCTAGGGATTTTTACTACCAAATGTATAACTAAAGCTAACACGATTCATCTTCAAAATGTGTCAACCCCTAGGTCATTCAACTGAAGTCAGAGATGGAAGAGCCTCTCAAAGAGACTTTAGCTAAAATAAAGCTTGAGGGATGAATTTTGAAATCAACATTTCTTGAACTACTGCTGGAAATGCTCTACTTGTAGAATTGATTATCAAGACTATTCAAGTCATATCAGGACTATTATCCATAAGATCCATAAATAAAAGTCAAACTCACAAATATCTGTTTGTGTATGTGGTGTCTATTTGTTATCATTTTGTAAAAAAAATTATTTATTTTTCAGTTATAGCTATGCAAAATATAGATAAAAGATTTCATGAGGCTATGATAACGTAGAAATGTAAGAGGAACTTATTTAAGAAAAAGAAGAAGACAAAAAAACTATGACCACTAAAATGACAACAAACTCAAAACTATTTGCAACAGAATCTAAAAATTAAAAACAAAAACAAACTAAATAAACAACCAGAATAGGATCAGAATCATAGATATAGAGATTATTAGGAGGAGAGGCAAAATGTGGACAAATGAGGAGATGGTACAGGGATTAAGAAGCGTAATTGGTAGGTACAAAATAGACAGGGGGAAGTTAAGAATAGTATAGGATAAGGAGAAGCCAAAGGACATATATGCATGGCCCACAGACATATACTAATGTGGGTGGGACTGTTGAAAGGAAGAGGGGTGCTGGGTGGAAGGGAGCAACAGCAATAATCAATAAGGTATAATTTTGAAAAAGTAATGCTTAGGAAGCATGACATGATTTTAACTTTGGTGTTAATTCTAATATCCATATTAATTATGATATGATACTTATGATATAATGATTAATTGTATTATTCTATTTAAAATGCTATAATAATAATAATGATATTATTATTTTTGTTAAAATTATTTTCTGTCCAGGAAAAGTTCTTACAATTAAAATATGTAAACTGGTATAATTAAACTTACTTTCTTTGGTATTTAGGTAAAGTTTCTTAGAGAAGGTACTATCAGGGAAAGACATAACAACTACCTCCCAAGATTTCTTCTATGCTTTTTCTTAGTGAATAAGGGAGATTTATTCTCATTCCCCAATATCATTACTCTGGGTGAGGGTAAGCTGTTTGCCAAATACAAAATATAGAATAATTCTCAAGCTATTTGCTACATAAACTTCTCGCAAAACATATAATTCTTCAAGTATGATAAACATCAAACACATTAAATACATATAAGACTATGACAAAATATAAATTCAGATAAGATACTAAAATACATATATTCAAGGGAGCAAAATCTTAATGCCTACTTCCAGAAAACTTTTGGGAGAAACCCAGGACAGCATACAGAATATACTGGAATTTTAAAAATAAGCTAAATGTACTGAGTGCCATAATTATTCCTTCAATTCTTAATTACTATTAAAAATGACTCCATGAAAGATTTTTACACAGGAAAAATAAGTATAAACAAGTAATTGAAAATTAAGAAACACTTGAAGGGAGGCCACCATTCTTAACCATATGTACCTCTTTATAAGGCTAATTGAGTAGGCTTCTAAAGCAAGATTATCATAAAAAAATGATAATGAAACCACAATTTATTTTAAAGTATAGACCAAGAGCCTTACAATATCATTGTGGATCATATGGAACAGAGAGGGCTACCTTAATATCGGGGGCAAATTTCACTGGGGTCTTCTTGTAGTCTGGTGGCCACAAGAAAGAATAAAGATATCTGGTTTTGGAAAAAATAATCCTAAGTGATCTGTAAAATTGTCTTGGCATGAATTCTCTATGAGAATCTAGATTGCAAGATCAAGGGTGTTCCTACAACATATTGGACTAAAGATTTATGGTCATTGAATCTGTGACCTCATCCAAAGTAAGAGTGTGTGAAGGAGCTTCGCACAAGTCAGTTTCTTTTAGGTTTTCCCCAGTTTTTTCTGGCTTTGCTGCTAGAGAAAGTCACTCAATTTTTAAAAAGATGCTTAAGTATCAAAATGACTTTATTTGAATATAATGAAAATTGCACTTGGAGAGAGGTTAGGCTATACAAAGCCATACAGTGATGCTGAACTCAGAGTTTGTTGGTCTTACTATAAGCAAGTTTTATGTTTTCTGGATTATATACTATATTTTTTTGAGATAACAGAATCTCTCAAGAGAGTTTATTCCTCACACACACTCTTTATGTTAAAGATGAATACTTGACTTGAACTGAACAAACATGATTTTATCCCATAATTTATCAAGGTCAATTTTCTTTAGAATGAAATAAGAAATTGTCACATTTTCATTATATATTTATTTTTACCTCTTCCTTCCTTATTTTCTTCTTAATGCAAAGCCACTAACTAGAATCCCATTAAAAAGTGTTATGCTATTTATTCATCCTCAGATAAATTTGATGACTATAATCACCACAGACTGTACATGTTGTAGTTCTAGCTACAGCTTTTCTTTGCCCTAGTGCATTGTCCCAAACTTGACCTGAGTGACCCCATCTCTGTTCAATGATTGAATTCCTTGTATAAATGCTAATAATGTTGGTTTTAAGTTCACTCTAAATGCTCTGAAATCATATAATCTCTAATGGAACAGGTGAAAGCACTTTTCAAATGGAATTTAAAAATATAGTGCATATCTGAAAAAGAAATAAAAGATTTCAAAACAAAATAAAAAGACAAAAACCATTAAGTATTTCATTTAAATTTCTTTTTTTTTTTCAGAGTATGAAACACTTTTTATTATTTATTTATTTATAAAGTATTTTATTTTTTATTTCCAGAGATGGGGGGAAGGGAGAGAGGCAGAGAGGGAGAGAGATATATCAGTGTATAGTTGCCTTTCACCTGCCTCCAGCTGGGGACCTGGCTGGAGACCTGGCTTGCAACTTGGTTATGTGCCCTGGCTGGAAATCGAACCAGTGACCTTTGGGTTCACAGCCCTGAGCCTATCCACTAAGCCACCAGCCAGGACCTTGGTTTAAATTTCTTTAGATCCTGGAAATATGTCTCATTTACATGATCTTGCCCATCTCTACATAAACACACACACACACATTTACAGTGAAGATAACAGAAGTACATATCTGCACCATTGTCCTGGCTCAGGCAGTGGTAATCCCAATGTAAGCCTTTGTAAACAAGTTGCTTTTACCATTTTCCCAGAGAACAGTGAACTATGGACCTGGATACAGTGAGTCCTGCCCCTTCAATGCATTTTGGAATTCTAATCTTAAAAATTGATAGATGGCAACACTGTCATTTTAATCTACTAAATGTGATTTTTAAAGCAGGGATAGGAAACTAACATACATTGCTTAAAATGTTTTATTTTGCTAAATCTAATCTGAGAAATGGATATAAAGGGATACTTAAAGTAATATAAAGGAGCCCAATACCTCACCAAGGAAAGCGAAGATTTGTAGGTCTGCCAGAAACAAAACATATCAGGCGTTTTGAATTGTTTTTCTTAAGCTATTCTTAAGGAATCTTGGAAGAGATTCCATTTAAGTGAGACATAAAAATGAGGAGTCAGACAGTTAAAGGCAAAATGGGGCATTTGCCTGAGAGAATCTTTCTAACTATGATGAACAGTGTGGATAAATTCCCAAGTGCAAGTGTGGCAGGACATTAGGTGGAGGGATACTTTCTTTAATGAGGGAAAGACTCGTATCTTCTCTTTTAACTTTCGTATGTTTGACAATTTCTCAGACATGTAGAAATTTGTGCCCGTAAAGAAAGAAAGAGAATGACAGAGAAGTTTATATCCTATGGTTTCAGAAATGTAATTAGCGAGAAATTACAAGCATTCTAGAATACTGATTAAAATGCACAATGTTTTGCCTATAATTAGCTAAATATTTCATTGTATGTTGTACATTTCCAGAAAACTTATGAAGTACAATTTGAAGGGACATTTGATAATCTATATTCTGAGGATATATACACCATATATAAAGTATGCAATATACATAACACATTATATACATACAAATATTTTTAAGAGTGCTTTAGAAAAAGAATGCAATATTAATACAGCAAACTGGGTGTTACTTTGCTCCATTTTTTGTTTATGAAGAATTTAAAGCATGCAGTAGCAGTACTTTTTAAAAGGTTACACTAATTAAATATTTAAGGTGCTGTATTAATTTCTTAAGGCTGTCATAATAAATTACTACAGGTGTCTTAACACCAGAGAAATTAATTTCTGGAGGCCGGCGTTCTGAAACCGATGTGAAGACAAGGTTATGCTCTCTCAGAAAGCTCGAAACTGCCTTGTATTCCCCAGCTTCTGCTAGCTTCCAGCAATCCAGAAAACATTCCTTCCTATGTAGATGCATCACCCAATTTCTGCCTCCCTCTTCACATGACATTCCCTGTGTCTCTGTGTTCTTTCCTCTTCCTCCAGAGGCACCAGCCATTGAATGGAGGCACACATTAATCTAGTATGTTTTCCATTTGATCGCTTTGCAAAAACCCTTCATTTAAATGAGGACATGTTTACATACTCCAGGGCTTCGAACTTGAGCACATCTTTTTGGAAGACACAACTGAGCCCACTATAGAAGTTAAATAGGTTTAATCTATTATCTCATTTAATATTCAGACTACTCCAATAGGGTAAGGAATAGTATTACTTTCACCATTTAGTTGAAAATCCTAGCAATAAAATCTCTTTTGCATGATAGTTCAGCAGATAGAAGATAGAAATAAACTTCTGATTCAGACAGTTTCACTGCAGGGCCCACAATCCTAACCACGCAGGACACCTAGGTAATATTCCAGCTATGTGTCACAGACAAGCATTTCAAAGTCTGCCGTCTGACTTCCTAGTTTTCTTTGATTACATCAGAGCTATTTACTAAATATCCATTTAAACATTGTTCCATGTGCATTTTGGCTACTTAACAACTAGATTGTTTAAAAGTTAATACCAGATTTTCTTTATGTTTTACCCTTCGTTTCACTTCATATTTATTGAGTAGCCGTTCAAAGGCAGGTACTGATCTAAGCACCAGGTATATGAAAGGTCTGTCCTGAAAGTATCAAGCCAATGTCAATATAATTAAAACAGTTTTCACGTTCTGGATGGACTTTGTACAGAGCTGAAAAAAAAAAATGACAAAAAATGTTCTCTCATATAGCATATAGTTTAATAGCTTAGGGTTGGGCTTACATCCAGGTGAAGAATCTTTCATTGAACAATGGAAATTATGTATGCATGTGTATATTTATGTGTTTGTATGTGTAGATACGTATTTAAGGATGAATATATTTCCCTAATCTTAGTATACAATTCAGCAGATTTTAAAGGAGACTTTCTTAAAATATTATTGAAAGAAAGTGATAATGGAGAAAATTTAAGTCAGATCTTCAAAATGAAAATAATGATTGAAATTTTGATCATTTTTTACTACCCATAATTTTGGGATTTAAAAAAAAAAAATTATTCATTATTTTAGAGAGGAGGGCAAGGAGAGAGGAAGAAAGGGAGAGAAGCATCAATGTATGGTTGCTTTTTACCTGCCTCCAGTTAAGGATCTGGCTGGAGACCTGACTTGCAACCTGGTTATGTGCCCTGGCTGGGGAATCGAACCAGTGACCTTTGGGTTCACAGGCTGGTGTCAATCCACTGAACCACCAGCCAGGGCTTAATTTGGTTTTTTTAAAATAGATTGAAATGAATTGTTTTCTGTATCAGTAGGATGAGGTAATATAAAGGTATCGGACATTTTCTGAAATCCATGCAAGAAAGTTTCAGTCAGAAGTGCTGGGTGCCTCCGCAGTGCCTTAGCTAATTCTGCAGGAGTGTTTAACTGTCACTCACATCTGTTGTTTAGTAATTGACTAGTACTGAGCAACTGGATGACCTTTGAAAATGCCACTTTCTGATCAATACCTGAGGTAAAAGTCCTTAGGAGAATACAAATCTCTTTAAAGGATGTTTCTGCTCCTGTAGCTATTATTCCTTTACTCTTAATGCCAAATTTCTATCAACTTTTGCTTGACACATAAGGGTAATGACTATTGTTTTCTTTTTCAAGTTGGATTTATTGGGGTGACATTGGTTAATATACCATATAAGTTTCAAATGTACAACTAAATAAAATATCTTCTGCAGGCTGCGTCGTGCACTCACCACCCAAAGTCAAATCCCCTCCCATCCCCATTTATGTCACCTTTGCCCACTGCCACCTCTCCTCACCCTCTCTTCCTCTACCTGTCAGCATACCATTGTCCATGTCTATGTTTCTTGTATGTATATATCCAGTCATATATATATATATATATGTGTGTGTGTGTATGAATATTTATATGTAGGCATAATTCATACATATATATATATACACATATAAGTATATATCCAATTATATGATTGGATATAATCAGAAAATCATATCATACCATACAATAAGGACACTACATTATTTTGATTTACCAAATATTCTACGTAGCCATTTTCTTGGGTAATAAGGTCATGTTTCAGTATTATAAAATAAACATTATGTAATAATGTTTGGGGGCTTTTGATTTGTTGATATCATTGTGTTCTCTCTATCTACATTTTTTCTTAAGTTTTATGATTTTATTTTCAACTAGTCATGCCATGGAAAAATGGGTTCTCCAGCTTTATTTTTATCATGTGCTTATTATGATTATTGGGACTGCCTTTGATTTACTTCATCTTTTGCCTGACATAATATTATAGCTGACTTTGTAGAATATGTCTACTAATTATACATGACCTACTAACCTATATTTTCAGGTACTAACTTTCCCTTGGCTATTATTTAACTTCTGCTTTTATTTTTATTTAATATTTCCTTTAATTATTTCTTCAAGCACTATAAATTTATAAATTAAACATAGTACAAACAAAGGCAAGAACCATAAATAAGATAGTAATAAGATAAAACTTATTAATGGTGGTTATGCTTGAGGAATGATTGACATTTTATCTAATTCAGTTATTTGGGAAAAAAACACACATTTTATTTTCAATATAAAAAGCAGAGTGAAAAAAGTTCAATAAAATTAGAGTTTTAAAAATTATTGACACAGTAAAAGGCCTACAATATTCATCTAACATATGCTCTGAACTATTTGGAGTGTAACTTTGCTATTCAAAGTACAGTTCAAAGCACCACCTAGGGGTGTGTGAACAAAGGTGATATTGTGAACAAAGGTGATATTTTGAACAATCTCTGTGGCCCCACAGAGAACTAAAGTAAACAGAATATATCCTTTAAGAAAGTTCTAAGTTCTTATCTGTTTAATTAAGTTTTGGAATCACTGCTGGAGAAACATTAAATAAAATATTCCAAGTAGAACAATAGTGTTGTAGTACAAATGCCGGAGTATGTTGCATGTGATAACTTCTACATCTATGTAATACATCTTAAACTTTTCAAATGTTGGGGGTAGCAAAATATATATTCAAGAAATAGAACCCTGGATATTGCAAACATATTTGATAAAGATAAATTGTAAAATAAAGTTTCTTTAACATACTAAGGAATAAATGTTCCATATAATTTATTTGAAATCACTTTTCTAAGCTGAACAAACAAAACAATGAAGAGAAAATTATTTCAGTGCAGTAAGGGGGGATGGACTAAGAAGCAAATTAGATCTATAATGGAGTATTTTTCTACATATTTTTATGCTGAGAATTTGCTTACATAGAAAGAAAATACATGTTTACATTTTATTCAATAATTCATTTATCAGGTAGTATCTGTTTAGCCTGTTCTTAGACACTATATACAATTATAAGAATGTATTACCAGTGAAATTAGTAGCAATACATAAAATTATTTTATTTATTTTTTGAAAAAAATGTATTTATTATTTTTAGAGAGATGGGTAGGGAGAAGGGCAGAGAGGGAGAGAGACATCAATGTATGGTTGCCTTTCACCTGCCTCTAGCTATGGACCTGGCTGGAGACCTGGCTTGCAACCTGGTTATGTGCCCTGGCTGGGAATCGAACCAGTGACCTTTGGGGCTGCAGGCTGGTGCCTTATCCACCGTGCTACCAGCCAGGGCTAAAATTATTTTTATATATGCTATTACCACATGAAAAATAATATTACTAATACATACATTTTTTAAATGTTATGCAAAGATAGTTACCATTATTTGTTACAAGTTTTAATAATTTTATTTTTTTAATTTAATTTTATTGTTGTATTACACCCATTCCCTTTTTGCTAACCTCTGTCCTCTTCCCCATGCACCACCTCCCCAAAGTCAATCCCACCTGTTGTCCATGTCTATGGTTCCTCCATACTAGGTTTTTGTCTAAACTGCTCCCCTTCCTTGCCTCTTCTTCCCCCCTCTCCCCACCCCCTTCCCCCTGTCCACTGAAGGCCTATTCACTGTATTCATATATCTGGTTCTGTTTTGCTTGTTGTCAGTTTTGTTCATTATTGTTCTGTAATGGGTGAGATCATATGGTATTTGTCCTTCACTGACTGGCTTATTTCACTAAGCATAATACTCTCCAGTTCCATCCATGTTGTTGCAAAGGGTACAAGTTCCTTCTTTCTTCCTGCTGTGTAGTTTTCCATTGTATAAATGTACCAAAGTTTTCTGATCCAATCATCCACTAATGGGCACTTAGGCTGTTTCCTGCACTTGGCTATTGTAAATAGTGCTGCTATGAATATAGGGGTGCATAGGTTCTTATGAATTGGTGTTTCAGGGTTCTTTGGGTACAGTCCTAGTAGTGGAATTGCTGGGTCAAAAGACAGTTCATTTTTAGTTTTCTAAGGAAACTCCATGCTGTTTTCCATAGTGGCTTCACCAGCCAGCATTCCCACCAACAGTGCACGAGGGTTCCCTTTGCCCCGCATCCTCGCCAACACTTGTTGTTTGTTGATGTGTTGGTGATTGCCATTCTGACAGGTGTGAGGTGGTATCTTATTGTGGTTTTACTCTGCATCTCTCTGATGACTAGTGATGTTGAGCATTCTTTCATGCCTCTAGGCCCTTTGTACGTCTTTCTCACTGAGTTGTCTGTTCAGGTCTTTTGCCCATTTTTTAATGAGCTGTCTGTCTCCTTGGTATTGAGTCACATTAGTTCTTTATATATTCTGGAAATAAAACCCTTGTCTGAGGTATCATTGGCAACTATGTTTTTCCATATAGTTGGTTCTCTTTCAATTTTGCTGGTGTTTTCTTTAGCTGAACAGAAACTTTTCAATTTGATATAGTCCCATTTGTTGATTTTTTTTTTTTTTTTAATATCTGATATGTTCTGTGCCTCTGTTTTATTTGATGATCTTTTTGGGGATTTTTCCTTTCCTTTTGGTGATGGACTGATTCTTCTTTTTTTCTTCATTTTGGGTGTCTGTTATTGCTTGTCCCTCCCCTCCCAACCCTTTTCTTGTATTAATCTGCTTTGCTTCCTTGCCTTTGTTGAGCACCCTTCTGTAGATTTGTGGAGTTCAGTGTTGCAGTCTCCTAGATTTTCTCCACTTGTTGCTCTTGTGGTGGCCTTTATGTCATTAACTTGGGCTGTCTGTTTATATTCTGGATTGATTGTATGTTGCTCCTTTCTTTTCAGTTGGCTGATTGTGAGACACTTCTTCTATCCTTTCTCATACACTGTTTTTGTACTGCTCCTGCTCTTCTGTAAGTCTCTGCTGCCTCTGGGCTGCGCTCCCCTAAGTCCAGATGTGGACTGCTCCAATTCTTAGGGACCTGCAGACATCTTGTGCTCCCTATCCTATCCTCCAGCTGCTCTGATACTTGAGAACTCCATCAGCACTTCTCTCTACTCTGTCGCCATCTTTTCTCCTGTTCATAATTTTCTTGATATTGGAAATGCAGTTTCTAATACCTATGTTCAAAATATGTCTTATATATTACCCACTTTTAAAATAACTTGTGGTAGGTTTTACTTCAAAGTTTATACATCAGTAACAAGTTTATGGACTATGGCACAATTGCTAAGCCTCACACATTCAAAGTAAGCTCAGTGTTTTAAAAGGTGTGAAATACTACTTGTGAGTTGATGGATGAAACTTAATGGTTTATATGCTTAGCTTCATAGCATTGCAACCTTAACGAATCAACTCCTATCTGTAACTCTTAGTGGAAAAATCTAGAAAGGAATTAATTATTTACTGTGTTGAGCTAGTCATCATGTAGAACCTCCTGCTATTAAATCAACACACGGAAATACAAAAAGGTGCAGGTGGAGGGAAGGTTGCCAGTTTTCGAAAGGATTCTATTGAATTTATTATTTCTGGCAATTCTTTCCAAATCTAAGTCTATGCTGATTCTTTCACAGGGTTTTTATCAGTCTAAGGCATTTCCCCCCAGGATTTAAATACAAACTCTGCTGTTCAATCTTGTTGAGATGAAACTAAAATGTAAATATCAGCTGAAAGTACTCAGGGAAACACATTGTATCGCTCTTGTCAGAGGACTGACCTGTCAAAGCTTATTTAGTTCCAGAAAAAAAAAGCCGGATATTCTGTTGGGTCATTGCACGATATTACTTCTCACAAGTTCTGGATTCAGCAAAATAAATTTTAGTGTGATCCTGAACTTGCTTTCACTTTGCTGATCAATCTATAGGACACCAAACTTCCTACAGGGATTCGGGTTTACAAAAAATTAATTTGGAAGTCAATTCTGTTGTCCTATATTATATTGGTATTAAATGAATAAAAAAAATGTATCAGTGCAACCAGTTAAAACAATGCAATGCGTTAAAAATAAATTTTGCTTATGCTTTGTTACTTTTAACATATATTTATTTTATAAATCTTGTAAAGTTGTTCAAATGTTTTTTTGAGGTAGACACAAGTTTACATTGTGAGATAATAATTTTTTTTCAATCGCATTCTAAAATATTCTAAAATATACATCTTGATGAAAAATGGTATGAGTAAATGGTGCTTTTGTTTGGATTGCTGTATTTAGCATTGCCTTACATGTGTTATGTTCTTACCATTAAAATAAGTAGTTGTTTTTGGAAGCTTAGTGTTCAATCAATTGTTTTAGTAATTTATTTTTATTGTATTATTTTCATTACCCCCTTATACCCTCCTCCACCTTCACCCCTTCTCCCCCAGCAATCGCCACGCTGTTGTCTCTGTCTGAGTCCTTTTTTATTTTTTGCTCCATCCCTTCATTCCTCAACCCTCACCTCCAAAGCTGTCCGCCTGCTTTCTGTCTATGAGTCTGATTCTATTTTCCTTGTTAGTCCAGTTGGTTCCTCAGATTCCACATCAAGTGAAATCATGTGGTATTTGCCTTTTTTTGACTGGCTTATTTCACCTAGCATAATGCGCCCCAGGTCCATTCATGCTGTTGCAAAGACTAAAAATTTCTTTTTTCTTTCTTTCTTTCTTTCTTTTTTTTTTTATAGCCAAGTAGATTTACATTGTGTAAATGTCTCATAGTTTTTCTATCCACTCATCTCCTGATGGGCATTTGGGCTGCTTCCATATCTTGATGACTACGAATAGTGCTGCACTGAACATGCATATGCATATATTATTTCAAATTAGTGTTTCTGGTTTCTTTGTATAAATTATCAGAAGTGGGCTTGCTAAGTCAAAAGGAAAATCCATTATTTTTTATTTTTTGAGGTATCTTCCTATTGCTTTCCCCAGTGGCTGCACCAATCTGCATTCCCACCAATAGCTCATGATGGTTCTCCTTTCTCCACATCCTCACCAGCAATTACTGTTTATTGGTTTATTGATGATAGCCATTCTGACAGGTGTGAGGTAATATCTCATTGTGGGTTTAATTTAATGATTAGTGACTTTAAGCATCTTTTCATATGTCTATGTCCATCTGCATATCTTCTTTAAAGAAATGTCTATTCAGGTCCTTTGCCCATTTTTTAACTGGATTGTTTATTGTTTGGTGTTGAGTTTTATAATGTCTTTATGGTTTTGGAAATGAATCTCTTATAGATGTACTGGCAACTATGTTCTCCCATTCTATTTTGTTGATAGTTTCCTTTTTGTGCAAAAGTATTTTAACTTGATGTAGTCCCATTTGTTCATTTATTCTTTTGTTTCTCTTGCCTGAGGAGATATGTCAGGAAAAAAATAATATATTGCTACAAGCAATGCCTGGTATTTTACTACCTATGTTTCTTTCTAGGATTCTTATGGTTTGGAGTGTAACATTTAATCTTTAATGCATTTGAAATTTATTATTTTGTGTAGCATAAGAAGGTGATATAGTTTCACTTTTCTGCATGAATCTGTTCAATTTTCCTAACACCATTTATTAAATAAAGTATCCTTAGCCCATTGTAAACAATGACTTCTTCTGTTAAATATTTTTAAAAGATTTTATGTATTATTTTTAGAGAGAGGGGAAGGGAGAGAGAGTGAAACATCAGTGTATGGTTGCCTTTCAACTGCCTCTAACTACAGACCTGGCTGGAGACCTGGCTTGCAACCAGGTTAGGTGCCCTGGCTGGGAATTGAACCTTTGGTTCTTAGGCTGGTGTCTTATTCACTGTGCCACCAGCCAGGGCTTCTTATCTTAAATATTAATCAACTATAAAAGCATGAGTTTATTTCTGTAATCTTTGTTCTGTTCCATTGACCTATGTGTTCATCTTTATATCAGTTCCATTCTGTTTTGATAACGATCCCTTATATTTTAGTTTGCTATTGGGCAGCATGAGCTCCAACTTCGTTCTTCTTTTTCAAGATTACTGGTGCTATTTGGGGTTGGGTCTTTTGTGGTTTCATATTAAGTTTTGAAACATTTGTTCTAGTTCTGTGAAATACATCATTGGTATTTTTATTGGAGTTGTGTCGAAACTATAGATTGAGTTGTGTAGTATGGGCATTTTAATGATGTTAATTCCTATCCATGAACATGGTATGTGCTTCCGCTTCTTTGTACCTTCTTCAATCTCATTCTTCAGTGTCAAAATTTTCTAAGTACAGGACTTTTTCATCCTTGGATAATTTATTCCTATTATTTTATTCTTTTTTAAAGAAATTGTGAATGGGATTGTTTTCTTAATTTCCCTTTCTGATAGTTTATTAGTGACATAAAAGTATATTAATTTTTATCCCACTGCTTTTCTGAATTCATTTATCAGTTCTAGTAGTTTCTTAGTGTGTTAGAGTTTTCTATGTACAGTATCATGTGACATGCAATTAATGACAATTTACTTCTTCCTTTCCCATTTGGATGCATTTTATTTATTCTTGTCTTGTTGTTGTGGCTAAGACTTCCAGTATTACATTGAATGAGAGAAGTGAAAATGGACATCCCTGCCTAGTTCCTGATCTTAAGGAGAATGCTTATAGTTATTGCCCTTTGAGTATGAGGCTGATAGTGGCTATATCATATATTGTCTTTATTACATTTAGTCATGTTCCCTCCATTTCTGTTCTGTTGAGGGTTTTTATAATGAGTACTGGGTTTTAGTAAATGCTTTCTGAAACTATTTGTACAATTATGTGGGTTTTATCCTTCATTTTGTTTAAGTGGCCAAATCACATTGATTGATTTTCAAATATTGTACTAACCTTGAATCTTCAATGTAAATCCTACATGATGATGATATATGATCTTTTGATATATTACTGTTTTCATCCTTTGAGTAGTTTAAAGGATTTTAGTAATTATGTTCACCAGAGATATTGGCCTATAAATTTCTTTCTTTCTTTCTTTTTTTTTTTTTTTTGTAGTGTCTTTATCTCATTTTAGAATTAGAATAATGATAACCTCATAAAGTGAGCATGGGAGTCTTCCTTCTTTAAAATACCCAACTTAACATTCCTACTTAAAAATGGCTTAACTGTCTAAATTACTTAGTAATGGTTCACAAAGTAGTATGACTGGAAAACCACACTAAGACTGACCACCCCAGTTTAAATTAAACATCATCCTAGCCTCACCACTTCCATTAATGAGCAATTAGTGTTTCTGTCTTTAAATCCAATGTTTTGCTATTAAATTTTCAAACACCATGAATACCTCATCTTAACTCTTCATAAAATTAACCCATTTCTATCAGTATTGCCTTCCTACCATTCCATGGAGCTTATAGTTTTCATGAAACCGTTAAGTGCATTAATTACATTTTTCTATTCTCATCTTATTTGACATCAGTCATACAATTATCCCATTGTTTTTACTACAATGTCCTAACCTGCTGATTCTTAAATTTTGATGTTTCATTAGCTTTGTTTCACTCCTAATCTTTACAATAGTCAGCTGTTACAATTTTTCAAACCTCATTTCTAGGATAACCTCTCTGCTGTTTTCTCAGGGGTCTTATCCTATGCAATGGCTTTAAATATCTTACTTAGATTTGCTTTTATGTTTTATAATTATTCTCTGAGTTTCACATTATTAACAAATCTAAATACTTTGAACTTTATACATATCTTAATTAAAATGCCTAAAATAGAATCTATTATATTTCCCCCTGAACTTAGCCATACTTCCTTTATTTTTATCTCATGATTGGGCAACATCTAGCAAATAAAAACAAACTAGAACATGAAGACATTTTAATTCTTTATTTTCCCTTTTCATCCCTACAATATGTAATCATTGTGCAGGTCTACTTATCCTTATTTCATCTGCCACAATTACCGTTTAGTTTGTTTTTCATTGTTGGAAGACACTACAAATTTTATCCTAATATGATGGTAGAAAACATCTCTCTTTAAGACAGATTTTCTGTCATAATTTTATCTTCCAAGAGAAAAATTTCAAAACTCAATATGTATTTGTTTAGCAAAATAATCTAACAATTACATTTTATTCTCCTGTAAAATATAGATAAAAGCATTTATTTTCCAAAATTATTATGATCCAATGAGATGATGTACCTAGCAGATTTACTGAAAGGTTTACCCATTAAAATTAATTGAAAAGTGTTTATTATAATTATATTCAATTGAGATTTGAAGGATCTAATGTGACGATTATATAAAATATTATCACTTGATGTTATGATGATATTTTAAAATATTTTTACAGGTAATTATGAAAGACCCATTAAATTATACATTACTGTACCAAATTATTTAGTTTTCTCAATAGTCAAATTAATGTCATTGAAGCTTAGAAATAATCGCTAGCAAATGCTCAGTGATAACAAATGATCTAACTGATTTCCTGTTTCTTTGCTTTATTTTCCCTTGCCTTTGGTTGTTTATTGTTGGAAATGGCAAAGATCAACCAGAAAGATGACATAAAAAAACATCAGGGTGACCTGAAAACTAATTAAGCAGAATCTTTGAAGTCACACTTTTGAAGTTTTGTGAGACAGAGATAAAATAAAAAATGAATTGGGATATCAGAAAGATCTCTGAAGGAATTCTAGAGAAATGATAGTACTTTTATTAGTTTTAAGAAATAAAAAGGTACTTTGATGTTGAAATTATCCTCAGCAATTGCTATCAAATTAACTTTAAGTTTTTGTAAACTTTATGTTATGTTGTGCTATAATCATAATACTTACTTACTACTTCAATATACTTTTGGCATTGCATTACATCAAATTAAAAATTCTGGAAACTATATAAAATATTTAATCTCAAAGTATACTGTGAAACATCTTCACTGTGCTGTTAATGTTTCCTCCATTGGACAATTAAAAAGACTTACCTATTGAAGTTTTGTAAAGAATTATTTATTGATGCATAGGGTGAGAGAAAGTAGGTTAACTTTTTTTGTTTGCATTGAGGGTAATACAATCATCAGTATGTAAAAACATAAGAATAAACTTGTGTTTTGCATACTGATGACTGTAATCTGATTAACTCTCTATTTAAATTTAAAGAGAATAAAGCTATTTAGGTTTACTAATGTAGTTTTAGGGATAAAATGAAGTACTTAAAATACTGTAAGTTACCAGTACTCTTTTTGTTTTTTATTAGATATTATTTATTTTGTGAAAAATAAAATTCATAAGTAGTAGAATATTCATATCATTTCAATAGAAGGACTAGCAATAATATATTTTGAAGAACTAAAGATAAGCTATATGATTTTCTTCCATAAACAAAAAATAGTTTTCAATTATTTAACCATCTTTATGATAACAAATCATTGTAATTATTTAACTAAGTAGATGCTTCCTGACATCTAGTAACTAGAAAACAACTGCCTTAAGTTTCTATAAACATTCTTCTAGAAAAATTAAAGATTCGAGAAAAAAATTTATATATAAAAAGCGATTACACACTCTTTATCCAGCTCAATTTCCCTTAATGAAAACATTCCAAACCACAGTATAGAAGGCCTGTCCAGAAGGTATCCAGCCATGTACTGTAAAAAATAGACATTTATTGAAGAAGATACAAGAAGATATAAGAAAGATAGGACGATGACACCTCAGTCTCCTTCAAAGTAGACACAGCTCTTCCAGGGTTATGACCTTCTTGAGGAAATCTGATTCATTGGTAGCAGTTTGAATCAAGTCATTAGCAACTGCAGCACAATGTTCTTTCTGCTCTGGTAGCCCAACCATGCAGAATGAATTTTGCCAAAATGGGTTGGTTTCAGATCTAAGTATGTCAAAATTGTCTTTATGATTTTTTAATTTTATACATTTATTTATTTAAATTATTTTCAATTCTCAAATTGTTATTTAGCTATCCTATTGTGATTAAATTATGTATTATTTTTGCATTATTGCTAAAGGGAAGCTATGCCTGGCTAGTGTTAAAGTGGATAAGATGCCAGCCTGTGAACCCAAATGTCGCTGGTTCGATTCCCCAGCCAAGGCACATAACCAGGTCGCGAGCCAGGTTTCCAGCCAGGTCCATAGCTGGAGGCAGGTGAAAAGCAACTATACATTGATACATCTCTCCCCGTTTGCCTCTCTCTTCCTTCCCCTCTCTCTAAAAATAATAAAGAAAATATTTTAAAAAATTAAAAATAAAGGGAAAATATTATTTTATAATTTATTATTTTCTGAGACTTATTTT
Organism: Noctilio leporinus; assembly: GCA_004026585.1. NCBI lineage: Eukaryota > Metazoa > Chordata > Mammalia > Chiroptera > Noctilionidae > Noctilio > Noctilio leporinus. Next base: position 72,807 of record PVIW01001777.1, read on the forward strand.
GTTGATAGAGAACATGGTCCACTTTCATTTTTAGATGTTCTTGAAAGAAATGACCATTTTCCAGAGTAAGCTTATAAATGTCAACTTAATTTTTGTTTATGCTATAGAGAAACTACATACTGTTTATTAACTCTCAGCCATATCAAAATCTCTTTCTCTCTCTCTCTTTCTCTCTCCATATATATATATATATATATATATATATATATATATATACATGCATATGTTACACACACACACAAGCTAAGATAATATGAGCCTGTCCCAAAAGTATCAAGCCAATGTCAATATAATTTAAACAGTTTGCACCGCTGTGATGTACAGTGCACCCACCCATATGTTGTGACTCATGCAGAATTTTTTGGCAAAGCATGGGATCTCACAGGTGACTCAGCCACCCTACAGTCCAGATTTGTCGCTCTGCAACTTCTGGCTATTCCTGAAACTCAAATCACCTTTGAAAGGGAAGAGATTCCAGATTGTTGAAGATATTCAGGACAACTTCAAGAGACAACTACTCTGGATTTCCACACAGGACTTTGCAGAATATTTTAAACAGTGGAAACAATGCTAGGAGAAGTGTGTCACATACCAAGGTGCTTACTTTGAAGGGGGCTGAGGCTCCGTACAATGTTTCTTGTATCTTGTATCTTTTTAAATAAAAAATAGATTTTTGTCCTTTCAATTGTGCTTTCTTTACAGGCATGGCTCGATACTTTTGGGACAGTCCTCCTATCTTTTACGCATAGGTCCATATTATCTAGTTTTTCAGACTTCCACACTATTTTAAAACTGCCATTTTGAAAACACAGATGTCAAACATATAAAAATTTCCTTAAAAGGCCTTGTATATAGCAACTAATGAAATATGTCTACATAAATAACTGATGTGTGTATGTACCTGTGTACACACATGTTTTTGTATACACAGAAAAGATCTAAAGATACTGTGTTTACTCCAGCAATTTCATAAACAAGGTCAGGAGAGAGATGGAATAAGTACATCACCGTAAAGGTTCCTTCCTCTTTCACAGAGCAAGAAAAGGGTGATGTTACTTCAGAACTCCTCTTCAGTTCAAGTTAATTAATTCTGCGTTGGAAAGGGCATAGAACATACACGTAAGCAGTGGATCCTTAAATTACATTATGGAATTTGATTTTAAGAAAAGAATATTTTAAGCTTTATCTACCTTGATATAAATAAGTAAAACCAGGAAAATTATTTGATTGTATTCATTCTTAAATGAACCATCCTTTTATACTTTTTTTTTTAACATGCCATTCTGATTTATTCCAATGTATTCTAAGTAGAGCGCTGGCTTTCTTTTCAGTAAGAATGATTTCTTTAGATTTTAAGACTGTTTGCAAATACACAACATTAACCACCTTTGCCCTTTGTATCTTCAATCTTTAGTGCCTGATTTCATCTTAATCCAATCTTTGTTTTGGCTTTTCTTCTGGATCAGATAACATAAATGGATTTCTTAGAATACCTTTTACATTTTATAAAGCTTGTTTTCTAAGATTGCAGTAATCAGAGGGTGGAGTAAGGAACAAAATCTGTAGGAGAAAAGAAGACATATACATCGATGTCTTTTTTTCAGTCCACGACAAGTGCGACAGTGAGACAGCGGACCCACCAGTAGCCAAAGCTGCACCCGCATCTATTCAGGAGCAGCAGCAGCATCTTCTGGACAAAAAGAAAATATGTGAAACGACAACACTGAGACTGTCGTTAGTGGAAAAACAGTTCGGTACTGATAAAACTCTTTCCTTTCAGTCCATTATTATGACTGTAAATAAAACTGAAAACAGAAAATGTATGTATTTGAATGTGTTTATAAATCTCTAAGTTGAACTTCCACTTAAGTGACATTTCTATGCTTGATTGGACACTCTTCCTTTTTAAAGAAGGAGATAATCCTGGTTAATTATGAGCTATCATTAGATAGTCTATTAAAAATAGTTATATACACTTGTTCCTTTGTTTTTCACATTAGCAAAATTGTATTATCTTTTTCAGCAGTCATTTTATCCTAACAGTTTAAAATAAATTTTGTGAATTAACACTGCAGTCAAACATGTAAACAATGATATGATGTTTAATAGTTACTTTTAAATAAAATGTGTTGACATTTGTTTTCTTGTTTAGAGATTTGACGTAAAGCTCATTTTAATCATTTGAAAGTATTGACAAAATACTTTGTATAATAGGGAGTTGGACAGGGTGGGAAACCAGTAATTATATTTGAATGAGGTTTCCTGACTTCCCTTCCCTCAGGTGGAAAGATTACAAGAACACATTTCAGGTACTTTATGAAAAGGGCCTTAGTTTGAGCCTATACAGCACACAATGATATTTAATAATTGTATCACAGCTTTACCAGTACCACAATCAGGCATTAACCAGAGATAATTTTATACGTTTTATGTCCAAACAAAATGAGAAGTGTTCTCAAGTCCTGCTTTCTTTGACCAAATGCACTCCTACTTCATTTAAGCAAAATCCACCTGCCTGTAGAATTTTGAATCTTCTGTAGTTTTTACGGAAAGATAAAAATATGATAACACTCCTAAGCAATGTGGAATTTACTATATGACTTTGGATAACATTTAAATCCACCTAAATAGGTTTGCATCCAGTGGCCCTGGAAAGTGGTTTTAAAATTGTGTTAAGCATTAGGGGTCTTTAGCTGCCTTCTGCTTTCAGTAAGGCAAACTACCTGCTCACTCTCCAAAAACTTAAATTTGTCCTTCTTTTCTTACCCAAAGTTGCCTCTTTCTTCCTTTGAGTTAGCTATTGAGTTCTAGAGTTTGGGATTCGAAAAATATTTTCTATTTAAAGACCAGTCTTTTACTCAACAAATTCTTGTACTAGCTGCTGATAGAATAAAGCAGTCTCCACATGATTATATGCATTAATTTCTAACCTCTTTAAACACACACACACACACACAAACACAATCTTTTTCTATTTTCTGCTTCAAAGGATCTTGTCATTTAGAAGTCCTAGAAATTAATTTTTTTGAAACAAGATAACTTTTCAGGTGATTTCATATTAAATATTGCCAAACTCCACATGTGAGAGAATTAGATTATTACTGGATCAAAGCCTGAACTGTGTTAAAATGAAATATGATTTAAAAAGTCCATGTGAAAGTTCACATATATACATATTTCTTAGTAAATTTCATGTTTTGTTATATGATCACATTTTTTTTTAAATTTCACGTGTAATCAATAATCTCAGGCATCATAAACCAGAGAAGAAAAACAAGATTTTTTCCCTGCATATTTCTCTGAATTTTGTACTATGCCAAACTTTGTGATAACACACCTCAGAAAAGTTATTTAATGTGATGATTCCTGATGTAACGTAAGTTTCAGTTTTTGGCGAGATCACTTTTTAGCTACAAAATCCTAAATGGAGAGAGATAAGATAAAGGGGACTTGTTTGGCCTCTTACTGTATCTGCTCCCTGAGGCCGGCATATTGCCTATTGAAATGCAATGCGCGGGATCTATTGCGCCTTGATAGTCCCTAGATATATTATCTCCATTTCACTAGTCTTTGAACTTGTACACATCTCCTCTCTCCTTTGCAAGTTGGCCACCATCTTTTCTTTCTTGGAGCCACTCACTTCAGCTGGGATGGAGGCAAAATCATAGCTATGAAGAGCTTTAATAAATAAGCACTTTGATGCACACGACAATCTTCCTCTTAGTGTAATATATTACTATTCTACTGGATGAGAAGGATTGAGGGTAAGAGTATCCAGGAGAGAAGAGCCTCATATTGGAACTGATACAAATGTCTTTCAAAGAGTTCAAATAGTGACTCAGACTTAAATGAATTGTCTCAAAGCATTTCCTGCAAGTAAACTGTTTTCTCCTTAGCACGAAGGACTTAAATAGGGGTTGACATTGATAGTACTGGGTGTTGATTGGAAGAATGTTGTTTATTTGGTTTTGTGTATGTAAACCACTCTAAAAAACTATTGACATCTATTTAAAAACATATTCGAGTCAAGTAGAAATTCCATCTCTCCTTTCTACAGGATCTTCTCACATATGCCTATCAATTAACAGGGCTAATTGATATTAGGGAAATTCACAGTGGATCTAGGCACCATATGGCTGATGAAATGTTCATTATATAGTTCAAATAATACAGACTGGTGTTAATGTTCAAGACATTACCAAGCCTTGTAATAATATCAAATAAAATAATAGCAACTACAATTATTATCTTTGGTTAGGAGTCATCAGTTTTAGACTTAAAAATGATTTGAAGGCAAGAAAATCTCCTAAAGCTGAAAGAGGGTCAAACCAGCAGGTTCTCTACATCATAGTAAGATGTCCTTGGGTGGTGGGGTACTAAAATATAATAGAACACTTGCAAAAGTGAAATCTCTTTCAGCTTAATCATAAGCTAAAAGAAACAAGAGTTTTTTTTCAGTAAGTAGTACTGAGTAATTCTTTCCAAGTTAAATCCCAAAGGATTAGATAATGCCTACTGATGAGGCATTTACTCAATCTATTGATTAAAATCTTCTCTTTCAGAGACGCCTTCACTGACAGACCTAGAAATACCTCTTTAGCAGCTCTTTGGTCATTCCTTAACCCACTCAAGTTACCACATCAAATGAACCGTCACAACAGATACCTCCTCAATAAACTAACTAATCTCCTTTTGACCAGGGTTTGTGTTTGTTCTGTTGCATATATAGCATGCACTTAAATATGTTTTAAATATGTGAATCTGTAGATTAAAATTGGCCATTTATAATGCACATTTAATTTAGAAAATATTTTAAATGAGCTCATTTTTAGTAAGCAAACTTTCTAGTAGGCACAGTCTTCAGAAAAATTATTTTCAAATAGATTCAAATAAGTTTTCTACTGGAAATGTTTCCATTTTAACATTGTTTATTTATTTGTTTCATGTGAGTAAAGGTTATAAGAATAGTAGGTGGAAGCCAAATTTACCATTATTTAAGTTTTATTGTTATAATTTAAGTCTTATTGTAATTATTTATGTTTTAATTGAAGACAAACTCCTTTGTCTTCAATATCATGCACTATTGATGTCCTAGTTAGTTTAAATGTGTCCAGGATTTTCACCTTTACTTATGTCTCTATTAGGTCAAATAACTGCAATAAATTTGTAAAATTAAATTTTTCATTTATTCCTATGGAAAAGTTGTGATTAAGTAACACTTAAAATTAAGCATATCCTAATATATGGATTGAAACCTGTACAACATAAAGTGCAAAATACAGGCTAAATAAAAAGATCAGCTTTACACTAAGATTGAGCAAGTATAACTTATGCTCACTATGTGATAACACCAAAATATGGCAACAGCCTAAAAATATTATTTGTTTGGAAAAAGTAAGTGAGGATTGAAATATGGAGTGTTTCTCCCTTTATTAAATGACAAATGAGAGGAAAAATGTCATGCACTTTTGAGATTGTTTTTATTCAGCAATTAGAGGTTGCTCTAAATGTCCCCAAATTCTAGTTTCTTCATGTATAAACTAAAATTTATGAGACGATTATGCTAACCGCAAAAGATTTATGTGAATATAAAATGAAAACATGCCGCAACTACTACTATCACCAATGAAAACAAACATTTCTAATATTTTTTTCATTTACTGCCTCACTTACTTCTCTGATGTACCCTATTAAGAATGCCCTGCATTTTTTATGTACTATAAAGATGAAGAACCTAAATTCCACTGAGATCAAATAAGTTGCTCATGAACACGATTCTCCCTACGAATAAAGATTTGAATGCATGCAATACACAGTCTTTACCCTTAACTACAATGTGTAATATGTGTGAATATTCTTCATTAGGAGCCTAATCATTTGTATAATCTTTCTAACTTATCCTGGATAAAAAGAAGCATTAGCGTATTCATAGCATCTGAATACACAGCCGTCAGCAAACACTGGTATTACTCCTAGTGCAGGCGAGGGTCAACTGCAGTAATGCAAAATCAATCCGCGGATCCTTCTCACCGCATGTCTGGCAACAGAGATCTCCAATGAATGGAAAATTGCAAGGGCTGGACTTATTCCATTTACTAAATGAAAACTACAATCTTGTCTTTTTCTTGTTATAGATAGATCCAATAAAATACTTCATTCTGCAGACGCCAAGTGCTGCTTTTTGGACAGTTACAGTACCAACTTTTCCTTTTATAACTGTGCATTGGTGGGTTTTGCGTATCGACCAATCAAGACTATTTACTTCACTTAGAACATCTCCTGCCAAAAAGGCAATTTTGTGTATAAATGGCTCTAATCTGGGAAGCCATCCAAAAGAAGTTGTTCAGGTAAATAACAGTGTGATTTCCATGCAGGTGCAAAGCATAAACTTAGAAATAGTTTGAAAATACGAACCAAGGATAAGGAGCAGGATGAACTAGACTTTCTCATTGATGTTTTAAACATTCTAGAAATGTTCCTTTTTTGTTTTAACATTATTTTGAGATTTAAGAATAATTCTTTCTTTGAGATTTGTTTATGAATTTTACTTTATAAAAACAAATGTTAGCATTATGAGTAATGGTCAGATAGTATCTAATAGCCAAATATACTAGTAGATTAGAAAAAGAGATCTTTCTTATTTGACTGAAAAAAAAATCACTCCAAGTAGATGCATTTATATATGAAGACATAATGCAATTTTTCTCTGCATTCATTTTCTCAGCACTTTATACAACTATAATATCTTTTTTATTTGTCAAGCATGAAGCAACCAGGTAATCAAAACAAAATTAGGAGTACAAAAAGGTCATAGGTTGTGCAAGAAATTCAAAATACATCTATCAACTATATTGCTTCTGGATCACTTAGAAGTTAAAAATAGCCCTGGCTGGTGGCACAATGGATAAGGCCCAGGCCTGCAAACCCAAAGGCCACTGGTTGGATTCCCAGCCAGGTCACACAACCAGGTTGCAAGCCAGGTTTTCCAGCCAGGTTCATAGCTGGAGGCAGGTGAAAGGCTACCATCCATTGATGTCTCTCTCTCTCTCTCTGCCTCTCTCTAAAAAAATAATAAATAAACTATTAAAGAATAAAATAAGTTAAAAATAAATCATGAACTATTGCAACTATAAAAGAATGGATTGTAACATGTTTTGTGAGGTGTAGCAATATTATGTTTCTTTCCTTTGTCTTGAGTAGTCTTTTTAAATTCTGATTGACTAACAGATATAGCTGGGATTTAGGAGAAATACACAAATAGCAAGAAAGCTAGTGGGGCATCCGGTCATAGGTATTTTCATGCCAGCACCAACTGGTACTACAAATGAAAACTTAAGAGCTCTGAATCTTACTTTTCTTATTAAGAAATAATGCCCCTTCTGCCTAGCTTTCAATTATTTTTATGTGGGTAAAATGATGTTATAAAATGTTTATTAAAAATTAATTTGTAAGTGGGTTTCACTAAAAGAAAAGGAATTGCACTTTTAAGTCATTTAATGAATAAATGTAATAATTTAGAAAGTATTACTAGAAATTATCTTAGATACTCTGGGCACTATAACTTTTTAGATTTCTGTGTAAGAGATTTAACAGTTGTTTCTGACATGTTAAGAAAAATGTGACATAATCTTTCTAAATATGAGAAAGAACTAAAAACATATTAAACATATGCATTTTTGGCTCTTTATAGCCATTGCTATATTCCAAGTAGTATTTCAAACATTTTGGATATGATGTCAGCATACTTCAGCAAAATATAGCCTTAGTATTTCTTAAATAGGTAGATGATATTGTCATGAATAGGTCTTCCTGAAATGAAATTTCAGGTAGATTGCTGATTTATAGTTATTCATATTTGATTTACACTTTATTTTTGGCATGCATTAAAGTCTTACATTGGTAGCACATGCACATAATTACTTGACTCTCCATTTATAATAATTGATATAAGAGAATATAGGAAATAAATGGGAGAAGAGAGGAAAGAAGAAGGTATTTCAGAAATAAATGAGAGAGTTAGAAATTAAACATGTTCAAGCTCTAAGCAATTAATTTAGAAATTTGTTTAACAATACCTCTTTTTCCTAGTTGATGAGTGAACTTAACAGAAGAGTTCTATGATGGAAATCACCAAGTATATTTATTTTTCTCTTTTTTAGAAATAACTTAAAATTTTAAAAGATTTTATTCATTACTTTTAGAGAGAAAAGCAGGGAGGAAGGATGACAGAGAGAGAAGCATCAATGTATGGTTGCCTTTCACCTGCCTCCAGCTGGGGACCTGGCTGGAGACCTGGCTTGCAACCTGGTTATATGCTCTGACTGGGGAATTGAACCAGCGACCTTTGGATTCACTGGCAGGTGCCAATCCACTGAGCCATTTACAAATAATTTTAATGTAATATTATTTCATATCTAATCACATTTCTGTTTATTCTATTGATAAAATTTTACCTTATTATTTTTTTGCTTACTTATTAATTAGTAAAAGAACAGAGAAGACTTTAATATTTTACATAAATTTATGACCCTTAAATTACATCATTTTAAAAAGAATTCTTATGTGTTAACCAAATATATTGTATTTTAAAGATTTAATTATATAATCATCAGCAAGTATTTTAAGAAAGCAGTGATTAAGTTCCTGGAAAAAAATTATCTTAAGCAAATATTAGGTAAGTACTGGTTCTATAATAGGGGCCCTAGTACTCCTGGTGGCTGAGTAACTGTACGAGAGATGGCTTCTCAAGGAACATCTGGTAATCTTTAGTTAAAGATGTGGCAATAGCCCTGGCTGCAGTGGCTCAGTGGATTGAGCACTGACCTGTGAACCAAAGGGTCTCAGGTTCAATCCCCAGTCAGGGCACATACCTGGGTTGTGGGCCAGGTCTCCAGCCAGGTCCCCACCTGGAGGCAGGTGGAAGGCAACCATATATTGATATTTGTCTCCCTCTCTTCTTCTCTCCTTTCCCCCTCTCTACAAATAATGAATAAAATCTGTAAAAAAAAAAGATGTGGAAATAAATAAAGGTATGTTCAAACAGATGTTTTGTAAATTCAACTTGGTCCAGAGCAATTGAATATGATGAGGGAAGAATAGGATACTTTACATATGAATGAAATTAGGATAAACTACTATATCCATTACATTGTTATGTCATACTATAGTTTGAAAATAATCTGCTTTAGCAATCTATGGAATTGAGGAAATATATATGGTTAATATATATTAAAAATATGGTTTATACATATACACTACCTATTTCATCACTTATTAACCTCTGATAGCACTGAGGTTATCTGATAGCACTATAATGACCAGCTCTTAAGTAAACATTGAATTATAAACTCTAATTTATAAAACTATGAATTAGAAAATTAAAAAAAATAAAAATCTATACTATGAAGTGAAAATAAGCACTCAATTATGCCCTTATAGTTTCACATTTTTTTCCTGTTATATTCACATATACACATTCCAATATTTGGAGATACTATTAGTTAAATAATTTAGCCTATTAGAACTTATTATAAATGCAACACATTAGTTATCTACACATTTGTGTGACTATAACTATGTACTAATTTACATAGGCTACATTTTAATAGTGAAAAAGTTTTGTTGAAGGTTATGTGAATTTCATAAACAAATAGCCACACAGTAATCCCAAGGACAATTAATAGTAAATTCAATACAAACAACAACTAGCAAAACTCTTCTGTTTGAAGAAACACAAAATATACTGAGTCAGTGCGACTTGAAGGACTATGGAAAAGGAAGCTTCATTTATATTCACCAAGCTTCACTCCGTGCATCGGCTTCACCTACCTGTGTTTTTGCTGAGGTTTGGCTTGGGGAAAAGAATCTAAGAAACCTGCGTGGAGATGTTAACATAAAAGGTTAAAACAGTGCTCAGACAACCTCACAGTAGGGCACAACAAAAATTGAATATTAGTATTACAAAGGCATTCCGGATATTAAAGACAAAATCCCAGTGAGAAAGGAAGTACACAAATGTGAACTCCGTAGTCTGATCTAGTTTTCTACTTCTCAGGTGTAGCTGGTTTGAGGATGTTTTTTAGCACCCAACGTCATTTGGTACCTTGGTGGCACTGGGACAACCCTGCGTCCTGCGTCCATCAGTGATAAGCTGGAACACCTGGTCCGCATAAGCTGACTGAGGCTTACCTGGTCTACAAGGCCACCTTGATCAGGGCAGGTCTTGATTAACTTGATGTGAATTGTGCCCTGGCTGATTATCGGAAGATGAATCATTCTTCTAGGAAGATAACATCATTGAGAACTTCCACAATTTTTCATTCAAAATGTACAAAACTCAATAAAAATGAACTTACAGGATTATGGCCTAATAGCAATTGAGCAGTTTATTAAAAATTCATGGAAAAGCAAAGGTCCAAAATGTAGTTGGAACCATTTTTACTGCAGAACCTATATTATAAAGTGCAAATCATTATTATTATAAAAGTCCAATAATTAGAACACTATGGCACAGGTGAAAGATAAGATTATAAATGAAGGGATGACATATTAAATTCAAACCAAAGCTATTTGTAAGGGCATTTAATTTGACAAAGTGTCTTTTGAGGATAGTTGGTAGGTGAAGACATTTTTAAATAAATTGTTCTGGGTAAATAATGGCATAAAATTTTATCTTACAATTAGTCTTTAAGAAAAACACATTGAAAACATGCAAAGATATCATCATTACCTTCCAAATGACTGAATTGAAAGAGAAAGGTAATGGATAATACTGAGTGTTGGTAATGGTCTAAAGTAACTGGAACCATTTTACATTAGTTGCTGAGCTTAACCTGGGATAACTGCTTTAGAAAATTATTTAATTTAATCTTTAAACACGGAAAAGATAGGCCTCATGATTAATCTACATTTTTTTTCCCAAAAGAAATCAGTCCGTGTTCACTAACAAGATATGTACAAGCATGTTTATAGCAGCATAATTTATAAGCGGCATATATTGAAAAAAAAAAACTTAAATATTTATTGATTTTGCCATATTTATATTAAGGGATCAAATAACAAACTGCAACTGTGCACAGTAGCATAAAATAAACAATGTTGAAAGAAGCCTGGCATCAGGCACAGAAATGAACCTAGAGTATGATTCTATTTATATAAAGTTCAAAAGATAAAAATTAGTTTTAGAAGTCAGAGTACAGATGCAGTAACAATTAGAATAGGGTTTAAGGGATGATTTCAAAGTAGGTAGCATATGTCTAAAGACTTAGTTTCAAAAGTGAGTTCACATTGGAAAAATTTATGGAGCTGTACATGTAAAGTCTGTTCAAAGTATTTTTTAATGAAAAAAGTCTACACAAATTAGAAGTTTTTATCTTCATATGGTAGCAATTAGAGTTACTTTTTAATTGCTATTTTTTTCTTTTCATAAGCCTTACAAATTATCAACTACAGAATG